>JAVJIF010003192.1:0-119840 GCA_038442645.1 Agave tequilana
AGGCGGTTTAAAGGCCAGGCCCTTGCAGAGTTCTTGGCTGCTCATCCAGTTCCGGAGCATTCAAAACTTCACGAATATATCCCTGATGAAGTCTTCGAGTCTTATTGCAACCTCAGAAGAGGAAGTGTGGTAGATGTTCTTTGATGGAGCATCGCGAATGGGCCCTAAAGGCAAAATTATTGCCGGAGTGGGGGTTGTGTTTTATCTCCCCACAGAATCATGTCCTGCCCAGAGCATTTTCTTTGACAGAATCGTGCTCCAACAATGTGGCAGAATATAATGCTCTGCTCATTGGTCTTCAGCTCGCCCATGGAATGGGGGTACGCTACCTCGAAGCTTATGGCGATTCAAAACTGATCATCAATCAGGTTAAAGCGAATACGAAGTCCGCCATGAGGATTGGTGCCTTATTACCATACAGCCATCGAATTGGCTAACCTATTTGAAGGTTTCTACATCGGGCATGTGTCCCGATCTCAAAATACTAAGGCGGACGCCCTTGCTGCCTTAGCAACAACTCTAGCCTTGCCAGCCGACACCGGTATCACCTCACAGTCGCAACTCGACATCTTGTATGCTCCAAGCACATGCTAAGAACTCGAGAAGTCTATAATGTCTCGACGAATCTTGAGCCGAGGGATAGGCGCTTTCCTCTCATTGACTATGCTTTGCACGGTCTGCTTCAGACGATCCTAAAGAAGCGGCATCTATCAGACGAAGGTCTCTCCGTTTCTACTATGATCCGACTCTGAAGACGCTTTACCGTCGTTCATATGACGGTGTCCTCCTCCGTTGCCTTTCCAATTAGAGGCACAAGAAGCGCTCCAAGAAGCGCACGATGGCACTTGCGGAGCTCATCAGCCAGGTCCAAAGCTTAAAGACAGGTTGCATAGACTGGGATATTATTGGCCAACTATGATAGCCGACGCTATCCAATATGCACGAAGGTGTAAGCATGTCAGATTCATGCGGACTTCATACACCAGCCTTCGGAGTTGCTCCACCCGACTGCTGCTTCATGGCCATTTGAAGCATAGGGAATAGACGTCGTAGGACCAATCAGTCCTTCTTCGACAAAAGGTCACCGGTTTATCCTAGCAATAACCGACTACTTCTCAAAATGGGCGGAGGCTATACCACTCGTGTGAAGTCAAAACCTCCAATGTAGTTCACTTTATCAAGCACCACGTCATCCATCGATTTGGTGTCCCTAGGCGGATCATCCACGATAACGGTCCCCAATTCATAAGCAAGTATTCTATCGGTTCTGCAATAAATACCGAATTCAGAATTTAGCTTCAACTGCCTATAATCCTGCTGCCAACGGCTTGGCGGAAGCATTCAACAAAACAATCATCAAGCTGCTCAAGAAATTCGTCTCCTCGAATAAGCGAGATTGGGACGAAAAGCTCGGTGAATGTCTTTGGGCCTACCGAACCACGGTGCGGACACCGACAGGCAATACGCCTTTTTCCCTGGTATATGGGTGCGAAGCATTCCTCCCATTGGAAATCCAGATGCCATCGTTGCGCGTAGCTCTGATTACTAAAATCACATCAGAGGACAATGATCGCCTACGCCTTCAAGAGCTCGAAGCTTTGGACGAGAAGCGACTACAAGCTCAGCAGCATATCGAGCTATATCAAGCTCGAATCTCAAAAACCTTCAATAAGAAGGTCAAACAGAGAGTCTTCCAGAAAGGAGACCTGGTCTTAGCCGTCAGACGACCGATGATTATGACGCACAAGACCAAAGGCAAATTTCAGCCTAAATGGAAGGACCATTTGTAATAGAAACAGTCTATTCAAACGGAGCATACGCCTCGCGACTGCAGAGGGCGACCTACTCATGATGCCGATCAATGGCAAGTTCTTAAAGAAATATTATCCTTAATCAAGGATCCTTCTCTTGATCAAGTTAACACTACACCTCTGATCAAGATCTCCGTGTCTGGAGCACACACAAAGAGAGCCTTTCTCTTCCTCCAAGTGAGGTCATACAGGCGAAAACCAACAGGAACCTGGCCGCGCACCGGTTATCCTAAAGGGGAATCAAGGTTATGTAGACATTAACTAATAATCCAATATCCTTTAACGATAAGGATAGAGGAAAATGTTGGCCTATAAGCCCAACATAAGTCCTCGACAACTCATCATGCTGAGGGGAATAGCATGGCTAGCCCAACTCAAACAGTAGTTGGTAAAGGCATATCAAACCCGTTGACAGCTGGGGATTTGCTAAAAATCCTAAGGGACCAGTTCCCTTTGATTCCCTCTCCAAAGTCACTTACCAATTCTCATCCATAGGATGGTAAGGCCACATATATTCCGCTGTTATGTTAACATTAAACCTATGACAGCAGTTCCCTTATCTCTCTCCGAGAGAATGAGACCTCCAAAGTCACTTACCAATTCTCATCCATAGGATGGTAAGGCCACATATATTCCGCTGTTATGTTAACATTAACCTATGACAGCAGTTCCCTCATCTCTCTCCGAGAGAATGAGACCTCCAAAGTCACTTACCAATTCTCATCCATAGAATGGTAAGACCACATATACATTTCGCTGTTACGTTAACATTAACCTATGACAGTGATTCTCTCGTTTCTTCCCGTGAAAATGAGACTTCTCCCAAATTCTACTACAAACTCGATACTTATTGACATTTACAAAAGATAAGTATCACCAACCTTGAGCTTGGTGGCGTCTCATTCGGTTATGTCATTGCGACCTCTGAACCAGCAGACAGCTAAGTCTCAATTTCGAGCTTGTTGACATTTACAAAGACAAGTCTCAACCCCGAGCCCTGTTGACATTTACAAAAGACAGGTCTCGATACTTATTGACATTTACAAAAGATAAGTATCACCAACCTTGAGCTTGGTGGCGTCTCATCCGGTTATGTCATTGCGACCTCTGAACCAGCAGACAGCTAAGTCTCAATTCCGAGCCCTGTTGACATTTACAAAAGACAGGTCTTGATACTCGTTGACATTTACAAAAGACGAGTATCACCAATTTTTGAAGCTTGGTGGCGTCTCATCCGGTTATGTCATTGCGACCTCTGAACCAGCAGACAGCTAAGTCTCAATTCCGAGCCCTGTTGACATTACAAAAGACAGGTCTCGATACTCGTTGACATTTACAAAAGACGAGTATCACCCTCTCTTAAGCTTGGTGGCTTCTCACCAGTTATGTCATCGCGACCTCTGAACTGGCAGACAGCCAAGTTTCACCAATTTTTGAAGCTTGGTGGCTTCTCAACCAGTTATGTCATTGCGACCTCTGAACTGGCAGATAGCCAAGTTTCATCTACCATTGAGCTTAGTAGCGTCTTAATCAGTTATGTCATTGCGACCTCTGAACCAGCGGACAGCTAAGTCTCAACTTTGAGCCTGTTGACACTTACAAAAGACAGGACTCACCGATGCTTGCTGACATTTACAAAAGGCAAGTATCTCCCCTTCAGCCCCGCAAAGGGCTAACCTCGAGATCGCTGACGTCTAATCGGTTATGTCATTGCGACCTCTGAACCGATGGATAGCCACGTCCTCAAGCAAGAACAAGATGGAGATTCAACAGAAGCCAAAACAAAAGAAAGAATTTCCATTAATTCCAAAAGATGGAGACACATGGAGGCACGTATACATGACCTACAAGCGTACACTGTATGATCTGAGCCGCTCTCCGAGGGCGTTTAGCCTCGTCTTCCTATCATCAACAGCCTGGGCAAGCGCTTGTGACCTCAGCTCAGCCTCATCAAAGTCCACCGCCTGAGCCAGACGAGCTTCAACTTCTGCCAAAGTTGCCCTCTGTGACAGCTCCTGCCCGCGCAAACTCCTCACTCTGAGCTCTGAGCTCTTCAAGCCGCGTAGTTTCCTCAAGACGCACCGGTATGGCCTTGGATAAGAGGAGATTTGCTTTCCTGATCATCTCCTCAGCCTTCGCAATCTTATCCTCAGCGCCAAGAAGAGCACTAGTGGAGGCGTCAATTGCACTTCCGACCTCCGCTTGCCTTATTTCCAAGGATTTCAAATCAAAAGAGACGGCCTTAACAGCTCTCTTGCCTCTTGAGCAGCAAGCGGGCCTCGTGCCTTTGGGCAACAAGACAGGCGAGCTGCTCATCAGCTAAGGACGCCGGGTCCTGAGCGATAGAGACGGCGCCACTCCTCTACAGCCTTCTCAAGTTCATCCACCAGGAGTTCTAAAGCAGTAGCCTGATGGTAACCCTCAAAATCCCGAATGCTCTCAATATCACGGGAGAGGACCACCTTCAGCTTTGAGAACGGTATAGGCGAGCCCTTTAAAACTAGGTCGATAGTTCGCTCCAGGCTTCTATAAAAGCTATCGACCAGGTCACCTATGTAATCATTCTCAGGCCTCAGCCATTTCTGGCAGGGAGGCAACCTCGGAATAGTCCACCAGCCTGGTCGACGCCGTCGCAGAAGAAGCAGCGGGAACACTGACAGTAGCAGGACTAGCCGAAGGCGATCTCGGCGGAGTCCTCTTCGAAACCAGCACGCCAGCCACCGCGGAGGTAGGACTGGCAACCACCTCTTGAGCAGCAGGCTCAACCACCAGGGTTGGAGAAGTAGGGCTCGCAATCACCCTCAATGCCGCACTCGGCAAAACAGTCCGCACCTCACTCGTTGATGTGATTGGGAGTGAGGATACCTCCGGCACTACCGCCCCTGCAACCTCTGGTCCTTCAGCTGACTTGGGCCGATAAGAAGGCAGGTCGCCGTACAGCGCATCCAACACAGCAGCATCTGCTGTGGCCGAAGTGCTCATGTCACCCCTCGATCCCTCAGGAAGATCTACCGGCTCTCTTGAAGCTGATGCGTCTTGAGGCCGAACACCTGTAACAAGACTGCGGTTAGTCGGGACACTACATACAGAAAAGCCAAGAGGGTACGACAATACCGAAGGATGATGTTGCCTCGAACATCTCATCGGGCGCACCAGTCTCCAGAGGCTCCATCGGAAAGTTTTGGCAGAATCAACACGAATAGCCGGCTCGCTTTCACTTGCCGAGTATCCTGTGGACCACCCGATAGAGCTCGATGCCTCAGGACTTCCTTTAGAAGTCCCAACGCCTGAAGGACCAACATCAGCCGCGCCACTCCCAGACTCTTCCGAGTGAGCAGGGGAACCGGCTGCAGCCCCATAAGTGAATAGGGGATCATAATGTTCCCCTTGCTCTCCAGCCGTCTCGGCTCCTGCAACGAGAAGCAAAGGATGAGTTATTTGGAACACACCAAAAGCATTATATGAACGAGGTTAACCTCACCCAGACCTGGAGCGAATTCACCACTAGTCGGTTCAGCAACCGACGGTTCAGCCGCTAATGGGGCAACATGAGGAATCGCTGTAGAGGGGTGACCCTCTACGACAATTGTAGGAGCTTGGCGACGGGGCTTCTTCGCCGATGATTTCCTACGAGAGCTACCCGCCCGCTTTCTCTTGAAGTGGACGTCAGAATCCTCTTCTTCCACTCCTCCCGCACGTCGTGGGGAAGATGTCCCCATCACACCAGAGCCAGCCGCAGGAGTATCAGCTCCAGCCCCCGTCTCGAAGCGAGGACTCCCTGCATCAGAAGCCTCGCTGTCATCCACAGCAATGAATTCTTCCAAGCCGGGGACACGAACCCGTTTGCCTTCTCTCTTATCAGAGCTTTCCGCTTCAGTCGCTGAGAGATTAACTTCACACCCGTACTATTGGCATTAAATCCAGGAGGTGTGGAGTTGGAAGCCGCGTACCACTGGCAAAAGTATAGGGTCGTCGAGAGGCCGGGATCCGTAGCGGCGTGCGTAGCCACGCCCCAGTGCCATCCGCAGTAAAGAACCGCCAGGCACGGGCCCCATCAATAAGACTCCCCATGAAAGCCAGGTCCGAATTGGGGTTGCCCACATACAGCTGGTCGTACCCGAATTGGCGGGCAAATTGACTCGGGACATAGGGTTCCAGGTAGCAGGTATCCCCACTCTTGTACAGCAAATGCGAGGGCCGGATGCTGATCAGCCACTCGAAAACGCCCCGACTCATGGGAGACCGCCCTGACTCCGTATCTCGAAATTCCTCGTTGTATCCCGCGCCCCGAATGCGAGGAAAACAGCGGAACAGGCTATAAGCGTCATGACGACGCACTAACTTACGGGCCTCGGCCACGTAGGCTTTCATCCAAGAGCAACCTTCGAATCGGCGGAGAAGCGCCGTTCGAACACCCTGCGGAGGATCTTCCCCAGCTCCAATCAAAGTAGGGCAGTGTAAGGCGAACCACGCCATCAAGTAGGTGTACGGTAGACCCACCCTAGGATTGGGTCCATCGCAAGGAAGGATAGCACTCTTCCCACGTCTTGTCGCCGGTGGCCTGCAGAAAGCCTCCGTTAGTGCGCGAAGGCCTCTTTGAACACAGCATACCATGGCTGGGAGAAGACCCAGACGGTGACCATGGGCTAGGCGAACGGCGGGTAGCAGAACATTCGGGTGGACGATGTCACCCGAGGAAGAAGGCACAACACACTTCTTTAACCAGACGGTTAAGAAACCGGCCAGCAGCGCCTTTCGAGATATAGGCCGACGGGCCTGATGATGAAAGCTCCGAAGGGTATCACCCTTCTCATAGGGACCTGCGTCTTCGTTACGACGATATCCCTTTGGAGACACATCTCCATCCGTTCAACAATATCGCCATCAGTAACTCCGCGATGAGCTGCGTTCAGGAGCATTCTTCATGTCTGGGAACAGGTAACTTCCCCAGCTCTTTAAGCTCTTCGAGCTACCCTTGCCACCACCGTGAATGCTAGAACAAATATGCAAGTGGCACATCAACTCCCGATAAGTCTCGAGCATAGCAGGCTCCTGCTTCTCCAGGAGGGCCAACTCCGCCTCACAGGGAAAGTACTCTTCGTATAGAAGAGACCCGAAAGGCAAAGCAGAGATTTCCCACATCTCATGCAAAGCCATGCCCAACTCGCCAACCGGGGTGAAGAGGTCCCCGAAGCCGGGCAGTACAACTCAAGGATGGCGTAGAAGCACGCCACCTTCATCTCAATGCCGTAGCAGGTCGCCCTGACGGCCTCATAGAGCTTCAGCCCCTCCAAGTCCTCCTCGAAGTGAGCGAGGATATAGTTGGTCACTCCGTCCACCATGTCTTAGGAGGATGAACCCAACCGGGAGCCCTGAAGTCAGTTGCAGGATAGTTCCCGTCAACTGCGCAGAATTGAGTGCCAAAGGTCTGCGCCACAGCCGGGTTCTCTCCTACTGGAAGTTCCCGCGATACCTTCCCAGGGTATAGCCCCATTATGCTGAGGGGAGGGCCCGCCCTCGAATAGCCCGACTGAAAGGTTAATCTCCCAACATGGACGGATTCGACGCTTCGGCTTACGCCCCACGCCATCTTCCGAGCCTGAGTCACATTCATGAAAGAAGATAAAGGAAAGTGTCGCTTAGTCGACAGAAGGTGTAACACCCTGCTCCCCGGTGTACGTATCACCGTATCTGTACGCGATACGACGTACAAAATTGATTTGACCTTCGTGGTAGACCGATTGAGCTGATTTTAGTTTTAAAAATCATTTTCTAATATTTTAGATTTTTCAGAATTTTCTGGAATTTTCTGGATTATTTTGGAAATCTCCGTAGTCGGTGTCGACCGATACTGATTACCGGCCTTCCGATTTTTATCTCACAAACGGAGTAGAACTTTGAGATTCCGCTTTCACCAGATGTCTTAGAATCGTATTATATACATTAGGGTATTTTTGGAGATTTTTCAGAATTTATCAAAATCTGGTCAAACCGGTGTCGCCCGTATCGGCGAGACACTCCGGATTTTTAATTTGCAAACCGGACTGAGTTTTGACAAACCGTCTTCATTTTAGGTCTCAAAATAATATTCTCTATTTTCTGTAATTTTTGGGCACCGTTCGGGACTAGTCGAATTTTGGGTCCAATTAAATAATATTATTTAATATTTTATATTCTTTTCTTTTCTTTTCTTTTCTTTTCTTCTTCCTCTTCCAGAGAATTCCACGCCACCGCCACCGCCTCACTATTCACCACCGACCTTCCTTTTTTTTAACTTCCCCCTCCTCTCTCTCTCCCCTCAACTCTCTCTCTCTCTCTCTCTCTCTCCAAACCCTCTCTCTCTCCCTCTCTTCCTCTCTCTCTCTCTCTCCCTCTCTCTCTCTCTCTCTCTCTCTCTCTCTCTCTCACCCACCTGCTCTCTCTGGTGGACGCCGGCGGGACAGCGGCGCACAGGCGGCGGGCGCGGGGTCACGCAGGCGGCGGCGCTCGCAGGTGACAGGCGCGGGCGCGGGGGCGCACGAGCGGCGGAGCGCCGGGCGGCGCGGGCGCAGGTGGTGGAGGCGCCCGCCCCCACTCCTCTTTCTCCTCCCCTCTGCAGACCACCCCGCGGAGCCGTGGTGGCGCGCGCCGGAGCGGCGCCGGGGTGGCGCCGGCGCTGGCAGGCGGCCGCGCGGCGGGGCGCGAGCGGCGGCCGCGCAAGGAGGGGCGGCGGCAGCAGCCCATGGGCTGCTGCCTGCTTCTCAATTGGGAGAAAACCCAATTGTGGGTTTGGGTTTTGGGTTTAACCCAAACCCGACCCGTTTAAGCCCAGACCCGACCCGTTAAGGTAACATTTTCATTTAAGCCCCTGTAAATTCTTAAATTACGTTTAGACCCCTACAAAATTACAAATAGCCCCCTGAATAATTTCTATTATTACGTAACTAACCTTTTCTCTCGGTTTTGGGTATTCGGGCGATATCTGGAGCATCCGGACTCGGATTTGGACGATTCTGGATCCGTTGCGATGTGGGAACGAAAGCTACTGTCCTGTAGCCAGTTTGTGAGTGTTTTCTTTTTCTAAATTTTATTTATTTATTCATGTTTATTAAAGTAGTGAATGATTACTATAGTTACGAAACCGTAATTATGAGTTAAATACTAGAACTGTTAAATTCTTTACTTAACCCGAGAAAAAGTATGTGTTAAACCTAGACATTTATCTGGAGGATCAATTAAAGAATCATTAGACACGTCACTGCATGGATAACTAGTATGGTTCCACACTTATGCTACATGGACACGAAGACACGCGTACTTCATTATGCGGAATCTGGTCACTATTACCCTGTCACCCTGATCGACCCACTGTACACTAAACACTATAGTATATGTAGACATCGGTTACACCTCTCACCCTTACCTGGATATTGAGATTCACGATACTGAAATTCGTGTACACGGTTAGACCAATGCACGGACTACCGCATTTCCTGTTATGTCATGTTTACCTATCACGGTTACACGTGCATGTCATGTTACATATCCCTGCTACACGTGCATGTCATGTTTACATATCGCTGCTACACGTGCATGTCATGGTTACCTATCACTGCTATACGTGCATGTCATGTTTACATATTACTGTTACACCTGCATGTTATGTTTACATATCACTGTGACACATGCATGTATGGTTGTCATATGGCTACTCGTTCATGTTACCTGTATTATTGTTCCCTTGTATCAGATACATGGTATATGCTTGTTTCCCGTTACTGATATTGTTAATCCCATTACTGGATACATGTTCCCGTTACTGATATGGATATTCCCGTTACTGGACATGACTGCTGTTGATATGCGATGTGTGGAACTAAGTGCCACGTGGATCCAAGCACGGGGGCCACCTCTAGAATCCCACATCTATTGTTCCCGTTTCCCGGTATATTTTCATGATATCTTGTTCATGTTATATTGTTCCTGATTCTCGTGATATTGTTCTATGCTATCAACAGAGCTCAGGTCCAGTAATCATGTTACCCGTACCATGTACTGTAATTGTTCTTGTTACATTGTATACTTGACATATCACATATCAGATCATAAAGATAACTTGGGTATGGGGGGACTTGACGGTTGACTAGATCTTATCGGGTGGATGTACTGAATCCATATTGAGGTCCCCACTGCAGGGGACCGGGTAGTGCTGGCTACCATCTGTTACTCATGTTACATGTTACAGCTCTAGCGGGCTGGCCTGGTCTCAGCAGCCAGGATCTGTTTAAGGCCGTGATCCCGGGTATGCACGGGATACACCTACCCGATAAGAACTCCTCGACCATGGGTTTCCAATTAACATAATAAAATAGTATACACGATAGTGACATCGGGAATATTTGTTATTTGGTTACTCTCTCGTTTGGATAATGGTACCCGTAGGCCATGTCCGGATGGGTTCGACTGGGTGCGGGCTTCAGTATGAACCGCCGGTGGTATGGGACACTGGAAGAGAGTAATTAAAATAGCAGGTGATACTGATCGCTACTATTGTATAAATGACATGACTTTGACATGACCTGCCTGCTACATTTTAGTTGTACTTGTTACTGTTCCTGATCATTTATCTGCTATCATGTGACATGTATACATTGCTATTGTTCCTGTTTCCTGTTACACCTTCTTTAGAGCCCTACTACTCATGCACATGTATACTTTGTTACATTACCTGGTATATGTTACACTGTATGTAGTGGCATACTATGCATGTTCTGCATTGCATATATTTTATTGTTGCAGACATGTGCTCATCTGCATGTTCACCTCTATCCCGTCACCACTATCATGTTCATGTCTAGTACGTCACCACTAGACAACATTAGTTATTACATAAACTGGACACGACTATAGATATGACCTGATAATGACCGACTAGGTAGTGATGGTATTAAAAGTTGACCTGTTTATATCTTTGCACTGCTTCCATGTTTAACTCTTTCTACTGTTTATATATATCCTTATTATATGGTATCACTATTACAACAGCATGTATTATCTATTACTATTGTGCATTGCCTCCTTCAGTTTTACCACTCACTAGGTCGCTTTCTGACGACCCTGGGTTTGCATGCCCAGATTGGAGATCCAGTTACCATAGCTTCAGAGAGTACCTTGGAGTCACATGGGAGATTCCGCATCAGGATTATTCATAGGTATTTCAGTGCTTTATTTCTGTTATCTTATTTATCCTTGTTTTCATATCTGTTATGATCGCTGACCTCTTTTTCAGGTATTCTTGTACTGCTTTCATGCTGGACCTCATCTATATGGAGGTATTGTACTGTACTGAGGCTTAACGTACGCGTGAGGTTGTTTTCACCTCGCGTATGTACATTGCCATAACGTCTCCGTATCCTTGGGATCGGGGCGTTACAAAGTGGTATCAGAGCCTAGTTCACACCTGGTGTGGGTAACCACTGGGTCAATGCTTGGGCTCTTACCAACAGTACAATCAGGTTCAGATTAACTGATCTGTATCTGAATTTGGGCATTCCAGCAACGAGTACAAGAATACCATGACCTTGACAAATCATTCCTTGACTTGTTTGTATTCCTTCCTTCCTTTCAGTTGTCAACCATAACATCCGATTTCCTTCTCGTTTTCCTTGTATCAGCTTGCTTCCTATCCGTTAGGATTAGTTCATTACCATACTTCTCCATCCCGAGTTCCTTATAGATGTCAGAGTGCGCAGCGGAAGTGTCATGGACCCGTCACCTTTAGGCTTGGGGATTGAAAATCTTGTTCTCACACCTGATTGAATTGCGAGGACGCAATTTTTTGTAAGGTGGGGAGAAATGTAACACCCTGCTCCCCGGTGTACGTATCACCGTATCTGTACGCGATACGACGTACAAAATTGATTTGACCTTCGTGTAGACCGATTGAGCTGATTTCAGTTTTAAAATTATTTTCTAATATTTTAGATTTTTCAGGATTTTCTGAAATTTTTCTGGATTATTTTGGAAAATCTCCGTAGTCGGTGTCGACCGATACTGATTACCGCCTTCCGATTTTTATCTCACAAACGGAGTAGATTTTGAGATTCCGCTTTCACCAGATGTCTTAGAATCGTATTATATACATTAGGGTATTTTTGAGATTTTTCAGAATTTATCAAAAAATCTGGTCAAACCGGTGTCGCCCGTATCGGCGAGACACTCCGGGATTTTAATTTACAAACCGGACTGAGTTTTGACAAAACCGTCTTCATTTTAGGTCTCAGAATAATATTCTCTATTTTCTGTAATTTTTGGGCACCGTTCGGGACTAGTCAAATTTTGGGTCCAATTAATAATATTATTTTAATATTTTATATTCTTTTCTTTTCTTTTCTTTTCTTTCTCTTCTTCCTCTTTCCAGAGAATTCCACCGCCACCGCCTCACTATTCCCACCGACCTTCCCTTTTTTTAACTTCCCCTCCTCTCTCTCTCTCCTCAACTCTCTCTCTCTCTCTCTCTCCAAACCCTCTCTCTCTCCCTCTCTTCCTCTCTCTCTCTCCCCCTATCTCTCTCTCTCTCTTCTCTCACCCACCTGCTCTCTCTGTGGACGCCGGCGGGACAGCGGCGCACAGGCGGCGGGCGCGGGTCGCGCAGGCGGCGGCGCTCGCAGGACAGGCGCGGGCGCGGGGGCGCACGAGCGGCGGAGCGCGGGCGGCGCGGGCGCAGGTGGTGGAGGCGCCCGCCCCCACTCCTCTTTCTCCTCCCCTCTGCAGACCACCCCGGCGGAGCCGTGGTGGCGCCGGAGCGGCGCCGGGTGGCGCCGGCGCCGGCAGGGCGGCCGCGCCGGCGGGGCGCGAGCGGCGGCCGCGCAGGCGGCGGCCGCGCAAGGAGGAGCGGCGGCAGCAGCCCATGGGCTGCTGCCTGCTTCTCAATTGGGAGAAAACCTAATTGTGGGTTTGGTTTTGGGTTTAACCCAACCCGACCCGTTTAAAGCCCAGACCCGACCCGTTAAGGTAACATTTTCATTTAAGCCCCTGTAATTCTTAAATTACGTTTAGACCCCTGCAAAATTACAAATAGCCCCCTAAATAATTTCTATTATTACGTAACTAACCTTTTCTCTCGGTTTTGGGTATTCGGGCGATATCTGGAGCATCCGGACTCGGATTTGGACGATTCTAGATCCGTTGCGATCGTGGGAACGAGAGCTACTGTCCTGTAGCCAGTTTGTGAGTGTTTTCTTTTTCTAAATTTTATTTATTTATTCATGTTTATTAAAGTAGTGAATGATTACTATAGTTACGAAACCGTAATTATGAGTTAAATACTAGAACTGTTAAATTCTTTACTTAACCCGAGAAAAAGTATGTGTTAAACCTAGACATTTATCTGGAGGATCAATTAAAGAATCATTAGACACGTCACTGCATGGATAACTAGTATGGTTCCACACTTATGCTACATGGACACGAAGATACGCGTACTTCATTATGCGGAATCTGGTCACTATTACCCTGTCACCCTGATCGACCCACTGGTACACTAAACACCATAGTATATGTAGACATCGGTTACACCTCTCACCCTTACCTGGATATTGAGATTCACGATACTGAAATTCGTGTACACGGTTAGACCAATGCACGGACTACCGCATTTCCTGTTATGTCATGTTTACCTATCACGGTTACACGTGCATGTCATGTTTACATATCACTGCTACACGTGCATGTCATGTTTACATATCGCTGCTACACGTGCATGTCATGTTACCTATCACTGCTATACGTGCATGTCATGTTTACATATTACTGTTACACCTGCATGTTATGTTTACATATCACTGTGACACATGCATGTATGGTTGTCATATGGCTACTCGTTCATGTTACCTGTATTATTGTTCCCTTGTATCAGATACATGGTATGCTTGTTTCCCGTTACTGATATTGTTAATCCCATTACTGGATACATGTTCCCGTTACTGATATGGATAATCCCGTTACTGGACATGACTGCTGTTGATATGCGATGTGTGGAACTAAGTGCCACGTGGATCCAAGCCACGGGGGCCACCTCTAGAATCCCACATCTATTGTTCCCGTTTCCCGTATATTGTTCATGATATCTTGTTCATGTTATATTGTTCCTGATTCTCGTGATATTGTTCTATGCTATCAACAGAGCTCAGGTCCAGTAATCATGTTACCCGTACCATGTACTGTAATTGTTCTTGTTACATTGTATACTTGACATATCACATATCAGATCATAAAGATAACTTGGGTATGGGGGAGACTTGACGGTTGACTAGATCTTATCGGGTGGATGTACTGGATCCATATTGAGGTCCCACTGCAGGGGACCGGGTAGTGCTGGCTACCATCTGTTACTCATGTTACATGTTACAGCTCTAGCGGGCTGGCCATGGTCTCAGCAGCAAGGGATCTGTTTAAGGCCGTGATCCCGGGTATGCACGGGATACACCTACCCGATAAGAACTCCTCGACCATGGGTTTCCATTAACATAATAAAATAGTATACACGATAGTGACATCGGGAACATTTGTTATTTGGTACTCTCTCGTTTGGATAATGGTACCCGTAGGCCATGTCCGGATGGGTTCGACTGGGGTGCGGGCTTCAGTATGAACCGCCGGTGGTATGGGACACTGGAAGAGAGTAATTAAAATAGCAGGTGATACTGATCGCTACTATTGTATAAATGATATGACTTTGACATGACCTGCCTGCTACATGTTTAGTTGTACTTGTTACTGTTCCTGATCATTTATCTGCTATCATGTGACATGTATACATTGCTATTGTTCCTGTTTCCTGTTACACCTTCTTTAGAGCCCTACTACTCATGCACATGTATACTTTGTTACATTACCTGGTATATGTTACACTGTATGTAGTGGCATACTATGCATGTTCTGCATTGCATATATTTTATTGTTGCAGACATGTGCTCATCTGCATGTTCACCTCTATCCCGTCACCACTATCATGTTCATGTCTAGTACGTCACCACTAGACAACATTAGTTATTACATAAACTGGACACGACTATAGATATGACCTAATAATGACCGACTAGGTAGTGATGGTATTAAAAGTTGACCTGTTTAAATCTTTGCACTGCTTCCATGTTAAACTCTTTCTACTGTTTATATATATCCTTATTATATGGTATCACTATTACAACAGCATGTATTATCTATTACTATTGTGCATTGCCTCCTTCAGTTTTACAACTCACTAGGTCGCTTTCTGACGACCCTGGGTTTGCATGCCCAGATTGGAGATCCGAGTTACCATATCTTCAGAGAGTGCCTTGGAGTCACATGGGAGATTCCGCATCAGGATTATTCATAGGTATTTCAGTGCTTTATTTCTGTTATCTTATTTATCCTTGTTTTCATATCTGTTATGATCGCTGACCTCTTTTTGCAGGTATTCTTGTACTGCTTTCATGCTGGACCTCAGATCTATATGGAGGTATTGTACTGTACTGAGGCTTACGTACGCGTGAGGTTGTTTTCACCTCGCGTATGTACGTCGTCATAACGTCTCCGTATCCTTAGGATCGGGGCGTTACAGAAGGTAAAACTTCTCGCCATCCAGTTGAAAGATCCTTGTCCTTCGCCTGCCTGCAACTGGCGATCGGGATCGGATGCGGCATCCCCGAACATAAAGGCGGGCTTTCTGTAAGTCCGACGGTCAACATCCTCAAGAGGAGCCGTGGTCAAGATACTCTGCGTGGTCTGCGATGACCGCCTTAGATGAGCGTATCCCGGACGAGGAGCTCCGCTCACTGAACAAAGAAGCCTGTCCATGGAATTGCAGGCTGAGGTTACCATCTGCTCTACTGGTCAGCCCAAACAGACTGCTCAGGAGATCGGGAGTGTAATGCACTGCAAAGACAGAAACGAACTATGATTAGTTCAACAATCAAGTGGGGTACGAAGACATAAAAAATTCACTAAGGCATAGCCTCGCTCAGCAAGCAAGGCCAGCAAGGCGATAGCCTCGATGAAGCTTGATCTCGCGGATAAAACTGCATTTTTGCAGAAGGCGTCCAAAGTACCAACTTCGCTTAAACAGGAAGTGGTATAGCCCTAAGGGCTAACATCACCAAGAGGGCATCATGGTCAGACCTATATCCTGTTCCTCAACAGGATGAAGACTGCCCGAGTAATGGCTTCGTACGAGGAACTGTTCGGTTCTTAATTCCCTTGTGCAAGGAAGATAGGGAGGTTCAAGGAAACGAGTTCCCTAATGAGGACAGATCATATTCGATCATCCTAATAGCCAAATGTTGGCTCCAAAGGAGAGAGACCACAGTCTCTAATCAGGTAGGAAAATCTCTTACCGGCGATTGGTCGCTCGATGACCGAAGGAGGAGGAGGACCCTCCGTTTGCAGAAGTCGCCACTTCTTTCCCCGCTCGTCTTTGGGCGCCATTGAAGAGCTGCAAGAGTTCTCAAAGTTCCCTGAACGAAAAAGGAAGAGGAAGAGGGAAAGTCAAGAAATTTCTCTGGGAAAGGAGATCTTTTCCTGTTCAGCCCGATCGGGCTTTTATAGGCCAATCAGCGCCTGAAACGAGGCCTCGAAAAGGGCGTGTGCCGCCGTTTCGAATTAATTCGAAACGCCGCCCAAAGCGCCTTCCCGAGAAGCGCTGCTTCGATTCCGCTAAGGGTTAACTTCGCCCTGGCTTAAAGTGCGGATTTCGCACAATCCTTCAAAGACATTCGCCGAGAGGCTTACCTTAGCCCTCTAAAAAGGCGCTGACATGCCAGTCTCTCGCGAAGATCACTCAAAGAAAGGACTATGTCCTTAACTCCGCATACGATTTAGCCCCGCTATGGCCAAATCTTCAAAGAAAGCAAGCGAAGATCAGATGATTAGAAGATGAACTTTCATTGATTTAAAAAAGAAGGGTACAGTGATATTACATCGAAGTTGTGTTTCATACAACACACCCAGTTGCTCGACAGGGTAATTTGTGCAAAAAAGCATACAAGTGGTTTTATCCGCTTCTAAGTCAAACCGACTGGACAAAGAAGGCTTTCCTCCTGCACAAGGCCGTAATCAGTGGTGCCGCAAGGACACGGTCATTATTCTCCACAAAAAATGGTAGGTCTTGCCAGGCCATTTTTGTTGAAGCCTGGCAATAAAACCCTATCGCCGCCAACACGATAGATCACGTATAATGGGAATTGGCAGTGATACCAGTGATCTAACGGGTGTAAGAGCCGCTTTCCCGAAGTGGATCGCCCTTAAACGCCACCAAAGTTGAAAGTTGGCAATGATGCCAGTGATCTCACACACAGGCGACGCCCACTATCTTGAAGTGGATCATCTCCGACAAAGCGGCTACCAGCCTCACCTCAGAACGAATCATCTCGAATAAGAGGCTGCCGGCAGCCTCTGGGACATGCACTCCTGCCCCGAATTGTTCCTCCTGCTTAAAAGTAAAGCTTCAACCGGAGAAGCATAAGGCAATTTTATGGTTCCTTCCATCAAGTCACAAGATTGGCGAGCATAGCCCATTGCAAGGCAAATCAGAACAGATTAGCAGTTAAGCACAGAAAAAACTGCAAATCAGAATCCTTTGGGTCAAAGCAATCCAATTTCAGTAAAGCAGAGGACAAGCCTCGCCTGCCACAACACTGATGGGCTGGCTCAGCAAACGTCAAGCCCAAGCCTCGCCTATATGGCTAGCCAGACTGACCCCGTGAGATAGTCTTAACTCCGCCTATATGGCAAGACTGGCTCAACTATTGAAGAGACCAAGTCCCAAGTTTTGTCTGGGCAGCGGATTTAACATGAAGTGATCTTTCTGGGAAGCTATGCCAAAATCCTTCTCTACAGATCAGTCAATGTAAGATGAAGAATAAGGGAAGCTAATCCCTGAAGCAGCTGTTAAAGCTGAATTAAGGGAGATGAATTCCTAAAATCGGTGAAGTCGTTGAACGATCAAGACTTACCGGTCCTTGGCCGGATAATGACCAGAGTGGGCATTCCCACTATTTCAGAGATCTGAGTATCTCTTTCAAACCAAGAGAAGAGAAGAGAGGCAAAGCACTTCTCTTCAGAGGACCTCAAGTGTCCTATTTATAGGCCCCATGGCCTGAGCGCTGCCGCCTCAAGCGTGGAAGCACGAGCGCATTTAAGGCATTTATCACGCCTTGAGAAAAGGGACGGTCTCCCTTGGAACCGTGCAAAGGGAGAAACGTCTCCCTCATAAAGGCACTTATTGCGCCTTGAAGAAAGGGAATATCCTCCCTCGGAAACGTGCAAATCGGAGAATATCTCCCTCGATCAGCACGAAGAAAGGAGTAATCCTCCTCGTAACCAGCCCACGGCAGTTGATCTCGGGAAAGCGACATGCCCTCCCAAGCGAACTTGTCTTCAGAAGCCCAGATGCGGGGCTACTAGCTGCGAAGCTACCCAGACGCGAGTCTACATGATTCCTTGGCGAATCTACATCCCAAAGCAGGATTTAAACGAAGCTGAACTCAACCATCATGGCGACGTTCATACTCCACACATCACCAATCAAAGCAGTTCAAAGTATTTCGAAGTCTGAGCCATTGCAGACTTTCGAAAACTTTGAAGGGTCTTGTTGACACTTAAAAAGACAAGATTCTTATTGGTCCGAACAATGTCTAAACTTGTTGACATTTACAAAAGACAAGTGACAGACGAGCTGAAGACCAGTTTTCACCCATCTCCGAGGGACAAGGAAGCAACTTGGACTCCACTGATCCAGCAAGCAGACAGTGAACCCGGATTGTTTCTAAACAGACCTCAGCAGGTCTAAGGTGCTAGCACTTAGCATTACATGAGCCCAGAGGGATAGCCTCGCTTAAGAGGCTAATATCACTCGACTTCGCCTTGAAGCCATCCAAAGCCTCGCCAGGAAGCTAACTCGCAACTTCGCCACAGAGGACTTCCAGCTCCGCCAAAGGGTTTCTTTCGGACTTCGCCAGAAACCGTCTCTAGCTCCGCTACGAGCTCAAAGCGGGCATCGCCGCCATTAGTCTGCTATGGTCAACCTTTGACCAATCAAATCTCTGGATGAGATCAGATCCAATCAGATCAAATCTAATTAAGATCAAATCAGAGATCAAATTTGGCAGTTGATTGCCACAATCTCTTGACTCTTCTAAAACGAGTAAGAGATCAGGGAAATCCTCCAACGATATGGAAAGGATCGAGAAGGTCAACCGACCTGCCAATTCTGTTGGCCCAAAGGCCTTCCACCCTAGTTTTGATGATGATTAACTCATGTAGTTATGTTTACTAATAATCTTGTATTGTTTAAGTTTCAGATCATTAACCAAGATATTAGTTGGTGATTAGCTTCAACAAGGTGTTTGGAAGCTTATCATGGTGATTCCAGGGCCAAACCTTCAAGATCACACATTGCCTAGCCCATGGATGGAGTTTTGGAGCAAGTCTTCTTGATGACTCGAAGACTTAGGTATCCATAGTTAGTTTAGTGTGTTTAGATCCATTTGTAAAGTTTAGTATAGTTGATATGCTCAAGTACACATACACACACATTTCATGATTTGGATTTTGGTTTCATGAATAGTTTGATCAAAACAAGTTTACATGTTTTATATGTATATTAGATGTGCTCTATATACATACATGCTTATATGACTTATACAAACTTAGTTTGACATACCTATTCATGTAGTTTTATGTTTTGGTATAAAACATATTTTTGAAATTAAAGAACAAAAACTGTGATATATTTTGTGAATGTATATTGGACCTATGTCCATATGCATCATGCTTAATAATGTTCAAATATCATGTTTTTGTATTTCTATAAGTTTTAGGAAAATCAGATTTCCTATTGAAAAATCAAGTTTGATAAAAATACAAGTTTTGATTTTTGATAAAATTGGCAAGACACAAAAATGAATTGATATGATGATATATGTCTTGAAATTTTTATCACATGTTTATGTTTCAATATAAAATGATAAAATAAGTTTTATGGGATTTTCAGAAAAGATAAAAGATTTTTATAAAATATTTTTCCCAAATTTTCTGAACTTATTTTTTATGCTGACAGGCTGGTCGGTCGACCGGGACGGTCGACCGCACCAAGGGACGGTCGACCGACGTGCACAGACTTGTGCACGTCTGCAGCACAGTGGTCCGGTCGACCGTACGGTTGACCGCTGCAGAGAGTTCTGCTCTCTGGATTTCTGGGTCGACCGGGCGGTCGACCGGTGGCTCCAACGGGTCAAAATATGACCGTTGGACGGTCGACCGGCCGGTCGACCGTTGCCTGTCAGAGCTGCCAGCTCAGCTCTAACGGCTAGTTTCTGTTTTGGCCTATATAAACCCCATTTCTTTGGGATTTTGGCCAAGGTTTTTACAAGAGAAAAATACCCTGTTTTCAGAGTTTAAAACAAGTTTTTAAAAAGAGTTCTTGTGCTAAAAAGATTGATTCTTATTTGTTTTGGGTTTTTGGAAAATCAAAGAAAAATAGATTTTTGGGATTTTGATTTGGTCTTTTATTCCTATCATCTACAAGAGATTTTCCAAGAAGTTTTTCTTTGTTGCTTGTTTTCAAAAACATCTTGTTTCCACACTTGAGCTATCACCTATCCTAATCTATTAGGATCTTGTTTTTGTGGAAAAAGAAAAGAGAAAAGAAAGAAAGATTGTGTTTGTGGTCTTTGTAACCACTTATTGTAAACCCTCCTTACTTTTGTGAATCCCTCTTCGGTAGAGGTGATCGGAGTGGTATTGGTTTGGATCCCTCCTAGGTAGAGGTGATTGTGTTGGTTGTGAACCTCTTCGGTAGAGGTGATTGTGTTGTTTTGGCTACGGGCCTTATCCCTCTTCGGTAGAGGTGGATTGTGGTTGTATAGCCTCGGTGGCTTTGTAAGGTTGAGAGAGGAGTTCGGTACTCCTATAGTGGATTGGAAATCCTACACGGTGGTGTAGGCGGGGATGTAGAGTTGGGTACTCGAACCTCGAAACAAATCTTTGCGTTAGCGTTTGATCCAATTTCTCTCAACTCTACTCTTTTTACTTTGTGCAAGCATCATTTCATTCAAGCATCATTCTTTCATTGCATACATATCTTATACATTGCTTGTGTTGCCTTGCATCTTTTATATTGCAATTCATTCTTATATGCTTGGCTTGATTGTGTGTATTGCATATTGCTTGGATTGCTTGTGTGTGTGCCTAACTTATACTCATCCAACAAGAGCTTCACATAGCACCTCAACCCATTTCAAGGGGAATCAAGGGGAGTTAGTCCAGAGCCTCGCAAGGGCAATTCGGCTACACTTGTTGTATTGTATTAGTTTGTGCATAATTTGCATTAGCTTCCGTTCATTTAGCTCACATAGTTTTGCATTTAGTTCTAGATTAGCACTTACACCTATTCACCCCCTCTAGGTGTTTTTCAAATTCTAGCTTCGCAGAAGCTGATCTTAGCCTCGCAGCAAGGCTACTTTCCAGATTTTAAACAGATTCGATTCAATCTGTTTCCATATTTTCAAGGGACGATTATACCCTTGCTCTCCCTATAAATAGCCCACCAGGGGTACAAGGAAAGGAGAGACGAGGATCGATCGATCAAGACACAGAGGCATACAAGAGGACTCCACAAGCAGAGGCTTCTTCATAACGCACCGTGCGCTCTCGAATTTAGAGACCTTTTAGAGAATTGCTTTCTCTATTCAGGGTGTTGATACCCTAACATCGTCCTTCTTCTCAAGGAATTTTCGGAACCAGGCGAGAAGGAATTCCTTATTGAAGGCGATTTTGAGAAGCAGCAAGAGGGTTCTACCAACCTTCTGTTCTCTGATTCCCCGAACCAGGCGAGAAGGGAATCTCATCGCTCGCATCGTCAAAGGGACAAAGTGGTCGCGCGCTGACCAGACTCCTATCGGCACACTTCTCCAGAATCTCTGAGGAGATCTACTTGTAATCTTTTTTAGAATACTTGTAATTTAGCTCCTCAAACTCTTTTTTGTAAGTTTTCCCCCTTTACAAACATAATGGAAAACACTCGTAACCAGCCCACGGCAGTTGATCTCGGGAAAGCGACATGCCCTCCCAAGCGAACATGTCTTCAGAAGCCCAGATGCGGGGCTACTAGCTGCGAAGCTACCCAGACGCGAGTCTACATGATTCCTTGGCGAATCTACATCCCAAAGCAGGATTTAAAGCGAAGCTGAACTCAACCATCATGGCAACGTTCATACTCCACACATCACCAATCAAAGTAGTTCAAAGTATTTCGAAGTCTGAGCCATTGCAGACTTTCGAAAACTTTGAAGGGGGTCTTGTTGACACTTAAAAAAGACAAGATTCTTATTGGTCCGAACAATGTCTAAACTTGTTGACATTTACAAAAGACAAGTGACAGACGAGCTGAAGACCAGTTTTTCTCCATCTCCGAGGGACAAGGAAGCAACTTGGACTCCACTGATCCAGCAAGCAGACAGTGAACTCGGATTGTTTCTAAACAGACCTCAGCAGGTCTAAGGTGCTAGCACTTAGCATTACATGAGCCCAGAGGGATAGCCTCGCTTAAGAGGCTAATATCACTCGACTTCGCCTTGAAGCCATTCAAAGCCTCGCCAGGAAGCTAACTCGCAAACTTCGCCACAGAGGACTTCCAGCTCCGCCAAAGGGTTCTCTTTCGGACTTCGTCAGAAACCGTCTCTAGCTCCGCTACGAGCTCAATGCGGACAGCGCCGCTAAGAATCTACTGTGGTCAACCTTTGACCAATCAAATCTCCGGATGAGATCGGATCCATCAGATCAAATCTAATTAAGATCAAATCAGAGATCAAATTTGGCAGTTGATTGCCACAATCTCTTGATTCTTCTTAAAACGAGTAAGAAGATCAGGGAAATCCTCCAACGATATGGAAAGGATCAAGAAGATCAACCGACCTGCCATTTCTAGCTTCGCAGAAGCTGATCCTAGCCTCGTAGCAAGGCCACTTTCCAGATTTTAAACAGATTCGATTCAATCTGTTTCCATATTTTCAAGGGACGATTATACCCTTGCTCTCCCTATAAATAGCCCGTCAAGGGTACAAAAAAAAAAGGGAGAGAGGCATACGGAGGACTCCACAAGCAGAGGCTTCTTCATAACGCACTGTGCGTTCTCGAATTCAGAGACCTTTTAGAGAATTGCTTTCTCTATTCAGGGCGTTGATACCCTAACGTCGTCCTTCTTCTCAAGGAATCTCCGGAACCAGGCAAGAAGGAATTCCTTATTGAAGGCGATTTTGAGAAGCAGCAAGAGGGTTCTACCAACCTTATGTTCTCTGATTCCCCGAACCAGGCGAGAAGGGAATCTCATCGCTCGCATCGTCAAAGGGACAAAGTGGTCGCGCGCTGACCAGACTCCTATCGGCACACTCTCCAGAATCTCTGAGGAGATCTACTTGTAATCTTTTTTAGAATACTTGTAATTTAGCTCCTCAAACTCTTTTTTGTAAGTTTTCCCCCTTTGCAAACATAATGGAAAACATACGGCATCAACTATGAAGAAGTCTTTGCACCAGTTGCTCGATTGGACACGGTGAGACTATTAATTTCACTTACAGCTCATCACAGGTGGAAGATATATCATCTAGATGTCAAATCAGCTTTTCTCAATGGTATTCTTGAAGAAGAGGTGTACGTATATCAACCAGAAGGTTTTCTGATAAAAGGACAAGAAGACAAGGTTTATCGCCTGAAGAAAGCCTTGTACGGCTTAAAGCAGGCACCACGGGCGTGGAATACCCGAATTGATGGTTATCTTCATCAAAATGGCTTCACCAAATGTCCCTATGAGCATGCCATCTACATGAAGAGGACCCATCAAGGCGAATTTCTAATAATTTGTCTTTATGTTGATGATATGTTGTATACAGGAAGTAGCGCCGAAATGCTTGCTGAATTCAAGGCGGCGATGTTCAATGAATTTGAGATGACGGACAATGGACTGATGTCCTATTTTCTTGGCATCGAAGTGAAGCAGCAACAAGATGAGATATTTATATCTCAAAAGAAGTACATGAAAGATATCTTGGAGAAATTCAAGATGAGTAACTGCAACCCAGTGAACACCCCAATAGCTACAAGAACGAAGCTATCAAGAGAAGGAAATGGAGATTTTGTAGACTCGACTCTCTTTAAAAGTCTAGTTGGTAGCCTGAGGTACTTGACGATCACAAGGCCTGATATCGTTTATGGAGTCGGATTTGTGAGTCGTTATATGGAGACGCTGAAGGAGTCTCATTGGCTAGCTGCGAAGAGAATTTTAAGGTATATCAAAGGCACACTCAACCTTGGTCTATGTTATGCTTATGGTAAAACTTCAGATTTAGTAGGCTATTCAGATAGCGATCATGGAGGTGACCAAGATGAGAGAAAAAGCACCACTGGTTATGTCTTCTTTCTTGGGCCAACTGCATTTTCATGGACCTCAAAGAAGCAAGGAGTTGTGGCCTTATCTTCATGTGAAGCAGAATATGTGGCGGCTGCATCTACAGTCTGTGAAGCAATTTGGCTGAGAAATATTTTAAAGGAGCTGGATCATCCACAAGAAAGACCAACAATGATACTTGTTGACAACAAATCAGCTATACAGCTTGCAAAGGACCCAGTACACCATGGGAGGAGCAAACACATAGATACACGGTTTCATTTTCTTAGAGATCATGTAAAGAAGAAAACCATAGTACTGGAGTATTGTCATACTCTAGATCAAGTCGCAGACATATTCACCAAGCCTCTAACAGCAGATGCATTCAGAAGATTAAGAGACAAACTCGGCATGACTACGCTTCAGGTTTGAGGGGGTGATTTGTTGGAGTTATGAACTTAATGAAAAACCAAACCTAAAGCTTATTGACTCTACCAATAAATTGAAGCAAAACATATAGTATATTTACTAAGAGAGTTTTGTGAGGTTATTAAAACATGTATTTATTATATTGAAACTCCATTGTATACAAATCCTATATAAGGGATCGTATGGTTGTGTTGTAAAGCATAAGAAAAGAAGAAATAAAAGAAAGTAAAGCAAAGCATTGCAGAGCTTCCCACTTTAAGAAAAGTATTAGTTTGGGTGAATTTATTTTGGAGGTACTAAAAGGGTAGCAACCCAGTACTCAAGAGTGTTGGAGTTAGCAAACATCCATCGTCTCTTCACTTGCCTGTCCCCCATTCCAACAGCAACTTCTTCCGTTAGACACAGAAGACAACCTTGAGGTCCCGAGTATAAAATGTAATTGAAATATGTTTCCATCTAAAGACTAACATTGTGCTATGCTTGTGCAAGGATATTAGCTAATGATTGCATTGAGTTTTTTACGGTTCCATGCAAGGTTCAAGACATATCTGACCCTGACCCTGACCCTGACCCTGAGAGAATGAGTTCCATTCAAACGCAGAGAGAACATGCCTCAAAATAAGATTTGTAAGGAACTCTAAAGTGAATCTTTATATGGATGATCCATTCTATTCGTCTTGATATACACCCTTAATAATCTAAACATCAACAGGTAAATTGATATGAATACTTTTTATTTCACGCGTCATGTAAATAAACTGTATTTAGCCGTTAAAAATTGATTCTAATTGTTGCATGAGCATAAAGGTTTGCAAATCACTTGATTTCTTATTTTTGGACTATTTAATGTTTAAATCAACATGAATAGAATATATTGTTCATAGAAAAATCTGCGGCAAAGTTCCCACTAACATGCGCTTAGACACATACATTCACAACAGCATCATTTATGCAATCATGTTAGCTTTAGTACTTGTTTCATCATTTTCTCTTTGATGAAAACAATATATTTTAACTGTACAAAATTAAAGGATTTCAAAGATAGCTAATTTCGTGATTCTTCTCTTTTGTTTGGAATTTTAAAATTCGGGTTTGGAAAAAGATGGACACATTCCAACGTCAATTTCTATTGAAACTTTACTGATGACTGAATGCTAGCAGCGTTGCTAAAATTATACATCATGATAAAAAAAACTGTTAGAATAAAGCTTTAATACTTCATGAATCAATTTCAATGATCTAGAATCAATTACATCTCAAGAAGAATCTCATAAATAACTAAACACATAAATTACATACCTGAAGCCATTAGCGGAATGATGGAGGTATGTTGAAGAAGATCTCAGTCCTTCTCTTTAATCCTTGCAAACCCTAATTGCAAACCCGTCTTCTCTCTGTCTCCTTATCTTTTCACAAACCCAAGCACAATAATGATGGAACTCACAATGAAAGAGGGAGGGTTGTTTTCTTTTCAGGAGGAGAGATGAGGGTCAACAATTGCAATTAATCCCTTGTGATAAAACCACCCATCATGGTCCCTTAATACCACAAAAGATTATTTAATAACTTTATACAAATGTAACTTTAATTTGGGCATACATAATATCAGTTAACCATAATTAGGGAATCCAATTAATTAGGGTAGTGGGCCACTTAATATTTAATGTGAGATTAACATTCTCCCACTTGGACCACTAGCCGATTAAGATAAAAATTTTAGAAAACAAATAAAAGACTCATTTTAAAACATTTTGACTCCAATGGATCCCATACTGAAAAACTTTGACACGTGATCACGAATTTTTAAAAACAACCACTGATAAGCCCAAATAATTAGATACTGTAATACTGCAATTAGCTTGGACCACCAATGTGAGTCATAGCAGTTATACAACATCTATGTCATACTCCCTTCTACGTACCACAACATTGATAACCTTTACTAATTGAGTCCATAACCAAAATGACCCCTGTAATTTGTCTTGTCAAGACATTTCCTGTTTAACAAACATCCATACATAATATGTGCACACATAATTGGATATCAGGAAATACAGAAACAAACTTTTATTGCGCATTAGTGTCAATTACATAAGTACCAAAACATACATTACAGATTATTCAAAAGACCCATTCTAATAACATGTTCTTTGAATGTCTTTAGAGGTAATCCCTTGGTCAATGGATTAGCAACCATTAAAGTGGTACTTATATTCTCAATAGACACCTTTTGTTTCTCAACTCTTTCTCTAACCACCAAGTACTTAAGTTCCACGTGTCTGGAACCACTAGAGTACTTTCCATTCTTAGAGAAGAAAACGGCTGCTGTATTGTCACAAAATATCTTCAGCGGCCTGGCAATAGAATCAACTACACCAAGTGCTGAGATAAAATTACGTAACCATAATGCATGATTCGTGGCCTCAAAACAAGTTATGAACTCAGCCTCCATCGTGGATGAAGCAGTGATAGACTGCTTTACACTCTTCCACGAGATTGCCCCACCTGCCAGCATGAAAATAAAGCCTGAGGTAGACTTCCTGCTATCTGGGCAACCAGCAAAATCTGAGTCCGAATAGCCGATCACTTCCAACTGATCTGATCTCCTATATGTGAGGATATGATCCTTCGTCCCTTGAAGATACCGCATTACTTTCTTTGCCAATTTCCAGTGCTCCATTCCTGGATTACTCTGGTATCTTCCTAACATCCCAACAGCAAAACTGATATCTGGCCTGGTACAAGTATGTGCATACATCAAGCTCCCAACAGCTGACGCATACGGAACTTTCTGCATTTGACCCTTTTCTAAGTCATTTCTAGGACACTGGCTCCCACTTAATTTGTCACCCTTCATAATGGTGCACAACTGGCTGAACATAATTCCATATGAAATCTTTTCAAGACTCGATTGATATAACCTTTCTGAGACAGTCCTAGCAATCCTCGAGATCTATCCTTGAAGATCTCTATGCCAATAACATAAGCTGCCTCACCCATATCAACCATCTTAAAGTTCTTGGTAAGATAGTCTTTAGTTTCATACAGCAAATCAATATCACTACTGGCTAATAAGATATCATCCACATACAGAACCAAAAAGATAAACTTGCTCCCACTGATCTTCAGATATATACACTGATCAACAGTGTTTTCTGTAAATCCGAAGGAGGTAATGGTATCATTAAACGTTATATACCATTGCCTGGAAGCTTGTTTCAATCCGTATATGGATTTCTTTAATTTGCAAGCCAAGTGTTCTTTTCCTTTCTTTGCGAACCCTTCAGGTTGTTCCATGTAAATTTCCTCATCCAAATTTCCATTCAGAAAAGCTGTTGTCACATCCATTTGATGTAACTCTAAGTCATAATGAGCTACAAGGGCCATGATGATTCTAAAAGAGTCCTTTGATACTGGAGAGAAGGTTTCTTTATAATCAATGCCTTCTTTCTGAGTGAAACCTTTAGCCACAAGTCTGGCCTTATATCGTTCGATATTGCCTTTGGAGTCGCGCTTGGTCTTAAAGACCCATTTACACCCGACTTTCTTACAGTTATTAGGCAATTCGACGAGATCCCAGACTTTTTTTGGTCCATAGATTTCAACTCTTCATTCATAGCATCAATTCATTACTAGAATCATTGCTTTCTATGGCTTGTGAAAATGAAACTGGATCTTTATTATCCCAATATCAAAATCAGATTCCTGTAGATACACCACATAATCATCTGAAATGGCAGATCTTCTTTTTCTTTGAGATCTCCTCAAAGCTACCGGTTGTGGTGGTTCTACATCATTTTCAATGGCGATATCCTCATAAAGTGGTGAACCAATATCATTATGTTGTTCTGGTATCTCAGCTTGATGATCAAGCTGAGGGACAACAATTTCTCTTGAAGTAAAGGGTATTGGGATATTTACCCTTATCACTTCAAGATCTACCTTTCTTGGTTCATCACTCCCACTAATTTCGCCATTCTCAAGGAATCTGGCATTACCAGTTTCAACAATTCTTGTACTATGGTTAGGACAATAAAATTTGTACCCTTTAGACTTATCTGGATAACCAATGAAATACCCAGATATGGTCCTTGAGTCTAATTTCTTTTCTTGTGGATTATATATTCTAGCCTCTGCTGGACAATCCCAAACATGTAAATGTCTTAAACTAGGTTTTCTACCAGTCCACAACTCGAAAGGAGTTGTTGGGACTGCTTTACTAGGAACCCTGTTCAAGATATACATAGCAGTCTTTAAGGCTTCATTCCACAATGAATTAGGTACATTAGAGAAGCTCATCATGCTCCTAACCATATCCATAAGTGTTCAGTTTCGCCTTTCAGCAACACCATTCTGCTGAGGCGTACCTGGCATTGTGTATTGAGCACAAATACCATGCTTTTCTAGAAATTTGGCAAATGGGCTAGGATTTTGTCCTGACTCATCATATCTTCCATAAAACTCACCACCTCGATCTGATCTTATGATTTTCACTTTTCTATCTAATTGTCTCTCGACTTCTGTAATGAACACCTCAAGGATGTCAACAGCCTGAGACTTTTCATGAATTAGATATACATAACCATAACGAGACAGATCATCTATAAAGGTAATGAAGTATCTCTCTCCCGTAAAACATGAAATAGAGAGTGGTCCGCAAATATCTGTATGAATAATCTCAAGAAGCTCTTTACTTCTTGTGGCACCTTTCTTGGTGTGTTTGGTTTGCTTTCCTTTTATGCAATCCACACAAACACCAAAATCAGTGAAGTCTAGGTTATCCAAAATCCCATTCTTCACTAATCTTTCAATTCTATCCCTGGAGATATGCCCAGTCGTCTATGCCACAAGATAGAGGATTTTTCATTAATTAAGCCACGTTTAGAACCAACATTTGAATGCAGGGTTAAAAGAGATTGTGCAAACTCATCATTCAAGAAAATTTTATATAAACCATCACATAAAATTCCATGTCCAACCGACATTGAATTAAACATTAAATTGAGTTTTTCACAACTGAATAAAACTGAATATCCAACAACATCTAATTTGGATAATGACATTAAATTCTTAGAAATCGAAGGTACATAAAAAGTGTCAACAAGATCCATCTGATGACCCGTCTCTAAGAGTAGTCGATAAGTTCCAACATACTCGACCTCCACTTTGAGACGGTTCCCAATAAAGACAAATTTTTCACTTTCCTTCAGTTTCCTGGTTGTAAGGAATCCCTGCATTGAATTAGTTATGTGAGTTGTGGCTCCAGAATCAATCCACCAAGTATTAGAAGGAACTTCAGCAAGATTTGATTCATAACATACAAAAGAAAGATTCATACCTTTCTTTTCGAACCAAGCCTTTCTCTTGTTGCAATCCTTCTTCACATGTCCTTTTCTGCCACAAAAGTAGCATTTGACAGTGAAAGTCCTTCCATGACCCTGGCTACTTTCCCCAGTTTCATTCCCTTTCTTTGGTGGAAACTCTTACCTCTTCCATACTTTCCCTTCTTATGGATAGCTCCTTGAGTTACTGCCAACACTGAGTGATGTCCTTCTTGCCTCAGTCTGACTTCCTCTTGAACACACATACCAGTCAGCTCATTCAGATTCCACTTATCCTTATGAGTATTATAGTGAATCTTGAATGGTCCGAACTGAGGAGGAAGTGAGTTGAGGATGAACTGTACCAAGAAGGATTCATCCACTTTCATTCCCAGTGTTCCTAACTTGGCAGCTTTATCAGTCATATTAAGAATGTGTTGTTGGACTCCTCTACTACCATCATATTTCATGGTAGTTAGTTCAGCCATAAGGGTGCCAGCTAATGACTTATCAGCAGATTTAAACCGGTATTTAACAGCAGTTAAAAGTTCTGATGCATTAGTAGTTTGAGGGAGTGAAGTCTTGATATTGTTGGCAATGGTCATCTTTATGAACATAAGACTGAGTCTGTTCGACCTTTCCCGGGCTTTGGCATGACTAACCTGATCTGCTGTACTTTCAGCAGTGATTTCCTCAGGTTTCTCAACTAGTAGAGCCATGTCAAGATCCAGTACACCCAGTGTGAATTGGACATGTTCAAACCATTCAGAAAAGTTTGTACCATCCAGGGCTGGAATGCTAGTTGCATGAGAGTGAAGGGAAGTGGGAACGTTCACTGAAACAAAATAGGACAAGCTCACATTAAGGCCTCGAATCAATACAAAAAACTTTAAATTTTATGAAGATGAATTATTGATATCACTTTGATTTCTCCTTTGGGCGAAACCTAAGCATATCTAGCATTCACTCTATATAGGTGAGACCTTTTATCACTATGTAGGTCTAATATAATTTATGCCACTTAGACAGTAAGTCATGTTACCTTTGGGTCTCCAATTCTACACCACTAAGTTGCATAAATTACACTACCCTACCCGGTTCGTAATTATTTGAAAAAGACTCTCCTTTGGGCGAGTCCCAATCTCCTAACTAGAACCGCCATCGAGAATATTATTGACCTTAATGTCACCCTTATTGACAAATCTTTTATGTAGTTGTATATTCATAAGGCTTACTAATATAGGTCACTTTGGCAACTACTAAATCAATAAACCATATGAATATAAAACTAACCAATAATATTCTCTAATCCTTTAATTGAGTTATTCCATAATACTCCAATGTTGACACTTGACCAATATCAATCAATATTAACACCATAACATCAAATGTGTAACATACATTATGATTGAATTAAACATACATTAGTCGACTGGTCAAGGAACTACTAGTCGACTTGGAACAAAGTAAGTCAACTATAGTGAAGTCCCAGTCGACTAGGGTCAAGTCAAGTCGACTATACATTTTAGGTTAGTCGACTAAGGTAAAGCAAGTCGACTATCAGAGAAAGGTTAGTCGACTAACAGAGAAACAGAGAACCCAACAACTTTCGGGTCAACCTGTTAGTCGACTATAGTGAGGGAATAAGTCGACTATACCATTATTAGTCGACTACTCAAAATATCAAGTCGACTCCTGAAGTGAAACAGAGAGTTCTTAACTTTCTGGAAAAGGACTTAGTCGACTGGTGTTATGGGCTAGTCGACTAACAGTCGACGAAACAGTTATCAAATGGCAGTTCCTGTTTAATCGACTGAAGCCAGAAATTTAGGGAAAATTAGGGTTTCTAATTCCTGAATTTTGATCCCAATTAATTGCACAATTAGAGGAATATGAACAGAATATTAGGGCTATTAAATCCTCTTAAAATTCTACAATTAAATGATCAAAAATTTCATTTTGAAACAATTAATCAAAAACCCTAATTTTGAATTTTAGATCTACAAGAATTGTTCATAATTCTGAGATGCAAAGATTCTATAACGAGGCTCTGATACCAAATGTTAGAATAAAGCTTTAATACTTCATGAATCAATTTCAATGATCTAGAATCAATTACATCTCAAGAAGAATCTCATAAATAACTAAACACATAAATTACATACCTGAAGCCATTAGCGGAATGATGGAGGTATGTTGAAGAAGATCTCAGTCCTTCTCTTTAATCCTTGCAAACCCTAATTGCAAACCCTTCTTCTTTCTGTCTCCTTATCTTTTCACAAACCCAAGCACAATAATGATGGAACTCACAATGAAAGAGGGAGGGTTGTTTTCTTTTCAGGAGGAGAGATGAGGGTCAACAATTGCAATTAATCCCTTGTGATAAAACCACCCATCATGGTCCCTTAATACCACAAAAGATTATTTAATAACTTTATACAAATGTAACTTTAATTTGGGCATACATAATATCAGTTAACCATAATTAGGGAATCCAATTAATTAGGGTAGTGGGCCACTTAATATTTAATGTGATTAACAAAAACAGGTCCAGATGTTGGGCAACTGTAATGCTTAACCTATTCTTGGTGAGATTCTGCGGCCGAAGTTTGGCGAATGAGTATTCTTGGTGAGATTCTGCGGCCGAAGCTTGGCGAATGAGAATACTTCAGATGGCTTCTGAAAAAATCTCCGTCAGATCAACAAAAAGAGATGGTCAATTTGCATGAAATTGTTTTCATATAGCTACAAAAATGACACTATAATATGTAAAGCTGCGGACTGGCATGCATCAAATTTCATTGGAAGCTAGTAAAATTGGAATGGATCTCTCACAGCCGGCTATTTGGATGTTTACGTTTGATCTCTACATGAATCTTCATGTTGATGTGCCAAACACAAGAGTTATAAAGGACTCATTCATGCTTGTATTAATGAAGCTGCAAGTTTGGATTCAGGAAAATTCAATTCCTGATCACTAATCTGCAGTGTGCAAGATGGAGAGTTTTGGTTCAGATCGTGAAGCATGGGCAAGCTCGCGGAGTAGTTTCAGAATCGACGAGGATGAGCAGGAGCTGCAGGCGGCTGCGCTTGAGAGGCTCCCGACCTTCAGCCGGTTGAGGGCCACGGAAGTTGTTGTGCCGGTGGCGGACAGCGAAGATGGGGGGCCGAGGCCGGAGCACAAGGAGAAGACTGATGCTCAGAAGCTCGGGGCAAGAGAGAGGCAGGAGTTCATCAGGAGGGTCCTCAGGGTTGCGGCGGAGGACAACGAGTGCTTACTTCACAAACTCCGAGATCGTTGTTTGAAGTAAGATTCATTTGTTAGAACTTACTTGTTTGAATCATGTGGTTTTAATTTGAAAAATATTTTGCTATATGTTTACAAAATCTACACACTTTTCTACTCAAAAGCAATGACATCTTGTACCCATTAAAACAACATCTTGTGCCCATTCACTATTTTGTGTGTGTAAAACAAAAGTAAATTAATATAATGCGTTACAGATATAAGTTATATTCCAAATTCAGATGCCATTACTCACTAGAGTTCAGTCAATTTACCCATAAGAATGCTCTTTCTCTATCTTAATCTGTATCTAGCATTCTTAATGGAGAATATAAAAGAGTTTGTCCTCTTTGTTTTTCCAAACAAAAGAATATTAGACCTTAAGAAGTTTCTACTTTTTGTTTTATTTAGATTTTCAATCTAAAATTGTTTATACTAAAGATTAAGAAATCAAACGAACTATATGACATCTAATTATCAATTAATTATTATAATTTCGTTACTCTCTTGTTCAAGAAATAATTATATCTCTACTTATAAAAAATAAATCCATATAAACTTAATTAGAATTTTTCTCTATTTGAAAAAGAACAACTCACAAATTAGAGTTTCAACTTATTAAATTAGGATTCTCACAAAGGAACCGCGTAATTTAAAGCTAATTTTCACACATTATATCTGTTTAAAGTTGTTTGTTTATAAAAGAATTGCATCTGAGTTTTTCCTTCTTGGATTTAAATTCTCGATATTATTTTTCTTCATGATTCACTTAAATTTATGTTATATTTATCAAAATATTTCAACTTAGCTAATAAGGTGGATAATTCTCACTCTCGTTCTAGTCAAGAGAGGAAAAAAATTTCTTAATTGAATTTGGTATTTAAAATTGTTACTCCCAATGTCCATTTTTATTAGTACCTTAAACTTTTTATACAAAACTTTTATGAAAACAAAATTGATAAACTTTAAAAAATAGAAAGAAAAGGAAGTGAAAAAAAATCCATAGAGAAAACTAGAGCACAAACAGTTTGATTTTCTGTAAAAGAGAAGGACAACTCAAAAAAGGAGCAGGTTATAATCTCCCACAAACAGGCATATTGTTTCCTAGAAAAGAAGAAAAAAGAGCTGGGAAAAAGAAAGAAAACACAAGAAAAAGAAAAAAAGAAAAGAAAAGTTTTCTTCCTCGTACCAAGTAAAAATTAACACACTGTTTTTTTTTTTTTCTCTGATGCAGGGTTGGAATTCGCCTGCCAACAGTGGAGGTCAGATTTGATAATCTTAAGGTCGAGGCCAAGTGCCACGTAGGGAACAGGCCTCGCCCACCCTTTTGAACTCAACTAGAAACTTCATCGAATCAGCCTTGAGCATTTTGGGAATAAGCCTAGCTAAAAGAACAACTCTTACGATTCTCAAAGACGCATCAGGGATCATACACCCCTCGAGGTTATTTCAAACCCATTTGAGTGCTTAATGTTGAGAAAATAATTAAGGATAAAGCTTCAAAGCTTACGTAAAATCTTTCATGTAACAGGATGACACTTCTATTAGGCCCTCCATCTTCAGGAAAGACTACTCTTTTACTTGCTCTCGCCGGAAGACTAGACCCAAACCTGAAGGTCGGTCGCCCGATATTTATTAGGGTTTTTAGGATTTACGTCCCTCACAATTCTTTTATTTGGACATTAGCTCAAAACAATATCATAATTAGATATCAGTCTCCGACAATTTATCACTGAATTGTTCTAAGTCTCTCGAGATAAAAATGTTATCCTAAAGCAAGAAATACTCTATTATGCTATAATTATGTTAGCACTTTTATCTTATTATTTCTTCTTCCACTATTCTTTGTTTTATTGGTTTATATTGCGCTTACTTCTATTCCTGCAAAGAGATTTTCTTCTAAAGTTTTTATTCATTGCCGTTTGGTTGACTCTGTCTCATTTATGCAAACTCTAAAATTCCGAATGAATTTATTATTTAACATGATTGATTTTTTTTTTATCCTGAATACTTATGAGATTTGGACGAAATAAATAGTAAGAATTAATACCAAGTGAACCTCATATTGTCGGGGACTAATATTCAAATATGATATTGTTGGAGGCTAATATCTAAATAAGAAAATTGTTAGGGGATAGGGATCCTAAGAACCCTACTTATTAATGCAAGTATGCCAATCTTCTTTATTATAATGTTGCGTAACCCATCATATAAATACTTCAGACCACGGGTAAGATAACATACAACGGGTATCAGCTCAGCGAATTCGTGCCCCAGAAAACGGCAGGATATGTTAAACAGAATGATGTGCACGTCAGTGAGATGACTGTGAAGGAAACACTCGATTTCTCACTGAGATGCCAAGGCTTTGGTGTCAGATACGGTAACTCTCCTTGATGTTTATCATTTGTATCTTATACTTCTTCTATTATACGTAATGTACATATTTTCATAGATTCGAATTGGATTTTCTTTTATCTCAGATCATGTCTGCAAATTAAAAGAGACAAGACCTTGCTTAATGTTCCATTTTAACTTAAATTCTCCTCGTATGTATTAAACAAAACGCAATGTCTTTGAACATAAATCTTTGGAAAAATGATTCTTAAAAAAGTTGGTATTTATCTTTTCTACAAAAAGAGATCTATTACAACAATTTACATGATTTCTTGCACGTGTAGAGCCCGTGCCAAAAACATATTGTTTATTAAAAGGCTAAGAGAATTTATTCCATGATTTTATGAGATATTGTTAATTTAACCATATCATATCATGGCTGGAATCTAACTTCAACTTTGAATAAATTTCTTGTAGACTTGCTAGCTGAGTTAGCATTGAGAGAGGAAGCAGCAGGGATATCTCCTGACCCTGAAATTGATATCTTTATGCAGGTATTTACCGACTAATTTGTACACTGATCGTAGTAGTTTTTTTTTGTTTGTTTTAATTTATTTTGTGCACTTGTCTAACAAATTTTTAGGCCACTGCAATGAAAGGAATTGAGAGCAGCTTGCAAACGGATTACATTCTTCGGGTAAGCATTCAAATCATTAATATGTCTTTTCGCCATGGGGGTTGGAAGGGGGCAGAGCCCCCTCTCGGTGTCGGAGGCGGTGTCTCTGGAATTTTCTTTTTTTGAACGATTTTTTGCAGATCTCGTTTTGTTCGTGCTCACGATGAGTTTTGTTTGTGTTTAGATCTGAAAAGCATTAGAGATCATTCGATGTCAGTAGATGAGGGTCTACTGATCATGACGATGCTGATATGAGGATTGCGACTCATGATCGCAGTCCTCTGTGAGAACTGACTCAGAAATATGACATTTTGTGAGGACTGCAATCATGATCACAGTCCTTACAAAAACTCAAAAATAAGATATTTTGTGAGGACTGCGTCCCTCTTTTAGGACTGCGTCATAATCGTAGTCCTCATAAAGACTCAAATATAGGACTTTTTTGTGAATACCGGGATCAGCGTCACAGTCCTAATAAAGAGGACTGTGATCATGATCATATAAAACTCAAAAGCATGACATTTTTTTAGGATTGTTATCATGTCGTAGTCCTCATAAATAGTGATTTTTTTAGGACTGCAAAGGACTGCAATCATTATTGTAATTCTCAGAAATAGAGCTGCGATTATTTTGTGAGGAGTGTGACTTGCGAGGACTGCGATGATGTCTCAGTCCGCAAAATAAAGCAATCTTGTGAGGACTGCTGTGACACTTGCCTAAATTAATCACCTACTTAACACTTGAGTGCTTTAGAGTGGTAATGTGGAAACAAGTATTCATGTACTTAACATTATACCATGCATATACTAGTATATATGTATATGGGTTCAAATACACACACATGCATGTTGACTTTTTTTAATCATACTCCTACCATACTTGTTGGTGCAAGTATTTCTTGAAGGGGAGAGGGATGAGGACTTTACTCATAGGAGTGAGGTATAGATGTAGAGAGATGATGTTAGGGAAGGGCACTTGGCATGATATCATTGAGAGTAGTGAAGTATAAATAGGGGGGAATAGGGAGAGAACCCTCATTTGGCAACACACCCTCTCTCTCTTCATTCTAACTTCAAAACTCTTCTCTCCCCTCTCTTTTACAGCCGGCCAAGGCCAAAAACAGCAACAGCCCAAACTTTTTCCCCTCCATTTTCTTCACACACTCTCTCTCCCCTTCTCATTCCCTCACAAATCTTTCCCTTCCTTCCTCTAGACTAAAAAGGCTTCGTTTAGCTATTTTATCTCCTCCAAAGACCTAATAGAATATGAAAAAGTAGTGATCTAACATCACCTTAGAGGAAATTCTTGAAGACAAGGTTGGCCTAGGTTAACAAGTTAGGAGGTGGTTTGGTTGAAGAAGTTAAGCAAAGCCTTAAGACTACTACACCTTTCTATACTCTTTAAGCTATAAACTAATTATGATGTTGTTATGGCCTTGTAGACTCCATTATAGCCGGTGACCAAGCTTGATAAGGGGATATTCTGTAACGCCCCGATCCCAAGGATACGGAGACGTTATGGCGACGTACATACGCGAGGTGAAAACAACCTCACGCGTACGTTAAGCCTCAGTACAGTACAATACCTCCATATAGATCTGAGGTCCAGCATGAAAGCAGTACAAGAATACCTGCAGAAAGAGGTCAGCGATCATAACAGATATGAAAACAAGGATAAATAAGATAACAGAAATAAAGCACTAAATACCTATGAATAGTCCTGATGCGGAATCTCCCGTGTGACTCCAAGGCACTCTCTGAAGCTATGGTAACTCGGATCTTCAATCTGGGCATGCAAACCCAGGGTCGTCAGAAAGCGACCTAGTGAGTGGTAAAACTGAAGGAGGCAATGCACAATAGTAATAGATAATACATGCTGTTGTAATAGTGATACCATATAATAAGGATATATATAAACAGTAGAAAGAGTTAAACATGAAAGTAGTGCAAAGATATAAACATGTCAACTTTTAATACCATCACTACCTAGTCGGTCATTATCAGGTCATATCTATAGTCGTGTCCAGTTTATGTAATAACTAATATTGTCTACTGGTGACGTACTAGTCATGAATATGATAGTGGTGACGTGATAGAGGTGAACATGCAAATGAGCATATGTCTGTAATATATGCAATGCAGAATATGCATAGTATGCCACTACATACAGTGTAACATATACCAGGTAATGTAACAAAATATATATGTAAATGGGTAGTAGGGCACTAAAGAAAGTGTAACAGGAAACAGGAACAATAGCAATGTATACATGTCACATGATAGCAGATAAATGATCAGGAACAGAAACAAATACAACTAAACATGTAGCAGGCAGGTCATGTCAAAGTCATGTCATTTATACAATAGTAGCGATCAGTATCACCTGATATTTTAATTACTCTCTTCCAGTGTCCCATACCACTGGCGGTTCCTACTGGAGCCCGCACTCCAGTCGAACCCATCTGGACATGGCCTACGGGTACCATTATCCAAACGAGAGAGTAACCAAATAACAAGTGTTCCCGACGTCACTATTGTGTATACTGTTTTATTATGTTAATTGGAAACCCATGGTCGAGGAGTTCTTATCGGGTGGATGTATCCCGTGCATACCCGGGATCACGGCCTTAAACGGACCCCTGGCTGCTAAGACCAGGGCCCTCCGCTAGGAGGGGAGCACGAATCAAGTAACGGGAGCTCATGGAGCTAGTGGTAGGTAGCACTACCGTCCCCTGCAGTGGGACTAACAATATGGATCCAGTACATCACCCGATAAGATCTAATCAACCGTCAAGTCTCCCCATACCCGAGTTAACTTTATGATCTGATATGTCAAATATACCATGTAACAAGTACCATTACAATATGTGATACGGGTAACATGATAACTGGACCAGGGCTCTGTTGATAGCATAGAACAATATAATGGAAATCAGGAACAATATAACGGGATCAATATAACGGGAACAATATAACGGGAAACGGGATCAATAGATGTGGAAGTCCACATATAGCATATCAACAGCTCTCAAGTCCAGTATCGGGAATATCCATATCCGTAACAGGAAACAATCGTATAACATGAATACGGGAACATGGAACAATAATACATGTAATAGGCATGGTAATCCATATGACAAGAATATAGAGAAACCATATAAGCATGTGTCACAGGGAAACATGACATGCATGTGTAACAATGATATGTAAACATGAAATGCCGGCATGTGTAATAGTAATATGTAAATATGAAATGCAGGCATGTGTAGCATGGATATGTAAACATGAAATGAGGTAGTCCGTGCAGTGGTCTATCCGTGTACTATCTCAGTGCACGTGCATGTCCTGACAGTGATCAGTGCGTCCATGTAATGAGGATATCACTATAAAATTACCTGTAATGGGTTCGTACAAGGGGGTTTTCTGTAAAATTACCTGTAATGGGTTTCGGATGCGGGTTTGGCTCTTAACGGGTCGGGTCCAGATCCACAACCCAAACCTGTTTAACTTAAGTCAAATGGGTAACGGGTTGACGGTTTAACGGGTTGGTTTGGGGGTTATTGGGTTTTCCCATTTAACCCAAAAGTGCTATCGGGTTTGGGTTCTACCCAAACCCAACAAAGGAGGAGGAGGAGCAGCAGCATGTGCTGCTGCTCATGCCCGCACAGAGTCCGGCCAGCAGGTGCTGGCCGGCGGCGGGGGAGGCCCGCCGGCGGCGGCCCCGGTCGCCGGCGGGGCGGCGGCGGTTCAGACCGCGCAACCGCAAGAGAGAGAGAGGGTGCGAGAGAGAGAAAGAGATTGGGAGAGAGGAGGAAACAAAGAAAAGAACAGGAAAGGAAAGAAGAAGAAAAAGAAGAGGTGATGGCGCGGTGGCGGCCGGCCACCGGCCGTGTGGACGGAGGAGGGTGGCGCCCGGTGGCGCGCCGGCCACCGGGGCTCGCCGACGGCAAAGGCAGCGGCGATCCGCTGCCTACAGAGAGAGAGAGAGAGTCGGAGAGAGAGTGAGAGTGTTTTTGGAAATTAGAGAGAGAAAGAGAGGGAGGAGGGAGAGAGAATTTGGAGAGAGAGAATTAGGGGAAGAGAGAGAGAGGTCGGTGGAGTTTTAAAGAAGGGGGAAGTCGGTGCTACAGTAAGTCGGTGGGAGATGTCTCCCGAGTCGTGGAGAAGAAGAGGGAAAAGAAAAGAAATAAAAAAATGTTTTAATTTAATTAATTAATATTAATTTAATATGATGAAAAATTGACTAGTTCCGAATGATACCCAAAAATTACAGAAATAGAGAATATTACGCTGAGACGTAATATGAAGACGGTTTGAAGAAATTCTATCTAGTTTGCAAATTAAAAATCCCGAAGCGTATCGCTGATACGGGCGACACCGGTTTGGCCCGATTTTCGATAAATTCAGAAAAATCCCCAAAAATGCCCAAACGTAGATAAGACGATTCTAAGACATATGGTGAAGGCCGATTCTCAAAATTCTACTCCATTCGTGAAATAAAAATCGGAAGATCGGTATCGGTCGACACCGACAACGGAGATTTTCCAAAATAATCCAGAAAAATTCCAGAAAATCCTGAAAAATCTCAAATATTAGAAAATGATTTTAGAAACTGAAATCGGCTCAAACGGACTTCCACAGAGGTCAAATCAATTTTTGTACGTCGTATCGCGTACCGATACTGTGATACGTACACCGGGGAGCAGGGTGTTACATATTCTCTTCAAGGGTGAGTAAAACATCCAAACCCCAATATAATAGTAGGTAGTGTAAAGCTTGAAATAAAGTGGGAATTGCTAAGTTATAAGTGGACGTGAAATTGAATGATAATGCATGTGTATGGTTTATAGACTTTATGTGTACCTTATAAATAATCCTAGGTGATATGTTGTTGTTATTCTCATGTATGCTTACCATTGTGCATGATCGACATGTTATTGTGTATACTCGGTAGTCAAACACATGCCTCTTAAGAAGAAATAGTTATATGGATAAATATAATACTTGATTTTATGCATATATACGGCTACACATAAATTTAGATGATATAATGTGTTGGTTACCTTGAAAGGGCTCACATGTGGTTAACTTAGCAAGTTGTTACTTATCCATGTTAATGACTTCCATAATGTTGGCATAATGTAAGGTAGAAATCATGAAAATTATTTATGTTGTCATTACTTTATGAATCCTTGCATGTTGTTATTACATGAAGGATATAATTATTGTATATTTGGAGGAAGGGACTGAGTTGAAGCGGAGGTGACCGAAGGGGAGGATATTACGATAACTTATAGGAGGAAGGGACCAGATTGAACCAGAGGTGATCGAAGGGGAGAATATTACGTTGAATAACGTATAGGAGGAAGGGACCTGGTTTAACCGGAGGTGATCGAAGGGGGAGTCCAACTTTATATTTAACAAGTGTGTTATTATGGTTATGATGCAAAACGTATGTTAAAACTATAAAAATTTGTTATTATTCAGACTCTGTGATAGTCGACTACTATAGGCAATTTCAAAAGGATTAGTCGACTAGCCCTGGGGCCAAGTCGACTATAGATGCGAGATTCTGTTACGTAAGTCTCTGAAAACCACCCTTAATCGACTATATCAGGTAGGGTAGTTGACTAATATTAGTTTCAGGCAACAAACAGAGAGTAGACATCCTTTTTTATCAAGACATATTCGACTATAGATGACTTATAAGTCAATTAGTACCAAGAGTAGTCGACTATACAAGGTAGGATAGTCGACTAGTTAAGTCACGGACAGCCAACAGAGAGTGGATATCATTTTGGACAGGGCTTAGTCGACTATAGTTTTAAGCTAAGTCGACTAATAATAGTATTAGTCGACTATAGGAAGGGCAAGTCGACTAATAGGACCAATTACTGTGTTTTGGTCAAGACTTTCAGTAAATACCAAAAAAAAAATATGCAAAGATAGTATAAATTATAATTGTTACCTTTACAATAATTTCCAATAGACATACATAATGGTCATGCATATGTTTATTGTTTTACTCACTGAGCTGTCAAGCTCACTCTTTTATATTAATCACCTTCAGGTTTGGATAAAGGTAAAGGACCCGCTTAATGGTAACTTACGAGATAGGTGGAAGCGGGAGAATATTTTCACCTTTTGGCATGTTCCATCTTATGTATATATTGTTTTAGGAAAAAAAACTATGTAAAACTTCTATGTTGATGCTTACTATGAACTTTTGTAATATATTAAAATGCTTGTGCTTGACTGGAATCTTGTTAATATTATGGAGTTTTTGGAGTAGTAATGCGTATGCTATGTGTTCTTTACCGGATTGTCGGATCAATGTTTGGAAATATATGCACTTTGAGTGAAAATGTTATGAAGCCATAAGTAGGCTGACGTTAGCTGAAATCGAAGTGTTGTAATCTTGATGGATCCCACGCTTGGATTAAGGATAACCAGTGATGATTGTGATAACGGAAATTATTAAGACTGGGACAATTACAGTTGGTATCAGAGCTAAGGGTTATAGGTAGAAGAAAAAGGTTAAGTCGGAGGTAGGAGGCAATAGAATTGTTAGGCTTAATGTGTATGGATATGTGATTATAGTTAGATAGTGGGTTTTATGTGACGGATTAACCGTGAGTCAAGCGGTAATTTATTATTTCCTCGCATCAGAATCGGGGTGCCTGCACATTTCGATTCCGGTGAGTTGACTGAGAGTGCGGGCTCTCAGAAACAACTACTAGTAGTATGGGACACTGGGACGAGGGAATACATTGAATTATCTATTGAACCTAAGTTATTCTGAAACATGAAACTTACGGGTAGAATAAGTGTAAGAGTGTGTATATATATTGCTTTCTTTCTTATTATATAGCAGTATGTCGAGACTATTTATATGGGTTGAGATTGATATGACTCCTTATTTACATGTAGGTGGGGGACTCTGACACATATTGGCCAGTCTCTAGCTCGGATAGTATGAGTGCGAGATGGATGGCAGGTTCCATGGATTGAGGTTATGAGTCTGATGAGACCGATCCAGAGGTCATATTTGTAGCTCCAGACCACATAAACCATGAGGAGGTTGAGTCTCAGGCATCTAATGAGCCTACCGATATGGAGAGTTTGGTTAGGGATTCACTTAATGTAGAAGAAGGATGGAAGTATGAGAGTATGTATCGACTATCGGGAATTGAATAAGGTCACTATTAAAATAGGTACCCGCTTCTCGAATTGATGACTTATTTGATCAATTGCAAGGGTCTTATGTATTTTTTAAGATAGACCTTAGGTCGGGATATCATCAGTTAAAGGTCAACCCAGAAGATGTGTCTAAATCGGCTTTTAGGACAAGATAGAGACATTTTGAATTCCTAGTCATGTCTTTTGGACTCACTAATGCCCCAACAACATTTATGGACCTAATGAATCGAGTTTTCCAACCATATCTTGATCAGTTTGTGGTGGTATTCATCGATGATATTTTGATCTATTCAAAGAATAGGGAAGATCATAAAAATCATATTAAATCTGTCCTCCAAATCTTGAGGGAGAAGCAACTTTATGCTAAATTAAAGAAATGTGAATTTTGGTTGGAACAGATAGGGTTTCTTGGCCATATTATATCCAAGGAGGGAATATCAGTAGATCCAATGAAAATTGAAGCAATCAAGGATTGGTCTAGAGCCACAACTGTTACTGAAGTTCGAAGTTTCTTGGGGTTAGCTGGATACTACAGAAGATTTGTGGAAGGATTCTCTCTAATTGTGGCACCATTGACACAATTAATTAGAAAAAATAAGAAGTTTGTATGGGGAGAAGAACAAGATAAGAACTTCCTGGAACTTAAAATGAAGCTAACATCTGCTCATGTTCTAACTGTACCTTCGGGAACTCAAGGATTTGCCATCTATAGTGATGCATCAAAATTGGGACTAGGATGTGTGTTAATGTAGCATGAGAGAGTTATTGCCTATGCGTCCCGACAATTGAGAATTCATGAAAGAAATTACCCCACTCATGATTTGGAATTAGCCGTTGTAATTTTTGCCTTGAAAATCTGGCGACATTACTTGTATGGAGTGTCTTGTGAAATCTTTACTGACCATAAAAGTTTGAAGTACATTTTCACATAAAAAGAACTGAATATGCAGCAGAGGAGATGGCTAGAACTAATGAAAGATTATGATATTACTATCCAATACCACCCTGGAAAGGCCAATATGGTGGCTGATGCCTTGAGCCGGAAATCAGGAGGAGCAGTGGCCGCCCTTATAACTTGCCAAATAAGATTATTAAGATTTAGAAGAAATGCAAGTAGAGGTGCGAGTCGTTGATCTGCCCAATGCTAAGTATCAATTAAATCAAGTAAGTATTCAATTTGATTTATATGATAAAATCAAAGAGGCCCAACAAAAAGATGCTCAAATAAGGAAAATTATGAAGAAGGTACTAGAAGGAGAACTCAAGGAGCTTAAAATTGAAGATGATGTACTGAGATTCAGACGCGGATTATGTGTGCCGAATGTAGCAGAGATAAAAGAAGAAATAATGCAGGAAGCTCATTGTACCCCGTATACAACTTATCCGGGGAGCACAAAAATGTATCAGAATCTACATCGTAACTTTTGGTGGATGGAATGAAAACGAACATTTTAAATTTTGTCCACAAGTGCTTAGTCTGTCAGCAAGTGAAAGCAGAATATAAGAAGCCCCCAAGATTGCTGGTACCATTACCATTCCTGAATGGAAATGATGTCACATTGCCATGAATTTCGTTACTGGACTTCCTCGGATATCCCAAGGACTAGACACAGTCTTGGTAGTGGTAGATAGACTTACTAAATCTGCCCACTTTCTACCTATCCGGATCAATTATTATATGGAGAGACTGGCTCAAGTATATATTCGAGAAATAGTTAAACTACATGGAGTGCCTGAGTCCATTGTATCAGATCGGGATCCTACATTTCAATCTAGATTTTGGAGAAGCCTATCCAAGCTTTGGGCACTAAGTTGCAACTCAGTACAGCGGCACACCCCCAAACATATGAACAATCAGAGAGAACTATTCAAATATTGAAAGATATGTTGAGAACTTGTGTATTAGATTTTGGGGGAAGTTGGGACAACTATTTACCTTTAGTTGAGTTTGCTTATAATAATAGTTATTAGTCCATCATTGGCATGCCTCCGTTTGAAGCATTATATGGTTGAAAATGTAGATCACCGATCTGTTGGGAGGAAGTTAGGTATAGAAGGATATTCGGTCCTTACATAACTCAAGAAGCCACTGACAAGATCAAGTTAAATAATGAAAGGATGAAAGCAGCCAAGAGCAGGCAGAAAGCTTATGCAGATAATCGCCGCAGACCACTGAAATTTGAGGTAGGGGATGAAATTTTCCTGAAGGTATCTCCAATGAGGGAGTGAGACGCGTTGGCAATAAGAACAAATTAGCTCCTAGATATGTTAGACCATTTGAAATATTGGATAGAGTTGGACCGGTTGCTTATCGTTTAGCCTTACCTCCTGTTTTGAAGAGAATGCATAATGTATTTCATGTCTCTCAGCTAAGGAAGTACATACCTGATCCTGATCATATAATTTCCTATGGACCTCTGCAAATACAAAAATACATGTCATACACGGAAGAGCCAGTGCAAATCTTAGATCGCAAGGAAAAACAATTGAGAAGCAAAATTATTTCTTTGGTCAAGGTTTTATGGAGGAATCAACATATAGAAGAAGCAACTTGTGAGCTGGAAGAGGAGATGCGGAAAAACTATCCACATTTATTCCAAGGTACGATGAGTTTCGAGGACGAAACTTCCTAAAGGAGGTTAGAATGCAACACTTGCCTAAATTAATCACCTACTTAACACTTGAGTGCTTTAGGGAGGTAATGTGGAAACAGGTATTCATGTTCTAAACATTATACCATGCATCTACTAGTATATATGTATATGGGTTCAAATACACACACATGCATGTTGAATTTTTTTTACCATGCCCCCACCATACTTGTTGGTACAAGTACTTCATGAAGGGGAGAGGGATGGGGACCTTACTTATAGGAGTAAGGTATAGGTGTAGAGAGATGATGTTAGGAGAGGGAACTTGGCATGATATCATTGAGAAAAGTGAAGTATAAATAGGGGGAATAGGGAGAGAACCCTCATTTGGCAACACACCTTCTCTATCTTCATTCTAACTTCAAAACTATTCTCTCCCCTCTCTTTTACAGCCGGCCAAGGCCAAAAACAGCAGCAACCCAAGCTTTTCCCCTCCATTTTCTTCACACACACACACACACACACACACACACACACACACACACTCTCTCTCTCCCCTCTCATTCCCTCACAAATCTTTTCCTTTCTTCCTTTATACTAAAAAGGCTTTCTTTACCTATTTTATCTCCTCCAAAGATCTAATAGAACATGAAAAAGTGGTGATTTAACATCACTTTGGAGGAAATTCTTGAAGACAAGGTTAGCCTAGGTTAACAAGTTAGGAGGGTGAATTTGGTTGAAGAAGGTAAGTAAATCCTTAAGACTACTACATCTTTTTATACTCTTTAAGCTATAAACTAATTATGATGTTGTTATGGCCTTATAGACTCCATTATAGCCAGTGACCAAACTTGATAAGGGATATTCTCTTCAAGGGTGAGTAGAACATCCAAATCCCAATATAATAGTAGGTAGTGTACAGCTTGAAATAAAGTGAGAATTGCTAAATTATAAGTGGACGTGAAATTGAACGATAATGCATGTGTATGATTTATAGACTTTATGTATACCTTATAAACAATCCTTTGGTGATATGTTGTTGTTATTCTCATGTATGCTTACCATTGTGCATGATCGACATGTTATTGTGTATACTCGGTAGTCAAACACATGCCTCTTAAGAAGAAATAGTTCTATGGATAAATATAATACTTGATTTTATGCATATATACGGCTACGCATAAATTTAGATGATATAATGTGTTGGTTACCTTAAAAGGGCTCACATGTGGTTAACTTAGCAAGTTGTTACTTATCCATGTTAATGACTTCCATAATGTTGGCATAATGTAAAGTAAAAATCATGAAAATTATTTATGTTGTCATTACTTTATGAATCCTTGCATGTTGTTATTACATGAAGGATATAATTATTGCATATTTGGAGGAAGGGAACGGGTTGAACCGGAGGTGACCGAAGGGGAGGATATTACGATAACGTATAGGAGGAAGGGACCGGGTTGAACCGGAGGTGATCGAAGGGGAGAATATTACGTTGAATAACGTATAGGAGGAAGGGACCGGGTTTAACAGGAGGTGACCAAAAGGGGAGTCCAACTTTATGTTTAACAAGTGTGTTATTATGGTTATGATGGAAAACGTATGTTAAAACTATAAGAATTTGTTATTATTCAGACTCTGTGATAGTCGACTACTATAGGCAATTTCAACAGGATTAGTCGACTAGCCTTGGGGCCAAGTCGACTATAGATGCGAGATTCTGTTACGTAAGTCTTTGAAAACCACCCTTAGTCGACTATATCAGGCAGGGTAGTCGACTAATATTAGTTTCAGGCAACAAACAGAGAGTAGACATCCTTTTTTATCAAGACATAGTCGACTATAGATGACTTATAAGTCGACTAGTACCAAGAGTAGTCGACTATACAAGATAGGGTAGTCGATTAGTTGAGTCACCGGCAGCCAACAGAGAGTGGATATCATTTTGGACAGGGCTTTGTCGACTATAGTTTTAAGCTAAGTCGACTAATAATAGTATTAGTCGACTAGAGGAAGGGTAAGTCGACTAATAGGACCAATTACTGTGTTTTGATCAAGACTTTCAGTAAATACCAAAAAAAAAAAAAAAATGCAAAGATAGTATAAATTATAATTGTTACATTTACAATAATTTCCAATAGACATACATAATGGTCATGCATATGTTTGTTGTTTTACTCACTGAGCTGTCGAGCTCACTCTGTTATATTAATCACCTTCAGCTTTGGATAAAGGTAAAAGACCTACTTAATGGCAACTTACAGGATAGGTGAAACGGGAGATTATTTTCACCTTTTGGCATGTTCCATCTTATATATATATTGTTTTAGAAAAAAAACTATGTAAAACTTCTATATTGATGCTTACTATGAACTTTTGTAATATATTAAAATGCTTGTGCTTGACTTGAATCTTGTTAATATTATGGAGTTTTTGGAGTAGTAATGCTATGCTATGTGTTCTTTACCAGATTGTCGGATTAATGTTTGAAAATATATTCACTTTGAGTGAAAATGTTATGAAGTCATAAGTAGGCTGACATTAGCTGAAATCGAAGTGTTGTAATCTTGATGGGTCCCACGCTCGGATTAAGGATAACCAGTGATGATTGTGATAACGGAAATTATTAAGACTGGGACCGTTACAGTTGGTATCAGAGCTAAGGGTTATAGGTAGAAGAAAAAGGTTAAGTCAGAAGTAGGAGGCAATAGAATTGTTAGGCTTAATGTGTATGGATATGTGATTATAATTAGATAGTGGGTTTTATGTGACGGATTAACCGTGAGTCAAGCGGTAATTGATTATTTCCTCGCATCAGAATCGGGGTGCCCGCACATTTTGATTCAGGTGAGTTGACTGAGAGTGCGAGCTCTCAGAAACAACTACTAGTGGTATGGGACACTGGGACGAGGGAATACATTGAAGTATCTATTGAACCTAAGTTATTCTGAAACATGAAACTTACGGGTAGAATAAGTGTAAGAGTGTGTGTGTGTGTGTGTGTGTGTGTGTGTGTGTGTGTGTGTGTGTGTGTATATATATATATATATATATATATATATATATATATATTGCTTTCTTTCTTGTTGTATAGCAGTATGTCGAGACTATTTATATGGGTTGAGATTGATATGACTCCTTATTTACATGTAGATGGGAGACTCTGACAAATATTGGCCAGTCTCTAACTCGGATAGTATGAGTGCGAGTTGGATGACAGGTTCTATGGATTGGGGTTATGAGTCTGATGAGACCGACCCAGAGGTCATATTTGCAGCCGCAGACCACATAGACCATGAGAAGGTTGAGTCTCAGGCATCTAATGAGCCTGAATTGACCATTACTGATACGGAAAGTTTGGTTGGGGATTCACTTGATGTAGAAGAAGGATGGAAGTATGAGATTATGTATCGGCTATCGAGAATTGAATTAGGTCACTATTAAAAATAGGTACCCGCTTCCTCGATTTGAGAGTTATTTGATCAACTACAAGGGTCTTGTGTATTTTCTAAGATAGATTTTAGGTCGGGATATCATCAGTTAAAGGTCAAGCCAGAAGATGTGTCTAAATCGGCTTTAAGGATAAGATACGAACATTTTGAATTCCTAGTCATGCCTTTTAGACTCACTAATGCCCCAGCAGCATTTATGGACCTAATGAATCGAGTGTTCCAACCTTATCTTGATCAGTTTGTGCTGGTATTCATCGATGATATTTTGATCTATTCAAAAAATAGGGAAGATCGTAAAAATCATCTTAAAACTGTCTTCTAAATGTTGAGGGAGAAGCAACTTTATGCTAAATTAAAGAAATGTAAATTTTGGTTGGAATAGGTAGGGTTTCTTGGCTATATTATATCTAAGGAGAGAATATCAGTAGATCCAATGAAAATTGAAGCAATCAAGGATTGGCCTCGACTTACAACTGTTACTGAAGTTCGAAGTTTCTTGGGGTTAGCTGAATACTACAAAAAATTTATGGAAGGATTCTCTCTAATTGGGACACCATTGACACAATTAATTAGAAAGAATAAGAAGTTTGTATGGGGAGAAGAACAAGATAAGAGCTTCCTTGAAGTTAAAACGAAGCTAACATCTGCTCCTTTTCTAACCGTATCTTCGAGAACTGAATGATTTGTTATCTTTGATTCGTGCTTCTTCCTCCTCTCCTCCTCCTCCTGATCGTTGGATTGACAGTGGTGATACGCTAGTGTTATCTAACAATTAATTTTTTCTAATGTTGAAGGCCTCCAAACCCCATTTTCACTAACTGTGTTTTGTACCCCAGAAGTCGTTTTCAATAGCCCCATTTTGTGCTCGAGAACTTTCCCAAACCTCTGTTCTGAAAACTTTACCTTTCTTCTCAAACGAGGTCTAATTTGGGGCCAGCTTGCTAGCGTGTGGGTCAGCCTTTGTCCATATCCGAATCTAATCTGAGGGAATTTATATGATGATAAATCCATGGGTCATTATCGTTAATCAATAGTTATGGGCAACACTCGATAGTTTTGAACTTTTGAACAAGGATGTATGTGAATGTGACGGGCTACTACTTATTTTGGTTGGTGACCGACTATTTCCTTCTCTCTATTCCACGAGAAAGTAAGCATTAGAGAGTAACACCCTTATCAAAACTTTCCTTTTGCGGAATGTATGCCCAATCAACTCGTAGGGTCAAGAATGCACATGACATGTTTGTTGGTTTGCCTCGTGAGATTCGATCACCATGGGAAGTTGGCGGGCACGTAACATATACTCAGTTTAGAACAAATGATCTTGTTGTTATAAACATGAGAACGTATGGAAAGTATGCTACATTTGTTAGAAAATTACAATTGTGATCAAGATTGACATAACACCTCAACGAATTGATGCAGATACTGGGGCTGGACGGTTGTGCTGACACCATTGTGGGAGATGAGATGCGAAGAGGGATCTCAGGCGGGCAAATGAAGCGCTTGACGACTGGTTTGTTTCCATCAACATCCAGTTCTACCTGTTTTATACTAGGCATAGAGTAATTTATTTGCTTACTTTTTTTACTGCAGAAACAAATTAAGTCTTCTACCTTGCGCAAGTTAGTTTTTTATCTGTTTTCAAAATGGATAACCATGTGGCTATATACAATTTCTGCAATGCTAATAATTCAAGGTGCAAAGCTTAGCATCTAAGTTGTACTAAGCATTACACCTTGTGGTATATAATTTTATCCATGTGTTGGCTTAAGACTGTGTACTAGCTAGTTATATGCAAGTTAAGAGGATAAACATGCAGAGTTGGTAAATTGCTTTCACCGTCTATGTGCGCGCGCGTGTGGGTGTGTAGGTGGGGAGAGTTTACAAGTAAGATGGGAATTTATTCTGAAGGATCTCTCTCCCCTATCGAAAGCGTCGGCATTGTCCACCTTACTGATTGAAAAATGTAGTAGTTGTCTGTTTTGGTTTGCTGCCATAGAAGGATGAAAGAACCAAGCCAGATGCGTAGTGTTTTTGAGTAAAAAGGTGAAATGAGATTTCTTCTTGTTTCATTAATGAGTATAAAGGAACAATTTACATTAAAATGCAACATCTGCTAAAGAGGAAAAGAAAAATAAATGAAGTACAGACAAATAACAGCAAAAGACAATTAACTCATCAAGCGAAAATTTTGCTATTGCATTAAAGATGATGCTTACGGTTGGAATTCCGAATTCCACTCAAGTTCATCGTCTTCTGTCTTCGCACTCAAGTTCCTCTTACTACCAAAAAAATGCTTAGTGTTGGAGTGCTGAACTTCATCAATATCTAGGCATGGCACTAAGATACTGTGCATATTACATGTCATTATTCTGTTATAGGTTCCAACAAATTTATTATGGTATTGAATGTTATGTAAGAATTGTGTTCTGGCTATCTGTCAATAATCATTTAACACTGAGCAAAAGTTTGGCTGTAATCTAAGCTGTGACTTCTGATTTTAATAATCAAGCTCATATTCTTTTGTAGCCAATTTTATATAACACTTCATCTGCCCATGGCAACAATAGGATAACGGAAGTGAAATATCTGAAAAGGCAATAGATCACATATTGTTCTTAACTTGAATTGATTTTATCATCTTATATTTAGCTCATTTTGTTCTTATTTTTTCAGAAATGAGAGTCATAAACCAATATTTTACCAACTAATAGAGGTAGAATGGTGCACGATCTGGGGAAAAAAATTCAATAACTGAGATGGATAATTTGAAAGAAGAAAACAAGTTCAAGATGACACGGTACCACATGTTGGACCTCGGTGATGGTCTATGTGCCAACATGGGTTATTGCACTCTCTTGTCCATCACGATTCCCATTATAGAACTCATGGCAAAATAGAGAGAAATCTGAATGCTGATTGTATTGGATAGAATTTGACTCCATGCTTCAATCACTACTTGTTATGTAGGATATGGTAGATTCTATTTTCTCTCGAGAATGACCGAAGATGCTTTTGTACTTAGATCATAGCTGATAGATAAAAGATTATGTAATCATATGTTCATCATAGAGATTCACCATCAGAAGTAATCTTGAGCATCTAGTAGTACATTCCACGTAGGTAGTTTGTAACCAAGTCTGGTCCAACAATCTTCCAAGACAATTTACACTAGAGGTATATGCTTTCACCTTCACTTTTACTAGCGTGAACCCTACTTGAGTTCTTAGACATTAATATTCATTCCTGGAAAGTTTAACCATTGTTTTTTTATCCACATGAATATTCTATATATTACCTAAACTTTATTGAGATAAACTTTTGATAATTGTGGAATTCTGATAGTAGAGATGAGAAACGGTAGGCAGATGAGAAGACAGTAACTACCTCCTGAGGAAGTTAATCTTACCCCCTAATTACCTGTATTAAGTTTTTCAGAATAGGCTGATATAAATCTGCTTTAGTCTCTTTGTTTTTCCAGGATCTTTTAAAGGAAACTGCACCTGGATTGATTAGTATATATTGGTTCTAATATTAACACGAACCTTATAAATAATAGTCATGTTGTACACACCTGAATGTTTTCATTAAAAACTTTTTAATGAAACAGGGGGGCCTTTATTGGCTTACCGTTTATTCTCCAAAAATAAAAATAAAAAAATAATAGTCATGTTGTCGACGAGATTATCCATTGATTGCATAAGAGAAATACTATGTCCATAAAGTACACTAATTCTTATTGTCTTAGAAATCACATGTTGACATGGCTAACGTTTTTCTTTTTTCTCTCTTTAAATATCTAAAGAGAAATAATACGAAGAGCGTGGTAGTATCCCAGCAAAAACTAAAAAACAGTAATATTTTTACATTTCACTAATACCTTTAGTTTATTAGGTAATTGTATTTGTTTGTGCTTCTATCTGACAAACATTTGATCAAATTCTTCAAGGTGAGGTGATTGTTGGACCTACAAAAACCATTTTCATGGATGAGATATCCAATGGTCTAGACAGCTCCACCACTTTCCAAATTGTAAAGTGTTTGCAACAGACCGTCCATCTTGGGGAGGCCACCATACTCATGTCCCTCCTTCAACCTGCTCCAGAGATCTTCGACCTATTCGATGACATCATCCTTCTATCCGACGGGCAGATTGTTTACCAGGGGCCCCGGGAGTTTGTACTGGAGTTCTTTGAGACTTGTGGCTTTTGCTGCCCTGAGAGGAAAGGCACTCCTGACTTCTTGCAAGAGGTAAAAAAACTATTTGTTTGTGTTATCATCAATAGTATATTGATTGGAAATTTTCATCAGAAACGGGCATCGAATAACTGCTTATAGAGCATCGTACGGTTGCCATCTCTTTTTTTGTTCCTTTCTTATTCGGTTTTGGGTTAAAATCCTTCCTGTTCCAATTCTTTTTGTTGTTCTGAGAGCATTCAATATTTTTGTAGAGGTGATACTAGTTTACATCAGGATCTTCCTAAAGCACTTCGTATGATGTCATGTTGTTATAAGAAGACAATCTGCCATTTGTTGTTCTCTTGAATTTTTCTTATGTATATGCGCACAGAAAAAATTCTGGCTTCAAATGGTGACCAAATTGCATGGCAGCTGATTTGCTTCTTCAAAAAGATGCAATGTCATTTGGTAGCACCTTTTTTAGTGGAAACTTTTGGTTGGTCAAGCCTTTTTCAAATACTTCCTGTTCACTCTTTGGAAACAAAAAAATTATTTGGTTCCTTGTATGATTTGAGTTCTATCTCATAAAGCAGAATGCAACTGTGACTACCTGTACCTGTGCATTTTTTGTCACAGGTGACATCATGGAAGGATCAAGAGCAGTACTGGGTGGACAAGAGTAAGCCTTACCGCTACATTTCAGTCTCTGAATTTGCTGAAAAATTCAAGAAATTCCATGTTGGACTTCATCTGGAGAATGAACTGTCAATCCCATTTGACAAGAGCCACAGCCACAGAGCTGCCCTTGTCTTTTCAAGGCACTCTGTTCCTTCTTCCGAGCTCCTCAAAGCCTCCTTTGCCAGGGAGTGGCTTCTCATTAAGCGTAACTCCTTCATCTACATCTTCAAAACTGTTCAAGTGAGCTACTAATTCACTGTGTTATGCCTCAGCTTGTAGTACTGAACGCGACATTAACATCATCACCTTCTTTTATTGCACAGGTCATCATAGTAGCCATCATTGCCTCAACAGTGTTCATAAAAACTAAGATGCATGCAGACAATGAAGACGATGGTGCCGTTTACATTGGAGCCCTTCTGTTTGGCTTGGCTGTCAACTTGTTTAATAAATTCTCTGAGCTGGCTTTTACTATCTCAAGGCTCCCGGTGTTCTACAAGCATAGGGACCTTCTCTTTTATCCAGCATGGGTCTTCACCCTTCCGAATTTTGTTCTGAAGATCCCGATTTCTATTTTTGACTCACTTGTTTGGGTTGTCATGACCTACTACTCCATGGGGTTTGCCCCAGAAGCTAACAGGTACTTAGAATGGAGGTCTCGTGCATTTTAAGTTGATCGGAGTGGTTATGTGTTAAAAGTTAAATTTTTATTACTGCAGGTTCGTCAAGCATCTTCTCCTTGTCTTCCTGATCCAGCAGATGGCAGCAGGGCTTTTCAGGGTGTCAGCAGCTGTTTGCAGGACAATGATCATATCCAACACTGCTGGAGTTCTCTCTCTCCTCGTCATGTTTGTTCTCGGGGGTTTCATCCTGCCAAGAGGTTCAAAATCCTTAATCTTCTCTTACCCATCTTCTCAGCTTCTTGAGATCGGTTTGGAACACCCTGCGCTTGTGGCAAATTAGAACTAGGAAAAAAATTCTTCATTATCCATTGTTTAAAAATTATCTAGTTTGCAAACCTAATTTCATAAATACTTAAAGACAAATACAAGTTTACTCAATTTTTCAAACCCGATATTGATAGTATGCATCATACATGATACCAAAAGGGCCAGACTTCTTATCTCTGATCTCATTATGGAATTATCTTAGCTATGGTGTCTATTTTATTTTAAATCTATTACAGCTAATTCTTGCATAGACATAGGGATGTCAACTGGGCCGAGCCGGGCCGACAACCTGCATGGGTAGGACCCGCTTGGGCATGGGGCCGGCTCCCCCATGAGCCAGACCCGGGTTTGGGTAAAGCGGCCCACGGCCCGCCGGGCCCGGGCTGCCCCAACGACTCAAAGAGCCGTTGGGGCACGTGATATGCGTGCCGACTCGCATCTCCAAGGGGGATTTTACCATTTTTTTTGGAAACCCCCCAACAGCTTTTTTCGCCGTTTGGGGGCTATTTGCAAATTTTTTTTTGCAAATAACCCCCAACGAGTAGAATGAGATTAGGTAGTCGAGCGTTGACTGATACGAGAAACGGTCTAGCATCAGATACAATCGAGATGATCATATGTGAGAAAAATTGGCTGGATGCGAAAAAGAGAAGTCAAAATAAAACAATTGACGATCTCATTGAAGACTCCGCAGAAGATGAATGAAGAATTTGTAATTTTTTATTTACTAATGGTAAAATCTTTGAAAACTTGTAATTTTTTTTATTTATGAATGATAAATTTTAATTTTTTTAATTTATACTTCAATTGTATTTGTATCTATTTATCCATTTTATTAGATCATTAATAAAAAAAATTACATTTTCATTTCACAGTTTGTAATTTTCTTTGTCAAAATTTTCACTTTGGAATTTTTGAAATTTTTTTAGATTTTGAAATTTTTTTTAGCATGAACTTAGGAATTTTTAGATTCTTATTTTCATTTTTTTAATAAATAATCGGGCCGGCCGGGTCACTGGCCGTACCTAGGTTCCATAAAGGGAACCCGGGCCCTGGCCGGGCCGACACTGTTTGGCAGGCGGGGCGGGCTCGGCTCGGCTCGGCCCGGCCCGCCCCTTTGACCTGTCGTACCCGGCCCGGCCTCGACCCGTTTGACATCCCTACATAGATAATATCTTTAAGGAATATGATAGATCTACTATTGCCCGTAATAATATGGGAATTTGCTACATCAGGTTTTCCTTCTATCTGACAAATTCTATATGAAAAATGTATAGTGATTAGGGAATTTGACGGGACAAGAGTTGGAATTATTTTTGTAAATAAAAGTTGAAAATTTTGGCTGGTTGGTTTCCAGTTTTCACAAGATTAGCTTTCACATCGATAACGATCTACTTATATAAGTTTCTTATCTTGAAACTAATGATAATTTGTGAAAACAATTCTTGTGCCATCATTGCTATTGAATAATCAACGTTGCTATTAAATAATCAATGTGCTTGGATGTTTCAGTATGTGCTATGTTATGTCATCAAAAAACTTGGTTAAGATGTTGCTTAAATGGCTTTCTCACATATAGGAGCTCATCTGAACTGGCAAACTATGCGTCCCACCTAGAACATTGTGACCTAATGCAATAAAGTGAATAGAATAAGTTAGAGATTACACCTAACTTGGTCACCTGTTCTATTTAGCCTATTTAACTTGGAATTTTATACTATTATCCTACTCCAATGGTATATATGCATTACATGCACACACTAGTGATGCCTTCAATTCTACTAGGTATGCGAATGGCATGCACATGTCCTTGAGTAAATTTGCATCTCTCACTTGAACGTCAATTTCTCCCTACTATAGGTGACTACAATGGGAAGTGATTGGAATATCAAATAATTCATGACAAAAATATATATTTTAATCTTAAAGTACTATGATGAGATAAAAATATGCAACTGTTAAACAAAAAAATTCTACAATTAATTGAAATACGTTTCTAATATGTATAATGCAAGCAACCACTAGGCACTGGCCTGAAAAGGGGAAAAAGAGAAAGAAAAGAAGAAAGAACTCCATTCTTTGATAAAAGGATGGCAAGCCCACATGACAAATGCAAACTACACAAGCTCCCTCAAAGTTCAAGCCGGCCTCATTATTGCAAGGCCCGTGCTTTTAAAGAATTTTGCATGTTAAATGTGTCTGGCATAAGCCCCATCCAAATCAAATCATTTTGCATAACAAATACATATATTCATACTTTGTAGGATGGAATTCTCATGTTAAATCCCCACATTCAAACATTAACGTATATAACTTTAAAGTATACTTAAACACATCCACCTAAATTAAACCTCTTGTCTGGTTTAATGATAAAAAACTATAGCAAATTCCAACAGATTCCAAGATAACTATTGCCAAACTGCAGCAAATTCAGCAGCATTTTCCTGATTCTGTAACGTAAAAATTTGATAAAATGACACAAACTCTGCATTGTTGCTTGGATTCCATCGGTCTCTTAATTCAACACCAGAACACTGTAGTGCCAAATCTTATTTTACTTTTGGTATCTCGTGGGTACAATAATTATTTCCTGCCCAAAAGAATCCTATACTTACTATTGCTAAAGATTATAAATACTCATCTCCCGTGCCAATAATGCCCAAGAGGAAAAATTTTGAAAGAAAAATCAAAATTGGTAACTAACTGGAGGAATAATTTATTAGATTAATTATTTTTTAAAACTTGATTTGTTAGAAAAAATGTTAAAAATAGTTAGAAAATTAGCAATAACTTGTTGTCTTCAATATAAGTAATTAATTTATTCAGGAAATGTTAGAAAATAGTTCTCATGAATATGATTAAGTAGAATATAATTATCATGTTAGATTAATTATATATTAGTTTGATAGTTTATTTGTTAAACTTACTTTTTTAGAAAAATGCTAAATTTTTGTCACAAAATGGTTGTCATAAATATAATTAATTAACTAATTTTAGGAAATGCTAAAAAATATTAGAAATGATTGAAAATGATTGTCATGAATATAATTAAGTAGAATGGAATTAGTTTGTTGAATTCATTGTATTGTAATATCTTCGTAAATATCCTATGAATTTATGTCTTTGCACCAAGTTTTTTGTATTGTAATATTTTGTCCAAATGTGATTTAAATTCCATCAATTATTCTAAGAAAATGTCAAAATTTTACTAATTATCTGAACAATTTTTAAACATTTTAAATTAGTTTTTTAATTTTTATTTTAACCGAAACCAATATCATCGAGATGAAATGGCCGATATGGCCGATTTCGGTACCTAAAACCGCCGGTCGATTCTTGTTTCAATTTCAATTCCGAGACTTCAAACCATGGTTCATAGTGTAATTGTATTTCTCTTTCAACATTTTATATCTCCACATTTGGTTTAATTCCAAATGCATTTGCACATGCGAAGAAATTAGTGTTTCTCTAAGAAAGGTGAAGAAAAAGGAGACAAACCAAAGGAAGAGGTGAAAGGAAGAGATGAGAAAATAGATTTCTTTTCCTTTCCATTTCCGATCCAAAACACAAATGTATCATGTTCAACTTGATCAACTTCAACAATATAATTTTTTGAAAAAGTAGCTCTTGCATTATATATCAGTTAATATGTCAAATGTATTTTGTAGTAGCTAATAAATTTTGTAGGTGGAAATTTTCTAAAAAATAAGGGTTTAGAGAAGTAATAAATTATTCTCTTATAAAATAAAAGGATAGCCATATGACAATTGAGATTATGTAGGAACATATGATTACTAGTGGTGTATATGGCATAATGTTTGGTGGACATAGTTCGGTTCAATATCAAATTTTCTTCTCTTGAGAAGTGACTAACTTGGTAATAAACCATAACATTTATTTTGTGTTAGAAATTATAATTCAAATCCTTATAAAAATAGAAAAGTCAAATTTTGAGTTGGTTTAGGATTTTTGAAGTTTCTAAAATTTAGTCTTAGAATCATAATTGTATTAGGATCAGTTTAGGAGTTTCTCATTTTTTTATAGAGTAAGTAGTAGATTAGAAATAGGATTTTGATTTATTTTGCTTTTACTTATAAAAGAAGAGGCATAATCAATATTTTGTAATGAAGAAAAACGAAATAATTGAGAGAAACAAAAGAGATAGATTTGTAGTTCAGAAAAGTTTGAATAAATAATTTCGTTTTTGGGTTCAAATAAAATTTAGTGTTCTTAAAAAATAAAAGTGGTATTAGAGCCATAAAATTCTTGCTCATGTTATGCCAATTATCATCACCACCAACAACCGATTTAAAGTCGATCTTCGTAGAAGATGGTAAACAAGTTTATGCAACTTGCTGTTTCTCATCTCACAAATGATAACTACCAGAGTTGGAGTACCAAGATGAAAGAATTGTTGATCTCTCAAGACATCTGAGAGATCATTGAAAAGGGTTTCGAGATGGAAAAAGATTGGAGCAGATTAGCATCCCAGTTTGACGACTTAAAGACGAGATAGATTTTCTCTTTTCGTAATATTTTGTGGAGTTGATAAAGATACTTTCAATATCATCAGAGGCGCAACAACGAAATATGCTTGAGATATTTTGCAGAACACATATGATGAGAGAAAGACAGAGACAACTTATGAAGTCATGGAGTTTGAAGAAGGGATGAAAGAAATTCAAGAAATTTACGAATTCAAAACGAAGGCGGAAGAAGTTAAAGAAATAAATGAGTTCAAAAAAAGTTAAATCATGAAAGGTATGCAAATCTATGAGAACAAGATTTTAGAAAGAGAAGAAAGAGGAGAAGAAAAGAAAGGAAAGAAAAAAGAGGAAGAGAAGAAGAACATGTAAGAGATGAAGAGGAAGAAAGAGAAGAAGAAACGAAAAAAGAAAGAAGAAACAAAAGAAGCGAAAAGGAGAAGAAAAGGAGAAGAAAAAAGGGAAGAAGAAAAAGAAGAAGATGAAGAAGGAGAAGAGGAAGCTAAAGAAAAACAAGAAGAAAAGAAACAATCATGGTTAATAAGTAGTAGTTACAATAATGAAATAGGATAAAGCAGTGCTGATTTTTTAAGTGTAGAAAATCAAGCACTTCGATCCATGTTCACATCAAAAGTGAAGAAGTGCAAAGTGAAGAGGACTTTAAAAAGGTAATGAAAATGGTAAAAAGAAGACAATACATCTTATCTTATAGGACGATCACAACATCAAAGAAGAGGGCAAAAATATCAAAGGAGCACCACGACCATCATCAAGAAAAGGTTCAAGACAGAATCTAAGACCAAAGATAAGGAGAGGTAAGAGTAATATTACTTCTTACAAAAGAAGATATAAAAGTAAAACATTTTGAGAAAAATCTAAGGAAGAAGGATTTTATGAAAAGTCAAAAAGAGAAATTGTGAATGAACTAGGCAAGATCAGTCAGTTAAATTGAATGTGTTCTTACTTTGATAGGTGGAAAGCTGCAGGAGTAATGTGGAAAAAGAAAATAAAAAAAAGCCGACAACGCATTACAGTTACAACAATTATGAAGTTTTTATCAAAGTGCATATGACTCGGCACTTATACAACCAGCAAGTGAAGAATGAGATCATATTACAGTACATCAAGGTAGGAGTTTAAGCCAACATTTTGTCAAGTTGTTCAAGAACATTTTTGTGAAGCTATGAAGATTGTTAGACATGCGTTTTATGAAAGAATTGAATTATGAGAGGATTTTGAAAATATAATTTAATTTCAAATCATGTTAGTAAAGGATTTTGGTCAAAGTTGAGTTAAATTAGGAGTATTTATTTAGAAGAGTTTCTATTTTTTTAGAAGTCAAAGTCTAATTATGATTGTAGTAGGAGTTTCTATTTATTTGAATTTCTATGTAGTAGTCGTAGTATTTGGTTATTAGAGTTTGTGCAAGAGTAGGAGATTGGAGAATTTGTATTTATATAAATAAAGCACAAGATGACTCAATTTTGTAGGAGAAAATTGTATGACAGAGAAATTATTAGAGTAAATAAAATAAAGTTAGTGGTTTTCTTCCTCCATAGATTCCTCCTCTCATATTATCTTTATTGAAGATCAAGAATGGTATCAGAGCTTGATTCGTGTTTGCGACGTGCAAAGAAGGCATTACAAAGAGCAAAGAAGATGATTAACAAGTGGTTTCAACTTGTTGTTCCTTACCTATAAAAATAACTACAAGAGTTAGAGTATCAAGATGAAAGAAGTTTTGATCTCACAAAATGTTTGAGAGATTGTAAAAAAAGCTTACGAGTAGAAGCAAAAAGATGAAGACAAATTAAAACTAACTGAGAGGATCTTAACAATATAGAACAACATGACGAAGCTCTTAATATATCGCGTAGTCGATGGAGATGCTTTTGACATCATTACAGATGAACTGCCAAAGTGTGCTTGAAATATTTTGCGAAAGACATGTGAAGAAAAGAAGTCAAAGATAACTCAAAAATTAAAGAGTTAGAAAAAATGATGGGAAGAATTCAAGAAGCTCATGACTTAAATAAGGAGATGGAAGAAGTTCAAGAGTTCAAAGTAGAGATACTCATAGAATTTGAAAAATCATCAGCGCAAGATTATGGAAAGAGAAGAAAAAAAGGAAGAGGAAGCTGAAGAAGAGGAAGAAGGAAAAAAGAGAGAAGAAGAAAGAGAAGAAGGTGAAGTAGAAGAGGCATAAAAGACAAGAAGAAAAAGGAAAATCATAGAAAACTTCAGTTACAACAATAAAATAGGAAAAAATGATACCTATTTTGATAGTGGAGAAAATCAAACACTCACATCAGAAGAAGAGATAGAATTACAAAATGAAGGCAACCCTTGAAGATGTCATGAAGATCATTAAACCGCAAGCAAAACATGAAGACATCGTCAAATTGAAGACAAGATCATCAAAGTAAGGAGCCGACACCATCAAAGTAGCAGACAAGAATATAAAAAACGAGCACCGATGTCATAGTTAAGAAAAATTTGAGATAGAGTCTAACAACAGTAACAAGGCTTTGGAGGAATAGGTAAAAATACTTTTGGTTATTATAAAAAGAGATATAAAAGTAGAAAGCTTAAAGAAAAATCTGAGTGCTCTATAAAAATCAAGAGGAGTTTAATTACTATGTAAAATTAAAGGCGACAAGTGTTATGAAGGATTTGAATTAAGGGAGGCTATTGGAAATTGTAATTCAAATTCTTTTGAAAATAGGAAAGTCAAATTTTGAGTGGGTGTAGGATTTTTGGAGTTTTTAAAATTTAGTTTTAGAGTCATAATTTTATGATTAGTTTAGGAGTTTCTTATTTTCTTTTAATAAATTTGGTAGTAGATTAGGAATAGGAGTTTAATTTTGAGTTGGATAAGTTTTGTTTTGTCTATAAAAGAAGAGGCATAGTCAATATTTTGTAATGGAAAAAAAAAAGAAAAATTGAGAGAAACAAAAGAGAGAGAATTTGTAGTTCAGAAAAGTTTGAATAAAGATATTTTGCTTTTGGGTTCTTCAAGTAAAATTTGGTGTTTTCTTCAAAAGGTAACACTTTTTTCATTTATGTTATGATTTGACTCTTGTTGAACTACTTTACTCAGTTTTTATAGTAGTAGTGTCGTCAAATTTTAATATTATTTGGATGATTAATAGGTTTTGTAAAGAGGCTTTCCGTTTCTAACAGATTTGATTCCAAAATGGTGGATCTGGGGATATTGGATTTCACCGCTAACGTATGGATATAATGCTCTTGCAGTAAATGAGTTGTTGGCTACCAGATGGATGAACAAATTTGTAAGTTTTTTATGATGTAGTAAATAGAGAATTGGTTTTTCTCTTCACATTCACACTGGGAACACTGAGATCTTTCACTCCTTTACTTTTCTTTTAGAATTGTAATGAAATTCAAAATAGTCCGTATATTTAGTATTTTCTTTCTTTTGAGTTACTGACAAGATGTATATAATCACAACAGGCTCCTGATGGGAGAAGGTTAGGGATTGCAGTGCTAGAGAATGCCGGTATATTCCCCGAGAAGAAGTGGTTTTGGATTGGAGCTACTGCGCTACTTGGATTCACTATTCTGTTCAATATTCTCTTCACCCTCGCACTCATGTTTCTAAATCGTAAGTTACTATACTCTGGCAGTGGATAAAAATCAAGTCATGTTCCAAGGTTATGATTATTGCACACTTGTCACACTTAAGATTAAGTAATTATTGTTTTTGTTTATGGATAATTAAAATGCATTTCCTTCATCATTTGGTGATAGCTTTGCGAAAACCACAAGTTATTGTTCCTGAAGAAACATCCATCGATAAGCATGGTGAAACAAGGGGGCATCCAAGGACTAAAAGAATGGAACTGGATGATAATTCCAAACCTCAAGCTTTGTTGACAAAGAATGGAAGCAACACCAGTAAGCTACTGAAGAAAATCATTTTAGTTTCTGTGAGAAAACCACAGAATTTTGGATGGATATAACTATTGCTTGGCTCAAGACAATGACAGTGTCATTTTTCTATTGAAAATGATGATGTTCCATATGAGTGATCATTCTACCAATGGGATTACTCACGATATGTCTATTGATGCAGGAGCCACTGGGTTTGCTGCCAAGAGGGGAATGGTTCTTCCTTTCACACCCTTAGCCATGTCTTTTGATGATGTAAATTACTACGTTGACATGCCTGCAGTATGATCTTTTCTTCTCTACTCAAAACAATTCGTTGACACTTCTCGATTTATATTCATTAATGTGTTGTAACTTTTGTAGTGGCCACATTTATCCGACTTATTTCTCATCTAAAAATGAGTGGAAAGAAAATACATTTCTTAATAAAAATTTTATGGTGTATCTTTGATAAGAAAAGATCAACTCTGTTTGCTATGTCAGGAAATGAAGCAACAAGGAGTTACCGAGAATAGGCTCCAGTTGCTAAAAGGTGTAACTGGATCTTTTCAGCCTCAAGTCCTAACAGCCCTTATGGGAGTAAGTGGGGCCGGAAAGACGACTCTGATGGATGTGTTGGCAGGAAGAAAAACTAGTGGTTACATCGAAGGAAATATCAGGATCTCTGGTTTCCCCAAGAACCAAGCCACTTTTGCAAGAATTTCTGGATATTGCGAACAAAATGATATCCACTCTCCTCAGCTCACTGTTAGGGAGTCTTTGATATTCTCTTCTTTTCTTCGTCTTCCTGAGGTCCCTGATCAAGAAAAAATGGTAAGTACTAGTAATCCTCCATTATTATTATTATTATTATTATTATTATTATTATTAAACTTCCTTTACATTGCTTCATGGTTATTTTTGTCATAATATCTTGTGAACTGAGACTTTTTCCTCCTTTATAGAAATTCGTGGATGAGGTTATGGAGTTGGTAGAACTAGACAATATTAAGGATGCCACTGTGGGACTTCCTGGTGTTACTGGACTATCAACAGAACAAAGAAAGCGGTTGACAATAGCCGTGGAGCTTGTTGCTAATCCTTCTATAATTTTCATGGATGAGCCAACTTCTGGTCTTGATTCAAGGGCAGCAGCTATTGTTATGAGGACTGTGAGGAGCACTCTTGACACTGGAAGAACAGTTGTCTGTACAATCCATCAACCAAGTATCGACATATTTGAGTCCTTTGATCAGGTAATGAATATCTCAAACTCATGAACTTCTTTCATATTGTGCTTTGCATTCCCTTTTTTCTTTCATAGGGTTCGTGGTTATGTACATTCTGACCTTACCTATTGTAGATTATTTCAATTTTCTTTCTAAACAGCTCCTACTAATGAAGAGAGGAGGCCAAGTAATATACTCCGGACCTTTGGGACAAAATTCACACAAGATTATAGACTATTTTGAGGTATGCTCTCTCTTAAAATGGTTCTTATTTCTCATAATTATAATTTCTATACACTATAAATGGTCGTGTCTATGCACCAAGAAAAAAGGGAAATGCAAAACTGGGGTGAGAAATTTTCTATATTGGAATGAATAAAACCCCTGTAGATTATTCCAATAGATGATCAACTCCATTTATCTGGATCTACATGTAGTTAGGTGTTTGAAGATCGAAAATCACAAGGTTTGACCTCATTTTCCCGTCCATTAAGTCATCGTAAATTGAACGGTTATTTAAGACGAGCAAGTTTTGATAAGTTGATGGATGGGAAAAATGATGTCAGTTATCTACAATTTTTTTTTTATATCTCCAAGCACCTGGCTACATCTACATCAAAATAAATGGAGTGGATCATCCATGGAGATGAACCATGAAGTTTTTATATGCTGCAGCGAAGGAAAATTCCTATGATATTATAGCGCATGCACACAAATGTATTGTATACAGGAAATGGGAATTAAAGGCCATGGGAGAAAATGGTAAAATTTGTTCCTGCAACGCATCTAAATATCCAAGCTTCCCCCATATTATTTCATGACTATTCATTATGATCTTAGTCGCTTAAAACATAAACGTATTAAACATCATGTGGTTTAGCCTTCATTTACCCATGGAACTAGTGCTTGCATCTGTTCTATCATTGCAAAACATGAACACGTGTGCACGCGCGCGCGCAGAGAGAGAGAGAGAGAGAGAGAGAGAGAGAGAGAGAGACTTGGCTACTTTCGAAAGGATTTGAATCCTTTCCATTCAAATTCAATACGACAACATTCAAATACAAGATCCATTATGTTGAAGTTGATCTATATTATTTAAAGTAATTACAAATAAAAAAATGAAGTAATTTTAGTTTTCTTGTTTATGCATCAAATACGCACAAAATGAACAACCGAAAGTAGCATATTACTTAGATCTATGACTTTAGACATAAATTCTCGATCCGACCATTTGATCATGATCTAAACATTTAAAAACTCTCACATACCAACTTTTGTTAGGTTTCAAATAATCTACAACATTAAACTAATCAACTCACTATTTCGGTCGTTCATTTTGCGCCTACTTGATGAATAAGCGAAAAATATTCAAAGCACTTGAATTTTTATTGTAAAGCACTCTTAACAATGTAGATCAACTCCAACGGAGCGATTTGAATGACCTAACATTGAATTTGAATCGGAAGGATTCATCTCCATATCCTTATCAAAGGACCCAGGTCTCTCTCTCTCTCTCTCTCTATATATGTGTGTGTGTGTGTGTGTGTGTGTGTGTGTGTGTGTGTGAAAAGTAATAATATATAACAATGTCACACACCCATCGATAGCCTAAGTAATATAGATAGATATAGAGAGGGGAGAGGACCCTAGCCGTTACTCTCAACTAAAATGAACTAATATTGCCTAAGCTATTTTAGGGTTCAAAGATCAAGTACAAAAATACCTCATTTACTGAAAGCTATTGCAGATAAGGAATTGTTTCTAGTCTTCCAATGACATGTTTGAAGTAGCACATTAACATCTTCAATATGCTCCTGAATACCATGATCTTATGCCTGGATTTCTGCTGAAAGATCCTAGTATTTCTCTCCTTCCAAATGTGCCAAACGGTAGCTCTGAGAACAATCCTTGCTAAAGCAGTAACCTTATACTTACATTTAAATTTGTAAAGCAGATTATAAGCCTTCTCCTCGAGAGAGAAGTTCTGACTAGTAGTAAGCCCAAGTTTTAGTTTGCAAAGAAACAAAATTTAGGCAGAATATTGACCGGAGGAGAATAGGTGAGAAATATTTTCTAAAGCTAACATGCACAAGACACAAGAATTATCTTGAATAGTGCGCAGACTGAATTGGAAGTCTCTAGTGAGCAATTTATCTTGGAGAGCTGTGAGAGGATAGATATCTTAGGACATGCATTAGGAGGCCAAACAAGGTTGGACATGGAAAAGCATGTGAAATTTCTCTAATTGCATGCCATGCAGAAGCAAATGAACAAATGCCATTTATTAAACTGGAGCATACCTATTTATCAGGGTGTTGATGAATACAAACAGTAGTAATGAGATGCCATAAACTCCGTGGGTCAGGTTCAACAAGATGCCAATTGCAATCTCTAATAATTGTAGATACTTTCCAATTAGCAGAGAGAGGGGAGGTGAATTCCTGAGATATTTAGAATAGTACCCTGCTGCAACCACCCATCATGCAGGAGAGATGTAATTTGTCCATTACTTATAAATCTCTTCATATATATATATATATATATATATATATATATATATATATATATATATATATATATATATATATATATATATATATGGGCTTACTGTACCTCAGCCTGCGGGCTGAGAGAGTTTTCTCAGCCTGCGGGCGTGGCAACATCACCGCCCTACATCTGTTAAAAAATTTGGCGGACAAAATCCTGTAAAATCCCGCCCAATTTAATGCCAGTCACCTCAACATTGTATTTTCCGAAAATACCCTCCATCACAACCTTTTACCTTATTGTAAAAAAATTGTCTTCCAAAAAAATTTACAGCTCTAAAACTTCAACCAGCGGTTCTGATCCAATTAGTTCTTTTCTTTCAAAAATTTCATCCGTTTTTGAAAAAAATATTTGCAACTGATGGCGCCTAAGAAATCATCCGTCGAAAAAGGTACTACAAAATTGATATTTTCAAAAATTTTAGGATTTTGTGTATTTTAATAGTTTTAATTTTTTTCAAGATTTATTTCTGAAGTCGCATGTTTTTTTAAATTTTTTTTAAATATTGGAAACATGGTCGGAATTACGAAAGAGATTTTCAAACTTTAGACGATAAAGGTCCTATTTTTTGAAAGTTTTTATTATTTACTTCTATTTTTACTGTGTCGCAGTTCAGATCTGTGCGACTTTGAATTTTTTTTTTTTTACCTTTCCTTGTAGATGAATGCGACGTAGGTCGCAGTATATGAAATTTACTTTTTTTTTCTCACATACTGACGACATGGGGTCGCAGTTGTTTAAATAAGAGTTGTAGTCTCAAGTCTTCACCAAGGTCGCAGTTTATTTTAAATAAATGTTTTTATCAAACTTGTGTCGCAGTTGTTTCTTTTTGAACTGTAGTCTTATGCGACCTTGGTCGCAGTGTTGGCCCTGGTCGCAGTTGTTCTGATTGCACTGTAGTCCTATGCGACCTTGGTCGCAGAACATGTAGTGCGACCCTAGATTGCAGTGTAGTAGTGTAGTCCTGGTTCTAGTTGTTTTTTTGCAATGCATGACTGCGACCGAGGTCGCAGTTATTAAAAAACAAATATGCTTTTTATTCCCTTATAATTTTTAAATAATCATTGGTCTAAAGTGTTTAATTTTTCTTCCTACGTAGGTAAACAACAGATACAGGTTCGTCCTCTGAGATCAAGCATAAAACCAATGTGCCAGTTAATGAAGAAATTTAAAAAGTACATACAGCCTGATTTCGTAGAGGCGATGAAGAATACCCCATTTGGCCCAATCTTCATGGCGTTCTACAATGAAGAATTTGGGACTGAAAAGGCTCTAAAATCAAACGTTGCCGTACTGCGTATTTTAGACCAGTATGACAGGAATGCAAAGACCTTTACAATTGGGGGCAAAGAGATTGAGTTAACAGTGGAGGATGTTGCCCTAACTTTTGGTCTACCTGTCAATGGGGCAGATTTTGTGATGAATAAGACATGTACGATGAAAGATAGAGGTGTTATAAAATATTTTTTCCCCAATATAAAGAAGATCACAAAAGTATCTATTGAAGATGCTTTGGATGATCTTCTTGTCAAGAGAAGGAAGAGGGATATATTAGATGTGACACCGGATGAACAATCTGAGCAGCAATTGTCTATAAATGAAATTACAGCAGACATAAATAGACTTGCAGCTCAAGACTTTACCACCTTAGTCATCCTATACATGTCGGCCACTCTTTTCTTCTCTGGCAGTAAATGCACGGTGCCGTGGTATATTGTGGAACAGATTGCCAATATGCAACTGATGAGGACAATATGCTGGGCAAAAGCTGTTTGGCAATTCCTGATTGACTCAATGGACATCTTCAGGAAAAGCACGTACGAGCTGCAAGGATGCTCCGTGCAAATTATTGTAAGTAGAAATCTCAAATTTGGCCAACATTGTATGAAATTTACCCATAAATTGAGAAAATTTGTGAAAACTAATTTAATTTTTCATTTTTGCAGTATTGGCTGCGTGAGAGGGCACCTATTTTTTAGCAGAGGTCTGGTTTGGAGGAAAAAACCCCACCCGCAGTAAGATGGGACCTCCAAAATATTAGCAGATCTCTACTTGAAGTTGATCTAAATAAGATTGACAGCAATATTGTAAGTTAAACTTCTTTTATGTGTAGTACAAATAAAATGCGACCATAGTCGCAGTATTGAGCCACCTTTCGCAGTTCGTTTTCTGCCTGACAAATATTGTGCGACCATGGTCGCATTCTCTTGAAAATACCCTTTTCAACAGAATTGCGACCATGGTCGCAGTGTTGAGCTGCATGTCTTGGCAGATAAATTTTGGCACGACAAACATACTGCGACCATGGTCGCATTCTTATCCAAAATATTTCATAAATAAACTGCGACCATGGTCGCAGTATCATTATTTCATTGTTTTATTTTTAGCTTACCTTTTTCTGTTTATTTTCAGATTTTGAGTCGAATGGCCAACATCTCTAATGATGAAAAGAATATGGTTGGCCTTCCTGTTGAAGGGGAAGAGGATGAGGAAGAAGAAGTAGCAGAAGATGAAGGTGAAGAAAAAGAAGAAGAAGAAGGTGAAAGTGAAGGAGATGAAGGAGGCCATACATGTAATGAGGCTGACATCCCGGCGGAAAAGGAGCCAGAAACGGCTGAAACGAGTGAGCAAGAACCAATTTTTGAAGGTTATTTGCCACCTCCACCGGATGTTCAAGCAGCAGAAATAAAACGATTGAGGTCTGCAAATCAGCACTTGAGAGATTATGTTTCTCAGCTTGAAAAAAAGATTGAAAATATAGAGACTGAGAAAAGACTCAAGGCTGAATTAAAATTTAAAAGGAGAGAAAAAAAGAGAAGAAAAAACAAAAAAGGCAGCAGAGGAAATTAAAGGTTAAAGAAGAGGAAGAAGAAGAGCTGCTGAGAGCAGCCGCTGCTGCGAAGAAGGAGAAGGAGAAGAAGAGGAAAGAAGAGAAAGAAAAGGAGAACAGGAGGAGAGAATTGGAGGAGAATAGAAGAAGGGAAGAGGAGGAGAATGAAAGGAGGAAGAGGGAAGAGGAAGAGAAAGAGAAGGAGAAGAAGAGGGAAGAAGAGAAGGAAAAGGAGAACATGAGGAGAGAAGTGGAGGAGAAGGAGAAGGAGAATAGAAGAAGGGAAGAGGAGGAGAATGAAAGGAGAATGAGGGAAGAAGAGGAGAAGGAGAAGAAGAGGAGGGAAAAGGAGGAGCAGGAGAAGGAGAAGAGGAGGAGGGAAGAGGAGGGCAGGAGAGGAGGAGGAGGGAGGATGAAGAGAATGAGAAGAAGAGGAGGAAGGCGCAGATGGAGAACAAAAGAATGAAGGAGCAGATGGAGAAGCAGGCTGAAGAGGAGAAGAAGAAAAAACTGGAAGAGGATAAAATCATGGGTTCTGAGTCTATTTTAAATATTACTGGAGAAGATGTGCCAAGTTTTTCTCTGAATATAAGTCAAATGACTCAAGAAATCCAAAGAGATAGAGCTTCTGAAGAAGAAATTCAAGAACATACTCTGCCTCAGAAGCAATCCTCAAAAGAAGCTGTTTTGGAAACCTCTAAAGGAACAATAGAAAGGGGAGTCAAAGAACGAAAGCGCGCTGAAAGAGATCGCGATGACTCCGACTTTGTTTATCCAAAACAGAAGAAGAAAAAAAATGAAAATCCTCTTCCACAGCCTGCGGCTGCGAGTTCTACCGCTGGTTTCGGCGACAAAGAGATTTCCTCCAATGAGCCAAAATCGAGAGAATTGACCGAAACCACATCATACAGAATTCTGCAGCCCCATCAACAAGCTCTTATAAAACATTTCTTCGACAAGTCCTACTCTGAGTAAGTTAATTCATAGCAAAAAAATTTCTGTTATACCTTTATATAAGAACAATTAAATTACTAACTTTGTTTTGAATATCTTGCAGTTCTACTACGTATCAGGATACCAATAATGCAATCATCATTTTAAGGAATGACATTGAGGACCTGATATTCAGTAGAGACTTAGATGCAAATGTAATTCATTTCTACATGCAGTATCTTGAGAAAAGAGAAGGATTAAAAAGCATATTCTTCCGAAGCGAAGCTTGGGTAAAAATCTACTTTCTCCTTTACGGTTTAATGTAATATCAACTCTGGAAAAGATTACTAATATTCTCTATCTCTGTGTAGGCATAAATCATGTACTGCGACTAAGGTCGCAGTGAATAATTAAAATGTACTGCTACTAACACATGTACTGCGACTAAGGTCGCAATTTATAATTAAAATGTATTGCTACTAACTCAGGTACTGCGACAAAATGCAACAGCTGCGACCTGCGACCAAGGTCGGAGCTGCGACCAAGGTCGCAGTTTATAATTAAAATGTATTGCTACTAACTCAGGTACTGCGACAAAATGTAACAGATGCGACCTGCGACCAAAGGTCGGAGCTGCGACCAAGGTCGCAGTTTATAATTAAAATGTACTGCTACTAACTCAGGTACTGCGACAAAATGTAACAGCTGCGACCTGCGACCAAGGTCGGAGCTGTGCGACTAAATAATATAGTGCGACTAAGGTCGCAGTTTATAATTTTTTGTTATATTTTTAATTCATTTTGTATTTGGTTTAAATTTTTTTTCTTGTCCGCAGCACGGTGTTGTAAATAAAATTGAAGATCTGGAAGGTCATTTCATCAAGCAGAAGCTGTTGAAAAACTGGACAGCTGACGTGCAGTACATGTTCTTCCCGATCAATCACAAACATAGTGCCGACGAATCGGGATTTCACTGGACCTTGCTGGTATTCGATTGCTCCACAGAAGAGTGGATTTTTTACAACTCTTTGGTCCCAGCTGACAAAAAAAGTAGTATATCAAAGCTTTACCAAACAGATGCAAGAATAATGGTGAGTTAAATTTTAATATTTTGATTACTGAAAACTTGCAATTAATTTGGTTAATACTAATTTTTGTTCCTATTGACATTGCAGAAAGATAGATTATTAGAGATTTTTCAGATTCATTCCAAAAAAATGAGAAAAAATAAAATAAAATACGCAAAATGCCCCCAACAAGCAAACAGGTATATAAATTTTTGACATGTAATTTCATTTCATATTTTCTACTTTTTTTAGTACAAAAACTAATTTCATTTAATGATTGCTCTATGGAAATTTCAGTGTTGATTGCGCTATATATGTATGCAAGTACATGGAAAGCATAGCGTCTGGCTATCATCTATCAGCTGCTGATGCTGTTACGGTTGATGGTGTACAGAAACTAAGAAGTGAACTTGCATACATGATACTTGCAGATGTAGAGAAGAGTTGGGATGAAGAAACAGACATTATACGACATACGACATATGAAGACTGATCTCCGTGCAAATTATTGATATACCACAATTTTTTTTTATAAATGTAAAAAATATTTCAAGTGCAATTCATTGCATAATTTTTTTGTTGTATTGATTTAATTTATACACAGTTCTATACATTTATATATTATAAGTTCCATTGATTATTTACAGTCCTCATTTGTTACAACTTGGGTTTTACTATTGCGTACTGATGTTAGAAACAAACATGCCTTCAGTAATTGTGTTAATCAACAACAACACTGCGACCTTCGTCGCTATGCGTGTTAATATTAAGGAAACACCTACCTAACGTACAGCGACTTAAGTCTTCACCATCTCAAAATTATAAATAGAAGGTTGCGACTTTGGTCGCAGTTGATAGCCGCAGCCTTAGTAAAATACAATGCGACTTTGGTCGCAGTTGATGGCGGCAATGTTTTAATCAACTACAACACTGCGACCTTGGTCGCTATGCGTGTTAATATAAAGGAAACACCTACCTAACATACTGCGACCTAAGTCGCAGTACATGTAGTGCGACCCTAGATTGCAGTTGCTGGCCATCTTTATCAATAAGAACACTGCGACCTTGGTCACAATGAACCATGTACACTGCGACCCAAAGTCTCTGACTACATTATGTACAAAAAAAATTAAACTATAAAGTAGAATTTTGTAGCATTAAAACTTTAAAGTACAAGTACATACAAAAATAATACAGTAGAAATCAAAGAATGATAATAAATCTGATTATAATTACACGCCAGTGTCAGAATGCGACTTAATCTCTCTACACTGTGCGACCCTGGTCGCACTTCATAAAAAATTGAAGTCTTTGTTCCTTCGAGATGGAGGCAACCCAAACCTACTTCTTCTGCCAATAAAAAAAATAAATAGTAAGAATTTTAAAAGATTAATCGTTATAAAAAAAATGATTAACAGGTTTAATGTAATATACCATTAACGGACAACTAGTCCTGTAATGGCCCAGCTCTTGGCAGTTACCACATCTTCGATGCTTAACTTCCTTCTGATATATAGAATCTTCAAAACCAGACTTAAGCCTGGATGCAGCTCTAGGTCTCCCCTTGGTTGGTACAGGACCAATTGGATCACGTACATTCAATTCTTCACCATCTCGCAATATAACAACGGATCCACTGGAACCAACGGCAGTCTTAGGATGTGATGAATGATCATTTCCTGACATTGCTCTGTATTCTCTAGTGGTATTTTGGGCAAAACTTTCCAAAACTCCCTCCAACTTTGAAATATTTTCATCAGAATCAGCGACCATGTCCAGAATTGCATTAAATTTTAAACGAACTGACCACAATCTAGCCGTCCGTGGAGTGCCTTGACTGGGAAAAGGCCTCATGCCATTTTCAATTTGCAACGTTTTTGTAACGAGCATCCAACCTCCATCTCTGAAGTATATATGATTCCGGTATACGTGTAACGTGATTGCGCCACAAAATACACAGAATATGTCTACATAGGATACCCTCTGTTTCAAATAACGAGCAACTGCAAGAAACATGAAGTTCCTCTCGCTTATCATAACTGACCTTTTCCCAACTGTCTTTTGATTCTGAAAAATTACCAACCAAATATGTTGATCCAGGTTTGTCCTGTTCCACCTCTTCTGAAAACAGTGTCATTACAACTGCCCATTCCTTTTGGAACAACTGAAAAATCTTCGGTGTATACAACTTCGAAACCTGTATCTCATATGGATTGGATGTACAATTGGGCACAGAATTCAAACCCCTAAAATCTTGAAGAGATTCAGATGCACGACGGGAAGCAACGGCTTTATCATATTGGTGAACAAATTCCACTAGTTTAGTGTTTGAGTTAACAAAACCATCAAAGAAGGAATTAATACTCTCGGACCTCTGACTGGTTGTCATTCCAGCACAGAAAACATCCTTGAGATATGCATTAACCCAATGTCCACGAAGCCTATACATCTTCATCAACCAACTGCCATCTTCTTCTTCTAACTGATATTTTTCACTCATCAGACGCCATCGTTCCTCACAAGTGCTTATATCGCGGGAGGTGTACCAAGTATGGAAATCGGAGACCATATCTTCTCCATACTTGTTAGCCATTGGGATTTGTTGCTCGGCAATATGTTTCCGTACATGCCAGAAACAGTAACGGTGCCGAGACGTCGGGAAAACAATCTTGATGGCCTCACCAATCTGCGCATCCTGATCAGTAATAATCAGCTTCGGTTCAACTCCATGCATGCACTTGAGCCATTTTTGGAATAACCAAACAAAAGTATCCCTCTGCTCATCAGCAAGCATTGCACAGCCGAACAAAATTGACTGCCGGTGATGATTTACTCCAGTGAATGGAGCAAATGGCAAGCTCAAGTGATTAGTCCTGTATGTGGTGTCAAAAACGATCACATCACAGAAGCTCAGATACGAGAAAATAGCTCTTCCATCAGCCCAAAAAATGCTTCTAAGTGTGCCCGCGTTATCAACTTCACTTGAAAAGAAGAATTCTGGATCGGTCTCGGCTTTCTCTTGAAAATATTTGATAATAGCAATAAACTCATGACCGCAGTTATTTCTACGTTGACGAGTGAAATCCATAACTTGTTGAGGGCGCACTTCTTCACAGCCTTCTCCCTGGCTCATTGCATTAACAACGCGGGAAATATTTGAAGGCCGCATTCCAACATCAACCAGATTGGTCATAATGCTTCTGCTAATTTTTGAACGATGATTTTGGTGAGAGTAATGGTGATGTACCTTATCCGGGCTTGACAATTCATGTGAATGAGTATCAACAAATTTTGTGATAACCCAATATCGAGTTGAGTCCAAAATAAACGAAGACGGATATGCATCTCAGCAGGACAAGATACTCTAGTGTTAACTCGACGATGCACTGTAAGCCCCTCTTGTCTTTTGTCACACAACTTCTTCAGCCCTTCCTTGTTGCAGCAAAATCTTCTGCAAATAATCTCATGAGGAGGCTTCCGTGACTTATCTGTACTTTTTCTTCTCACGCTAAAACCTCTATTTCTTGCAAAATAATTGTAGAAATTGTATGCTTCCATATGTGACAGGAACTGTTTCCCTATAAACTTATCTGAGCTTTCAGATATTTCTGCATGTGCATTCATATCCTACAAAAAGAATTTACACGAATTAAATGAATATAAATATTTTTTAGATATCACTGTATTCTAAAATATAAGTTATATAAATGCGACCAAGGTCGCATAAGAGATGAAAACAATTTACTTCTTATCAGCTGTTGCGACCAAGGTCGCAGTTATCCGTATGAGAAGAAATCTATATTACTTCTTACTAAAGACTGCGACCTAAGTCGCAGTAAATAAAAATAAGATTTCACATACGGCATGAAATCTATAATACTCCTTATTGAAGACTGCGACCTAAGTCGCAGTAATCAGTATGTGAATAAATCTATATTATTCCTTACTAAAGACTGCGATCTAAGTCGCAGTTATCCGCATGTGAAGAAATCTATATTACTCCTTACTAAAGACTATGACCTAAGTCGCAGTTATCCGTATGTGAAGAAATATATATTACTCCTTACTAAAGACTGCGACCTAAGACGCATACCCTAGAAAAAAGAATTCACAGCCGGAGATTATTTTCAAATAAGATTGCGACCGAATATTAAAACGGTCGCAGTACCTCACAGTCTAAAGAGAAAACATTAAATATTTAAGAAATTGTTTTTAAAATAGATATAAACAATTAAAACCTGTTGATCGGCATGCAGAGATGTCAACCCTTCAAGATTTTCAATATTCTGAGAGAAAGTAGAACCAGATGCAATATCTTCCATATTAAGATCGCCGGTATACTGCTCAGACGTCGACATTAAATATTTTGCAGAAAAAAATTGATCTGAAAAGATTTTATATTTTCAGAAAAAAGTTTATCGCAGACTGAAAAGGTGAAACTAGATCTTTCAAAAAGAGGTCAGAAAATAGGCTGAAAAGTATTTTATATCATATAAAGAGCGGAAAAAAATAAAAGGGGGAAAAATAATAATAAACAATAAGGAAAAGTTATCATAAGGGGTATTTGGTAATTTAATTTCTACATAAAAGCGGGCCGCAAGTCAGTGAGGTGACAAATTGAGCCACGTCACCGCAGGCTGAGAGAATACTCTCAGCCCGCGGGCTGATATACATTTCTCTCTCTCTCTCTCTCTCTATATATATATATATATATATATATATATATATATATAGAGAGAGAGAGAGAGAGAGAGAGAGACTTGTGTCCTTCCAAAAAGATTTGAGCCCAAATCCTTCCAACTCAAACGCAACCCTCCGACATTCGAATACAAGATCCACTCTATTGAGGTTGATCTATATTATTTAAGTATCTATAAACCAAAAATTAAATGTTTTGAATACTTTTTGCCCATCCATCAAACGGCTCAAAATGGACAGCCGAAAGTAGGAGTTGTTTAGATCTATGTCTTTAGACTTACAAATTCCGGATCCGGCCACTTGATTATGATCTAAACATTTAAAAACCCCTACAAACCAATTTTTGTTAGGTTTCAAATGTTCTATACCATTAAACTAACCAACTCACTATTTAGGCCGTCTGTTTTTTTCGATTTGATGGATGGGCAAAAATTATTCAAAACACTTGATTTTTTGGTTTATATATTTGAAATAATATAGATCAACTTCAACGGAGTGGATCTTATATTCGAATGTCGGAGGGTTGCGTTTGAGTTAGAAGGATTCATGCTCAAATCCTTTTAGGACACAAGTATATCTTATATATATATGTATATGTGTGTGTGTGTATGTATTTGTATATGTATATGTATATATATATATATGTGTGTGTGTGTGTATATATATGTATATATAGACTAGTGTCATTTCGGAAGGATTCGAGGCCGAATCATTCCCACTCAAATACAACCCTAGGACATTCGAATACAAAATCCATTCAGTTGAAGTTGATCTATATTATTTCAAGTATCTATAATCCAAAAATCAAGTATTTTAAATACTTTTTGCCTATTCATCAAGTAGGAAAAAAACAGACGGCCTAAATAGTGAATTGGTTAGTTTAACGGTGTATAACATTTGAAACCTAACAAAAATTGATTTGTAGGGATTTTTAAATGTTTAGATCATGATCAAATGGCCGGATCTTGAATTTGTATGTCTAAAGACATAGATCTAATCATCTCACTACTTTCGGCTGTCAATTTTGCGCTGCTTGATGGATGGGCAAAAAGTATTTAAAACATTTAATTTTTGATTTTTAATTACTTTAAATAATATAGATCAATTTCAACAGAGTGGATCTTGTATTTGAATGTCGAATGTTGGTATTTGAGTGGGAAGGATTCGGGTCCTGAATCCTTTCGGAATGTCACAAGTCTATCTATATGTCTTTCTCTCTCTCTCTCTATATATATATATATATATATATATATATATATATATATATATATATATATATATATATATATAGAGAGAGAGAGAGAGAGAGAGAGAGACTTGGCTACTTCTGAAAGGATTTGAGCATGAATTCTTTCTACTCAAATTTAATGTTACGATATTCAAATATAAGATCAACTCTGTTGAAGTTGATCTACATTATTTAAAGTAAGTAAAAATTAAAAATCAAGTGTTCTGTAGTTTTCTTTTCCATGCATCGAGCAGGCACAAAATAGACGGTCGAAAGTAGCATATTACATAAATCTATGATTTTAAACATATAAATTCTCAATCCGACCATTTAATCACGATTTAAATATTTAAAAACTCTCCCACATCAACTTCTGTTAGTTTTTAAATATTTTACACTGTTAAACTAACCAATTCACTATTTTGGCTATTCATTTTGCACATACTTGATGAATAAGTAAAAAATATTCAAAATATTTGAATTTTTATTTTAAAGCACTCTTAAAAATGTAGATCAACACTAACAGAGTGATTTTTTGATTTGAACTATTAAATTTGAATGGAAAGGATTCATCTTCATCCTTCCAAAAGAACCCAAATATGTGTGGGTAGATTAGAGAGTAATGAAGAGTGGAGACCAAGTGTATACTTAGGATCTTTGGACCAAACTCACACTAGATAGGATATTTTGAGGTATACTCTCTTAAGATAGTTCTTATTTCTCATGAATTTCTCATGTAATATACTTAAGACCTGTCATTTTCTTTGAACAACCACCATCAAGGTACCACTCCATATTGCGTTGAGATAGAGTGGACTACAAGAAAAGTTTGTAATGTCTATTGGTAACCATATCTTCTTGGGTTAGTTATGGTTAGTAACAAGTTTTGAAAGCCATCTCAAATTAGAAAATGCACTCAAATTGTTTCTAATATAACATGAAGTGCTAACATGCCTTTTCCTCATGGAGTAGTAAGTCTAGGTGATATCATGCTTATTGTTGTAAAATCTATGAGTTTAAGATATGGATTTTTATGTTGGCCGAATGGGATTCTGGGAGATTCAGTTCCCATCCTGCTAGACAGAATATGCTATATGTTGATGAGAGGTGGATGTAGTATTTTCCATCCTCTTTATTTTCATTTTCAATGTATTAGTCTCATTCTCAAGCTTCTCAATCTTTGAAGCAAACTCATTTTTTCTCCTTTAGCATATTTTCATAAATGAATGGACATGATGCATGCTCTTTCTTCAAAGTGCTAATGCTAAGTTTCTTATATTATCAATAAGCTCAATATAAGCATTTTTTACTTCTTCTCGGGTTATTCAACTTTTGGTTTTGAATGATACCTCATCTCTGTTGCCATGAAGCAAATGGTTTGCATTTATGTTGCTCAAGTTGACTTTTTGACGACTCTAATCTTTGAAGTCACTTGGCTCCAACTCACTCCATCCAACATAGCAAGCCTTCTTCTTCTTTGGCTGGTGAGTCTCTCTTCTTTGGCACATTAATCTTGTTTTCTTTCTTGCTATATTTAGTGGATAAATCCTCTTAATTTTCCTTTAAAAGCTATACTCTTCTTCTTAGTTTTCAAATCTTCTTGCTCTCTTTGCTTTTGAATCTTCATCTTTTTCTCTGCATTCTTGAGGATGCCCATCAACTCTTGGAATGCCATCTTGTTGATGCCCTTATAGATCTCAATTTAATTGATGATGCTATTTTACTTCATTACAAGAGACCTCATAACTTTGTTGTTCATCTATTGCAAGTGACCTCCTTTCCAAGTGATTGAAGGTTGTTTATGATGCTCTTGAACTTATGACAAAAGTTATTGATTGGCTCATAGGCAATAACTATGTTCAAAAAGTTGATCGATTCTGATACAAATCAGCCGAATCATATCAGAACGATAATGAGATAGAATCGATGGTATTTAATTGAAATAGGCGAGAATCAGTTAGAATCGACTGAAAACAGTCAGAATTGGTTCATATCAATTGATTCCATTCCGATTCTTTCCAACACAACTTTGCCAAACTACAACAAATTCAACGTATCTTCTCAATTTTGTAGCGTAAAAAATTAATTAAGTGATAACGATTCCATCTTATTGATTGGATTCCATCGATCTCTTGATCTGACACCACGAAGTAGTGCGACAAATCTTATTTTGCTTTCAATGTCTCGTGGGTACAATGATTATTCCTGAGTAAGGGAGAATCCTATGCTTACTCTTACTAAAAATTATATATAACACTCTCTCTTGCCAACAACCCCCTCAAAAGAAATTTTTGAGGGAAAAAACAAAATTAGCAAGTAACGGGAGGTACTATTTGTTAGATTAATTGTTTTTTAAGACTTGGCAAAAAATGGTAAAAATAGTTAGAAAATGAGCAATAATTTGTTGTCCCCAATATAAGTAATTAATTTATTTAGGAAATTAAGAAATGGTTAGAAAATAGTTGCTATGAATATAATTAAGTAGATTATAATTAGTTTGTTAAATTAATTATACATTATTTTGTTAGATTAATTGTTTAAACTACTTGTTAGAAACAATTATTAAATGTTCATTATAAAGTGATTGCAATGAATATAATGTTAAAAAATATTAGAAGATGGTTAGAAAATGATTGTCATGAATATAATTAAGTAGAATACAGTTAGTTTGTTAATTGTATTGTAATGTCTTTGTAAATTCTCTATTAGTTTATGTTTTCGCACTAAATTCTTTGTATTGTAATGTTGTTCAAATGCGATTCAAATTTCATCAATTATCTAAAAAAATATGTCAAAGTGCTACTCATTATCTGAATAATCTTTTAACAATTTAAATTTTTGTTTTAATTTTTTTTGACCGAGAACGATATCATTGAGACAAATCGGTTAATATGACAAATATGATCGATTCTGATATCTAAAACTGCTTGCTGATGCTAATTTTAGGATTTTGAAGCATGACAATAACCTAATAGATTCTTACTTTTAAGCATGCATGTTATTTTTTCTATTCTTGATTTCATTGTTATGAAGTAATCCAACTTTTTCTTAGCGCAAGCAATGTTCATGATTTTGTATTTTGTAAAATTCATTGCAATTCAAGCCCTTAATAGTACAACTTGCCTTGGAATTAGATTAGTCAAGTTGAAATCACACTCATCTCATTCAAAATGAGACTTTGGTACACATTTCTCATCATCTTAGGGAAGCCTTGTACCCATCTTCAATTTTACCCATATTTTGCAATCAATAAATTGGATAAGATTCTCATGCATATTTTTCGATAAATATAGTTTGTTCCATTGAACAAACGTATATTAATTTTAGACACCCTCAAGGCATAACCATTATTCATAGGATCAATCTCAAGATTATTTAACCTAATTAAATGAGAACATGCTCTCATACCAATTGCAAAACACTAGAGGGAGAAGTGAATATGGTTTAAAACTAATTAAAACCTAACTAGATTATGAAAAACAACTATGACAGAAGAAAATATCTTTTGGCATAACAATAGATGAAGTGCTAGCAGAATGGACAACACAACGAATACACTATAGAGACTAGAAAGAAAGTTGTGAAGAACAATGACAATAATTGTAAATGATAACAAAAATTAATGCAGTAAATAAAAACAAGAATAGGTGTAAAGCAAGAAAAAAAAGCATACAAGAATTTTAGGATAGTTCAGGCACTGCCATTCATCCGCCACCTTGAAGTCTCCTCTCTAGAATTTCTAAAATTCACTTTCTTTCTTCCATTCGAAGCAAAATCCTTTACAACTGGCCAAAACTCTTTACCCATGGACTCCTCTCTTCCAACCAAAGAGGACACAACCACCAACTCTTCCACCAGAAGAGATTGGACTTCAACCCTTTCAAACCAAGAAGTGAAAACCAAAAACAATACAAGAAATAGTTCCGATGTCTAAATAATTTGAAAACCAATTAGAGCTTAATCCTCTCAATGATGAAATTGTAATTGAAGCTCTATTGTAATTGATGAAAAGAAAAATTCTTTCAATGATTGGCACTTGAGAATTTATGGAAATTTTTTAGCGCTAGAAAAATGATGGAGTCTTAAAGGGAATTGGAAGATAAAATATTTATGATTCCTTTGAAGATAAACAATTGTTCTTAAGAGAGCATTGAACTTGGATGCTTGAACACTTAATGTGTGCTCTCTTGGATAATCCTTAATTAATAGGAGTAAAAATATAACTGGTAGATTTTTCATATGGTCTAAGAGGAGACTGACCAAGCTCTCCTAATGATTATAATACTGTTTTTGTCATAATGGAATAACATTGATTTTGACAATAAAATAAGGACAGAGCAATAATAGGTAAGTCAAGAGACTTCCAAACAAGCAATTCTTTTTGAAAGAAATTATATAATATATAGAGAAAAGCTTGGCCTCACATCATAAGTTGTCAAATAAGAAAAAAGAGGATGCCGCATAGGCACTTGTGTACTTAGATCTTCTAACTTGGAGGGGGCAATAATATCAAATTTATAAATAATATCTAATAACAGTAATTTTCTTTTTTTTAAGAGACCAAGGAAAAGAATGGGCTCTCAAAGAGAAAACTTTGAATTATTCTATTGCATAAAAATGATTGTTACAAAATGAAACTACTCCCTTATCTCCAAAGATATAGCTCGTCCCATCATATCCTCATCTCATGTAGTATCACAGGATCTTTATGACAACTCAATGGCATTGAAGATGAATAGATTTTATTTTCTCAATCTTCATTCCAAAACTTATATACTGGTATACTATTAAAATTTTACTAGCTAAAAATATAATTATAGCTTAAATCTTAAATATTGCCAATTTATTAAAGAATTCGAAACCATCTGCAACAGAGAGAGGTTGAAAGACTCGAAAGTTGAAACCCTAATTTTCCACCACCAACGCTCTCCGTCGTTCGCTGCTGCTGACTCGCTTGTTGTTTGTTGCTCTTGAGAGTTGTTGGTTGCAAATCGAGAAATAGGAGAGGATCAAGTTTGGATTTTGGAATTTTGAGAAAAAAAGATGAGAGTTGCTGGTTGAATGGAGAGAGTAGGATTGGGAGGGTAACTGAAGGAGAGAGTAGGATTGGGAGGGTCAGGGGAACCAATTGAGCTGGGTCAGGCGAGCATTTTTTTCCTTTACAAAGGAATGGTTGACGGTAAATTGGCTGGGGGCACAACCAAGGTCCTATTGGGTGTTTTTTTTTTTTTTTTTGGGGGGGGGGGGGTTCACATAACCCCTCTTGACCCCTGTCTCCGCCACTGCGCATAGGTATGAAAAGAGTTGTCATATGTAAGTAGAATGGTCATGTGCCTTGGAGCAGAGAGGAGACAGTATAAAGCCCATGTGCTATGTAACATAAGGGGCCCATGTGCTATGTACCATAAGGGGTGAAGTGATGTATAAACAAATATAATATAATAAAAGAATAGGGTTAATATTTTATCTTGACAACACCCTCATTCTCAAGGATAAAAATGAGGGGGGGAGAGACATTTAGGAAAAGTCAAACAAGATAAGCCAGGTCACATGAGAGAACAATGCATCTTGCACTTCTGTGTATGTGGTATATGGGAGCATTTGTAATTCGGAGAGTTGGGGTATTTCATCAAGATTTATGCTCATCTTAAATTTGTATTGATTGATCTATTAGCCTAGTATATGTATAAGATTCCATTCCATACATAAATGACGGTTATTGCGTTCTCAGGGCGTGACAACTTTAGTGTATGGTATTAGCTCAAGTATTCCACTCCATACATATGTTTGGATAGTTTATTATTTTTTCATGCACCCTTTTCATATACCCTTCTGTCTAACAATCTCCTTAGGGAACTCTATTAGATTGAGTCATACTTAAATATTTTTATATTTCCTTCTCATATAATCATCATACTCATGTTCAAAGTGACTATTTGTCATGAGTTGTTTAGATAGACAAGTAACATTATCCTTTTATTTTATTTGTTTATGTCTCTCTTCACAAAAGTACAAAGGGCGTAGACATGTATTTGTAAGTTGCGTTTTATCTCACGTGACCCGCTTATCTTGTTTGCCTTTTCTTACATCTCTCGTTATCTCTCTAATTTTTACAACCGTTAAGAATAAGGTGTTGTCAAGAGAGAATAGTGACTATATTCTTTATTTTATTTGTTTATGCATCACTTCACCGTTTATGGTACATAGAACATGGGCTTTGTACTATCTCCTCTCTAGTATAAGTCCCTTTGTACTTGCATATGACAACTTATTTCAAATCTATGTGACATCTTCTCTTTTCTTGTTTGACATATAACATAGGCCCAAGATTTTCTCTATATATTATATAAATTTTTCCAAACAGAATTGCTCGTTGGCTCTTTTAACTCACCTCCCATTGTTCTGTCTTTATTATTGTCAAACATTTATTGTAGTTTTGCAGCAATCTTTACTTTCTATACCAAAACCTATGTTATTCATGGCCAAAATAGTATTATAACTATCGGTAGTGCTTGATCACTCTCTTCTTGGATTATTTGACAATTGTAAACTCATATTTCTACTCCTACTTAATTAGGGATTATTTAAGAGAGTAAAAGACAAGTGTTCAAGCACCCAACTGCAAAGCTCTCTTAAAAACAACTCTCAACCTTCAAAGGAATCTTTTAAGCTTTCATCTTTCAATTCTGTTTAAAATTTCATCGCCTTCTTGTACCAAAATATTTACATAAATACTCAAGTGACAATTATTGAAAGAATTTCTCCTTTATCAATTACTATAGAGTGTCACTTATAATTTCATTATTGAGAGGATTGAGCTCTAATTGGTTATCAAATTGTTTAGAGAATGAAACTATTTCTTCTACTATTCTTGGTTGTAACCTCTTGGTTGTGAAGGGATTGAACTCCAATCTCTTCTAGTGGAAGAGAGTTGGCAGTTCTATCCTCTTTGGTTGGAAGAGAGACGTCCAAACTCTCGACTTAAAGAGTGTTGGCAAGTTATAAATGATTTTGCTTCAAGTGGAAGCAAGTTAGTGAATTTGAAATGGGGGATTGCAGAAAACCCCTATGCACTATCATGGTCGTGTTAAAATAAATAGAAAACCCTCTTGTACTATCAAACTGAGTTGAAAATATCCTATACTATTGTAAAGCTTTGACAATAAATTCTTTTTTCTATTAAATTTAATGAAGAACACACTTATACTAGCTGAGATATGTTAAGAAATCCATGTACATTTTCTTAGATCTTTAGTTCTTTTGAATTTAATGAAGAAAACAATTGTTCTAGTTAAGATATGGTAAAAAAAATCTCCGTCCATTATCTTAGATTAGGTAGAAATTGAAAAATATTATAATAGTGCAGGGGTGTGTTTTTGCTAAATTTGATAAGAGGGTTTTCTACTCATTTTAATAATACAAAGGTTTTTTTTATGAAATGATTACAGTACAATGGGGTTTTCTGCAATTTACTCATTTGAAATCCAAGAGAGTGTGTCCTCTAGGTGGTGGATGTGGGAATGTGTAAACCACCTTAAAATTTGTGTCTTTTACTAAAATTCTTGTATGCTTTTCTTTGCTTGCTTTATATCCATTCCTGCTTTTATTTACTTCATCAATTTATGTTATTCTACTGTTTTATCACTGTTATTTACTACTTGCTCTATATTCAGTTTGTTGGATGTATGATCCATCTTGCTTGTAGTTCACCATTGTTCTGTGAGGAGAGACTTACTTCTTCAAGAGTTGTTTTTGCATAATCCAGTTCAAATTTGGGTATTAATTAGTTTTACTCGTTATCAACTCCACCCCAATCCCTCGTCTAGAGTTTTATAGATTTGCATCTTTTTTTACATTCATCTTTTTTAAAATATAGTGATAATTAATATTTACCATATTAAATATGGATTGACTAAATTTAATTAAAGATATTTTTATAATTTAGATAAGGAAATATTAATTTAATATATCTATTTTATTAAGATTATGGCATGTCTATAATTTAGGAGATAAATAAGTGATTATTATCATCTGAATTAGAAACCATTTCTGATAAGATCGATGGACCTAGCTAAAATTTAGGAGATAAAATTTAAAATATTATTATTTGTTAGCTAAACTAGAAATCTAGAAAAAAGAAGGAAACACGTATATCTTTATTATACAGACAAAATTAAAGAGGCCATGAAGAGGGAAGAAACATTTCAAATTCAGCCAACATAATTTTTGAATGCAAGAAGAACAAAAGGAAGGGTTTGGTGCCTTCAATGAGGCAATAATGAAGGATTTTGAAATTTAGGGGTAGTTAAATATGGATTCCCCCCCTTTTCAAGAAGTGGATGTTAACAGAACTATACAACTAGAATTTACAATTTGTCCAATAAAAAAAAGACTCATTTTTTTTTAAAGATGTAGCATAGATGATAGAGTTGTTATTTATGCTTTATGCAATACACATACACAGACTTGGCTATTTCTGAAAGGATTTGGAGTCAAATCTTTCTTATTGAGAATTCAATGCTAGGTCATTTGAAAATGGAAGATCCATAATGGTAACTTTCATCTAGATCACTTAAAGTCTCTAAAATAGAAAATAAAGTGTTTTAAAATTTTTTTCTCGAGCATAAACTAGGCAAAAATGACAAATTGAAAGTATGATGTTTCTTAAATATATGATTTCCGGATAGAAATTCTCGAGCCAACTATTTGGTCATGATGTAAACACTTAAAGACCCTTGCACAGATAATATTATAAGTAATTAAACTAAATAACTAGCTATTTAGGTTGTCTATGTTTTGTGCACATTTGATGCATAGACAAAAAACTTCAAAACACTTTATTTTTTATTTTAGGCACTCTGAATGAATCAGATCAACATAAATGGAATGGATCTTCAATTTGGCTACCCTATTATTGAATTTGAAAAGAAGCCATATATGCATATATGTTGGAGGGGCTTTAATACCTTTAACTTAGTAATACTCACCTACAAGTGCATGGTGTGTAATAAACTTTGATGATCTACTCCTTTCATCTTCATCTACATATTTGATAGCATGATTTAAAATCTCGGTGTCAGTATTTGTATCAGTCAATAATTTTTAGTATCAATATCTTCAATATTAGTTGTCCATATCAAGCATCTCCGCAATATTAACCCTCGATGTTATTGGGTCCATATTGTGTTACATACCTCAAAAGTTGATACAATATAATCAATATATATATCAGATGAGCTGGTAGGCATTTAAAACCATGGTTTGGAGACAAAATATCATGTACTTTCAAGGTCATTCACTCATGATCTAGTGGTCGCAGAGTGAGTTTCTAACAATAGAACGAAGAAACCTCATGATCCATGGGTTAGATTATTCCATTGAACAATACCATCTCATTCACTGCAATTTACACACCTTAAAACATCTAAAAGAGAAAAAAATGTGTTTTAGAACTTGTAACTTACGGATTATGATATTTCTTTAATTCTACTCTCATAAAGCTGTTTATTTTACAATCACTTATGTATAGACAAATGGACTGTATGCCATGATATTTTTTTCAATAAAGCTTTTTGGACATGTACATCAAGTAAGCGTATATCGTTCAATTTCTTTATATATAATGCACTTTTTGTATGTAAGCATAACTAGGTTATGCCCCGAAAGTATTAAAACCCTTCCTATATATCTCTCTCTTATTTAATGCAAACTCTTGAGTCCTAACAGTTGCCTTACGGTCCACTCTCATGTCTTTCTACATATTTTGTTAAATAAAAAAATTAAAAAGTTACTTTATAACTAACATCAAACTCTTTATTATTCTCTCATTGAATATTATTATGACATAGGTGCAACTCTTTAATAGCTTTCAATTTGTTCATGCCACACTTATTATATCATTCAAATTAAAAGTTATTTAATTAAATGCTACTCAATTATGAATTTTATAATTTTAATTTGAAAATATATAAGTATTTAATATATTAATTTCATCTAAATAGATTTTTCATCTAAATTTCTTTGCATCAAGATATTGATTTCTTTTCTTCACACGTGCATTGCACGCACAATAATCTAATATATACACATACACACACGCGCTTGTGGACACACACATGCATGCATACATACTTTTCCAAACACACACATAATTACACATACATTTATGTCTGTACGTGAGCATGTTTGTTTTGTGTCTGCGGTTTGTGTGTGTTGTATTAACACTTGACGTCCTATTTATTCTCACACATTCACGTGCATTACATATACATAGATATTCTCTTTTTGAGTAGTACAATTATTTTGTTTTCATTCAAAACTAGGGTACACAAATATGTGTGTGTGTGTGTGTGTGTGTATAGAGAGAGACTTGTGTCCTTTCAAAAAGATTTGAGCCAGAATCCTTCCAACTCAAATACAACACTTCACATTCGAATACAAGATTCATTTCGTTGAAGTTGATTTATATTATTTCAAGTATCTATAGATAAAAAATCACGTGTTTTGAATAATTTTTGCCAATCCATCAAGCGGCGCAAAATGGATGGCCGAAAGTAGTGAGTTAGTTAGATTTATGTCTTTAGACATACAAATTCTCAATCTGGCCATTTGATTATGATCTATTCATTTAAAAATTCTCACAAAGCAATTTTTGTTAGGTTTCAAATGTTCTACACCGTTAAATAACCAACTCGCTATTTAGGTCGTCTGCTTTTTTTCTACTTGATGCATGGGTAAAAAGTATTCAAAATACTTGATTTTTGATTTATACATACTTGAAATAATTTAGATCAACTTCAACAGAGTGGATCTTGTATTCGAATGTCGGATGTTGGTATTTGGGTGGGAAAGATTCAACCTCAAATCCTTTTGGAAGGACACAAGTCTCTCTCTTTATCTATATATACACACACACGCATACGTCAGTCTAGCGAGTAGAGCGTATCAAATTAGGAAAAGTTAAAAGAGCGTAGGGGAGACCGAAGAAAACATGAATGGAGGTAATACGACGGCTAAAGGTCTTAGTGAAGGCATATTGCTCGATAGGAATGAGTGGAGAAAGCTGATCCATGTGCCCGATCTGGCATAATTCTCTTTTGGTTCATGTAGCCTACCCAAATACTTGGGTCAAATGGCTTAGTTGTTGTTGTTGTTGTTGTGTGTGTGTGTCACTTTATCCTCTCGCAGAAACACTCTTACAACTCAAAATAGCATTAGCTACATGATGGGGACATTGATGATCCAGCGAGCTATTTGAAGACTTGTTCGCTAAATTCCTGTTCTCCTCCACAAGAAAAAAGGGGGGAAAACCTAGATTTAGATTTCTTTCCCTTTCTCCCTCTTTCCAAATTTATGTAGTTTCCTTTAGATAAAAAAAAATCCAAAACCTAAATTTTAGATCTCCTTTCTCTTCCCATATTCCTGTTGTTTTCTAAAAAAAGGGGGAGGAGAAGAAATTGCACTGTTCAAAAAATTCTCCCATAAGCTACTATTTTATTGTCTTCTTCCTCTTCTCATCAGAACTACTCTTCTTTCCCAATCCCACCACAAACCTTAGTTTCCTCTTCCGTCCTGCGTCACTACATAATCCAAATTCTAACTGAACATAGTGTACAATAACATTGTTCTTTTGAAATTTTGGTTTGTATTGATGTTTTGCATACTATTCTACCATCACTTTCTTCCTTTCTCCCTTTTTTGAGCCCCTTCATTAGAGAACTCATTCAGAATTAGCTGTATGAGCAAGTGCCACTTTGGTGTTCAAATCCTACTTGTACCAGGCTACGACTTATATTTCAAAAAAAAAAAAGGATTAGCTATATGACCTTAGGCAGAAGTAGATCTAAATCATTAGGATTATATTGGTCATCATTCATTTGTTAAATTATTATTTCTTGATTCCTAAATCTGAATTTGGCTTGAATAGTTTTCATGCCGTTACTATTATATTTTGCTTTTACTAAGCATGCTAATATTGTTAACTGCTTATGCTGAAAGGTATATATATATCAAATTATTGACTATTCTGGCATATATATAAAACAAAGGAAAAGGAAGCCATTATATCTGCTGTTTTTTTTTTTGGTTTCTCTCAGGCAATTCCTGGAGTTCCCCGGATCAAGGAAAAATTCAACCCTGCAACATGGATGCTGGAAGTAAGTTCGGTTTCTGCTGAAGCACGTTTAGGAATTGATTTTGCTGAGTATTACATGTCATCAGAATTATACAAGTAAGTCATAGGAACCTTTCAATCTAAAGTCATTTCTAATCCGAAGTTAAACATATTGATATTCATCAGTTGCAAATCCTCTGAGAATGAGCTGACAGCATGACATTCACCTTTCGATTGCTACAAATACTCTCAGGTGTAACAAGGCACTGCTGGATAAGCTGAGTAAACCAGCACCTGGAACAAGTGACCTCCACATCCCGAATGGCTATTCTCAATCTGCTTTTAGACAGTTTAAAGCCTGCCTTTGGAAGCAATGGTGTAGCTATTGGAGGAGCCCGGACTACAATATTGTCAGATTATTCTTCACGATAGTAAATGCACTACTTATTGGAACCATCTTTTGGAGAGTTGGGCAGAGAAGGTAATTAGACCGTGAAACTACAATTCAGCAGTAATACATACTTTCATCTATATTCGTGAAGCAATGCGTTTAGTTAACTTGAAGACCTTGTGATAATATTGGTTTGCCAACTTGGTCCAGAGAAAATGCAAAAGATCTCAGGATTATCATCGGATCCATGTATGCATCAGTGATGTTTGTTGGCATCACTAACTGCGCAACTGTACAACCAGTTGTAGCAATTGAAAGGACAGTCTTCTATCGTGAGAGGGCGGCTGGCATGTACTCTTCTTTACCTTATGCAATGGCTCAGGTAAGGAAAGAGTTGCAACAAGCTGTGCTCATAGCACTGGTAGCTAAATTTATTTATGGGAATAAAGCACATTAAAACATCAAAAAACTTTTATGCTGCCAGGCTGCTATATTAATGATTTTCATTTTAGTACTCTCTACTCAACAAAATTTTCAGATGATAATCATCTTCTCCAATGCTTATTTGTTTGCTGGAACGCAGGTGGTTGTGGAAATACCATACGTTTTAGTCCAAGGCTTGGTCTACACAATCGTAGTTCACTTGATGATGGGCTTTCAATGGACAGCAGCAAAGTTCTCTTGGTTTTTCTTCCTCTCTTTCTTCTCCTTCCTGTACTTCACATACTATGGAATGATGACTGTGTCCATCTCACCGAACCATCAAGTTGCGTCCATAATTGCTTCTTTCTTTTATGCACTCTTCAACCTTTTCTCAGGATTTTCATTCCGAAACCTGTGAGTTCCTCTTTCACAGCAATACTGCACTATCTAGTTCCTACTGTCGTAAACCAAACAATTACTATGGAAACTGATGGGTTTATCCAATGTGTCGGATTATCGCAGAGAATTCCAAAGTGGTGGATCTGGTACTACTGGATTTGCCCGTTATCATGGTCGCTTTATGGGCTGATAGTTACTCAATATGGAGATCTTGAAGACGTAATCAAGGTGCCGGGGCAGCCAGACCAGATGATCAAGTTCTATGTAAAGGATTACTTTGGATATCATACAGATTTTATAGGGGTAGTAGCCGCAGTTCTCGTAGGGTTTTCTGTATTCTTTGCTTTCGTGTTCGCCTTTTGCATCAAGAGATTAAATTTCCAACAAAGATAGGAAAGAAATTGTATTTAGTGAGATGAAAGTCAGCATTATCGTATTGACTGTAAATGTGTGCATGCATGTGCATATGGCTCCCAATTGGCGGGATAAATAATCTTGAGGTGGTACATTAGGGATCAAAATTAACAAGATACTCTGTTTTAATCTTGCATTTTTCTCAAAAAATTGAAACTTTCATGAATCTTGGAAACGTGACCTTATAATTATTCCCACAAATTGAAGATCAGCAGTCAAAATGAAATCTGGCAACCTAAAAGTATGATGGCAACAACTGAAATCCGTTCGAGATTGATACAAGTTAGAGCCTTACAGGTGACAAGAGTATTAGATAGTCCAACTATTCAACTCTTTCTCACTCTCGAGTTACTGATTCCACTAAAAGCATGAAATTACTCTCTTTCCTCCTTTTTCTCCATTCCAAATTCTATTTCTTACTAAATCTCTCTCTAACTGAATCAACAACCAACACAGACCTAATTCCTTACTCTTCTACCATTCATCTCTAAGAAAATCAGAACTCTCAACACCCCTAGACTGCGCTGCAGACGGTGGCAACGAGAGAGAACAAGTCGTTATCAGGTACTAAAAAATAAAATCGAGTCAGTCTGCGTTACATCGTCAAGTGCAATGAAACACGCAACAAATAAGCCAACCCAGCACCTAAGCAGCAGGCCTTGGTACCTCCAGCAACAATTTTCGTAGCTGACAGAATTCGTGATCCATACAGCTCTACGTTAATCTTTAGGGTTTCGTCGATCTTTATGTATATTTTGAACTCTGAATGCAAAAAGCCAAACACAAAATGCCTCTGCTTTAGCTAGCCGTTAAAATGCCTATGATTTGCATTCTAGAAGCCCCATCCTTGTACAAATAGATTTAAGATTTAGCCGTTTAAATGCCTATGCTTTGCATTCTAGAAGTCCCATCCTTGTACAAATGTTCCTAGAAAAACGTATCAGAATATACGCATCCAAGGCTCGTATGGGGGCTGTATTTAAGGAGGGACAAAATCATGTTGAAGAGAAGAGAGGCATGAATATTCTAAGAAAAGTCTAGCTGGTAGTTGAATTCTAGTATCTCAGAGACTTTCAGCGGGGAAACATGAGGAAGAGCGCGGAGAGTTATAGTCTGGAGGAGTTCTTTTCGACGATGAGCTCCAAGGGTAGCTTTGAGATGGACGATGACGATGAACCGTTTCCGGTGTCGGTGACTTTTGATCGGTTGAGGACGGCGATCGTTAAGACGGTGGTGAGGAGCAAGGATGGGGAGGAGAGGTATGCGCACAAGGAGATGGATGTCAGGGAACTCGGATAGTGAGAAGCAGGAATTTGTTAGACGGGTCCTCAGAGTTATCGAGGAGGGAAACCAACGGTTACTTCAGAAGCTCCGGGATCGCTGTTTTAGGTGATCTACTTACAGTTTTTTTCTTCTCTCTTCTTCTTTCTTCTTCGTTATGAAATTGTGAATTAATTATGACTGTCATCGCAATTGCACTTAGTAATCGAGCATGACAGTGGTAAGAGAGATTAAGAGAGGTCCCAAATTCAATACAGGATTACAATCATCGTTTGAAAGAAGCAATAAATGAAAGAAAGAAAGAGAAAAGCATCAAAAATACGAAATGTCTTTTATTTGTTCCTGTCCTTCCAAGTGAAGAGAAACATCCAAAAATAGAGCTCTGTGTTTCTTTTCTTTTTTTTTAACCAAATTAATCTGAGTCATCAATCTCTTTTGTTTCTGATGAAATGCAGGGTTGGAATTCAATTTCCTACAGTGGAGGTCAGATTCGAGCATCTGACAGTTGAGGCTAAATGCTACATAGGAAACAGGCACTGCCCACCCTCTTGAACTCAGCCAGAAACCTTGCTGAATCAGCTTGGATATACTGGGCATAAGGCTAGCTAAAAGAACCACTCTCACCATTCTCAAAGATTTATCAGGAATAATACACCCATCAAGGTTTCAAACCAATTCAAAATCTCTGTGATTATTATTTCTCAATGCTAATGTTCAGAAAATGGTTCGACTTCGAAAATATCACCATGAAATGTTTATTTACAGGATGACACTTTTACTGGGGCCTCCATCTTCAGGAAAGACAACACTTCTGCTAGCTCTAGCTGGAAGGCTAGACTCAACACTGAAGGTTGGTCACCAATTTTAGTTGGCATTCATTTAAAGAAATTAATTACCAGAAACCTTTTACTAAGATGGTATAATATATTTGTCATATAAATACTTCAGACTGTGGGAGAGATAACATACAATGGGTATAGACTAGATGAGTTTGTGCCACGAAAGACAGCGTCGTACATCAGTCAAAACAACGTCCATACCGGAGAGATGACAGTGAAGGAAACGTTGGATTTCTCAGTAAGGTTTCAAGGCGTCGTGCTAGATTTGGTAACTCCTCTCACTTTCAGGTTTTTTTCATTAAAAACTTATTAATGAAATACGAGAGGCTTTTGGACCCACTGTATACTATAAAAAAAAAAAAGAGGGTTTTGATACATTGCAAATGCAAATCCACAAAATGATTAGAATCTAATGTTAAACAATTTGATATAGAACTTCTAAATGAATTGGCAAGGAGAGAGGAGGCAGAAGGGATATTCCCTGACCCTGAGGTTGATCTCTTTATGAAGGTATGCACACATGATAATTAGTATATTTATTTATTAACTCTATCTTATTTTCTTTTTTACTTACTTGGCAAAGAAATTTTAGGCCACTTCAACAGAAGGTATCGAGAGTAGCCTGCAAACGGAGTACGCACTCAGGGTATGCAATCAAATCTCTTAAATTTCTTTACTTCCAATGCGTGATACTTTATGAGCTTCAGAATGTTCAATATGTCAATGAAATTTTCAGAATAAATTTTTTTTTATTGGCAACACATATCTATTTTATTTTTTACTACATAACACAAGTTTGCATATGAAGAAGCTGTGAGACCGTTGCATTTTATATTTTGTTATGTAATTTGGTTTATTTTGTTAATATCTTTTTAATGAAACATGAGGGATTATATCCAACTGGCTTCAAAAAAAAAAAAAAAAAAAAAAAAAAAAAACGTGATTCACGCAGACAAAGAAGGCCACCTTTTCACCTGCTGAGCGTAAACTGTTTACTTATAAAACAGAAAACACTATGTTGCTTCTGTATTTTCATTCTGAGGAATCAAAGATAAAAAAAGTAAACATTGTAAATTACATGAAACTTCCTTCATCTATATCTCAATTTTGAATTAAACCATGAACTAAAAAAAATCAATAGTATCTCTTGAACTATTTAAAACTTATTTTATCCGCTAATAATTGATAACAATTCATTAAAAAACTATTTTTAAAAGATTATTATAGCTAACATCAAACAGTGTAATATGGATTATAATAAACTTGATGTTGCATGATCATTAAAAGACCACTATCACTGTTAAAAGTTTAAGAGAATTCTTGACTACAATATTTCAGGAATTATTTATTCGTTTTCTGAGGTGAGGGGGTTAATTCAAAAATAAGATACATACAAAAAATTTTACCCAAAATAAATAATATAATAAAGAGATTCATACGGAAAGAGTGGAGTGGTTGGGCCACTGCTCATGGGCTACTAGATAACTAGAGGCCCATGGGCTTTTGTTGTATAGTTATGACCCACATTTGATAGTTTTGAACTTTTGAAGATGTGGCTCCTCGGATAATGTACCTCTTTCTCCTCTGTGGTGGTGTGGTGGGCCTACTGCCTTCCTTCTGACATAATTTATTCACACAATAAAGCAAACACAAACGTAGACCTTCCAAAAACTTGACCTTTGTCCAAGTCTAGAGGAGGCTGAAGTAACCAACCTATAGTCAAGAATATGCACATCAAGTGTTTGTTGGTTTGCCTCTGTGAGACTCGACCACCATGGCAAGTTTGGGAAGTTGGGGAGTAAGTACAATTTAATAAATTTGTTAAGAGTGCATGAAAAGTAACGCTCCATTTTCTGGAAATTACTATGTGATCAAAGATTGGCAAAATACTTGACGAATGGATGCAGATACTGGGGCTGGACTGTTGCGCTGACACCATTGTGGGAGATGAAATGCAAAGAGGGATCTCAGGCGGGGAGAAGAAGCGCTTAACGACCGGTATGTCTCCTTATTTATCATCTAAGTTATATCTATTTTGTGTTAGGCATATTAGCAAACAGTTAGCCAAATCATTTTGCTGGAATTACACTTTGTAAACAAACTCTAACGAGTTAGTTTCATACTTATTTCAATCTTGATAATGTGGTTGTGTCCGAGGATGGGTCTAATGCTAATAATTAAAGGTGTACAGCTAAGCGTCTGAGTTGCAGTAATGTTATTAAATCTTGTTGTGTATAACTTGTCTCCATGGGCTGGCCTTCGGGTGTGCGCACCTTGTAGCGACAATGCTAAATCCTGAGCAGACTTGCAGAGTTGATAGAGCAGTTATTTATTATGAGGGATGCTAGTTTTGGAGTTGGTCCCCTAGCTAAGAAAGTGTGGAGTTGTTTGGGAATTAAATGCATGAAAAATAAAATGAGCAAGATCAAGAACACAAGAGAAAAATAGGAGAGAACCAAATCTATCCCACTTAGAGTTATGTACCGCTTTCCCATTAGCGGCCACAAACAAAGACTTCTCTCATATCATAGGATTTTATACTAAGAATATTGGGACCATCAACCTTGATACATATTCACAATTATCAAACTGTCCATATGTCTATTATCAACACAAACCGAAGCCAAGAAAGAAAAATCTCCAAAAATCTTCAAAAGTGGAAAGAAAGAGATTGGAAAAATAATGAAATAATAATATATTCCGCAAATTTAAACTACTTTAGAAAAATCTCCAAAAATTCTCAAAAGCAGAAAATATCATCCTGAGAAATAATGTGAAGTCAGATTCAAGAAATTCAATCTCGTTTGCAAATTAAAAATCTTGAAATCGATTGACAGTACTGGTCGCCACCGATTTTAGGATATTTGCAAGCTAAATCAGAAAAAATGCAGAAAATTGTGAAAAATCTTAAATATTAAAAAATAACATTTAAAACTGAAATAAGCCAAATCCGAGTCGTGATTTTGGGTATATGATACATATTCCGGGAACGTATTCCGGAGACGGGGTGTTACACACCAATTACCCATCAAAACAAATTTGTTTTGCACATGTGATATATGAATTTTTTGTTGTCTATATTTTTTTTTAGGATTTGTCGTGATTTTTTCAGAATTTTTTGAGCCCTCAATGTAGTGTTTTGCTCGTATCGCCCGAGTCCGTTCTGTGACGCCGCGATCAATGTGGAATGGTGCCCTCCGAGTCGACGACCGAGACTGTGACTTTGAACCATGAGCCAAACTGACACATGACGGAAGGAGAAAAGTTAGAGTTTGTGATGTAATTGGAGAAAACTAATCTAAGACTTATGAAAATTAGAGAAAAGATAGGATTTCGAGCCTCGTAACTAAGTGAATCGCTCACCTACTCTATGCACACACAAAGATCTAGATTTTGGGCTTCAGATGAAGAGAACCCTCCCCTACTTCATACCTTACACATTGATAAGAACATTGAAGATTCAAGGGGCTTTTGGAAGTCCTATTCAGGTAAGGAGAAGGAAAACTTGAAATTGTATTTGATTATGGAATAAGAGTAGCATTTTTATTAGGAGTAGGAATAATCTTCTATTTTTTTTTTGGGTTGTTACTATTCACGCGAACAGTACTTCATACCTTACACATTGATAAGGACATTGAAGATTCAAGGGGCTTTTGGAAGTCCTATTCAGGTAAGGAGAAGGAAAACCTGAAATTGTATTTGATTATGGAATAAGAGTAGCATTTTTATTAGGAGTAGGAATAATCTTTTTTTTTGCGGTTGTTACTATTCACACGAACAGTACTGACGCGGTACTGTTCGCGATGAATAATATGATTTTATTCTTTTTCAATCAAAGAAAACTAGATAGTTAAGGTTTTTGTGAAAGAGATCTAAAATTTGTTTTGTTTTGTGGAGGAGATAGGATTTTGGCTCTGATATCAAATTTAACGCAAGATGAAAAGAGAATACGAGGGTTTGTGGTGGGATTGGGGATGAATCAATCTAAAGATTTATAAAAATTAAGAAAAAAGATAAGAATTCGGGCTTCTCACCCAGGTGAATCTCGCCCACTTCATGCATCACGTACAAAGATTTAGATTTAGAACTCCGCACACAGTTGAGTAGATCTCCCACTCTATATTTCGCACATAAAGATTTCAAGGAACTAATTAGGATTTCAAACAAGAATATTTGTAGACAAAGGTCACGTGAACTACTCATGTTCTTTTCCTAATCATAGAAGAACTCATAAAAGAAATAATTAAAAGAAAACTAATGAAAAAAGATTACTCCTACTCCTAATCAAAGACACTATTCTTATTCCTAATCAAATACTACTACTCCTAATCAAATATAATCTTAGACTTTTCTTCTCCTTACTCGAATAGGTCTTCCAAAAGCTCCTTGGATCTTTTAATGCCCTCATCACAAACAGAATACAAAATTCAGTAATATAATAAATATGTAACAATCTTAACATTAACCTTAATTCTGCAAGCCACACTAAATACAAAATTCAGGAGTACAAAACAAATCTATGACATCTATGAACAATCTTCACATTAACCTTAATTCTACAAGCCACACTAAATATAAAAACAATGACGTCTAATATGTAAAACTTTGCAGTCTATTGCTGATCTCTGTGTTCGATCCAGCATGACTTGTATCCCCACCCCAAAGGACCTTGCATAGCTCATTGTTATATATTGTAATGTCACTCTACTTGTATAATAGGATAAGAAAAGTCATCGCGACCCTCCAAATTTGAAGCCCACATCATGCGCTCCGTGCCCAACCTAGTTCTGATAGTAGTACTCGTCTTCAAGTGGTTTGCCTTCCACCTTGATCTTCATCAAAGAAGATAACTCTGTCAAAACCTTGTTGAACTCATCTAAGGGCAACTCAAGTGCCAGAGATCGAGCCAAGGAGGAACTTGCAGGGTTAGCCACCCCCCCCCCCCCCCCCCCCCCACATCCCAAAAAAAAAAAAAAAAAAAAAAAAAAAGGCTTTGGGAGAATTCATGCTACTCTTGTAGCTTTTGTGGGGAACACTTCAACTGCTCCCTTAGATTTATAGACAAAAAGGAAAAGATAAGATAAAGAAGAGATATTGGTGACAACTCAAAACATAATATATAAGAATTTAAGATAGATGGCTTCCTTAATTCGCTTTATTCAGATTCTTAAAGGTAGTACCTTGAGATCCACCTGTCAACAAAGAGATTATCTGGAGATATCATAGGATCCCGAATTGGAGCCTCCTTTCTCCTTTAAAAGTTAAACTCTATGTTTAAGTTTTTACATAAGATATATGACTTTGTTAATTAGATCTATCCACCCAAATTCTAAAACTACCTAGAGATCGACCTCCCAATAAAGAAACTATCTGGAGATCCTATAAGATTCCGATTAGAGTAATAGATGCCCATAGTCCATAACATACATTATTTCATAATATTGTTTTAGAACTCACATGTTGGTATACCAAGTTTTTTTCTTTTCTCTCTTTATACATCTATGAGAAATGATAGTCTCTTGCTCTAGTAGAAACTAAAATGAGCGACATTAGTTTGACATTTCATTAATATAATAAGTTATAAGCTCATTATATTTGTTTATTCTTCCATCTGACAAGCATTTGATCAAACTGTTCAAGGTGAGATGATTGTTGGACCCATGAGAACCCTTTTCATGGACGAGATATCTACTGGCCTGGACAGCTCCACAACCTACCAAATTGTAAAATGCTTGCAACAGAGCGCTCATCTCGGCGAGTCCACCATACTCATGTCCCTCCTTCAACCTTCGCCTGAAACTTTTGACTTGTTTGATGACATCATCCTATTATCCGAGGGTCAGATTGTCTACCAGGGGCCCCGAGAGTTTGTTTTGGAATTCTTTGAGACATGTGGCTTTTGCTGCCCTGAGAGGAAAGGAACTGCTGATTTCTTGCAAGAGGTAAAAATCTATTGTTCATGTTATATCCACCGGAAAATTTTATCAAAAGCAAAGAAGAACAAGTTAGAATGCCACATATAGTTTTTCTGTTTATATATGTTGATATGCATATGTTTGCAACCTTATTCTTTTTTCTTTGCCCACATTCGCGGTACTTTCTATTTCATCTCCTTTATTGTTTTGCATTTATATGATCATTAAGGATACTAGTTTATAGCAGAATCTCATCCTGAATGGTTGGTAAGTTGTGCATATTTAAGTAGGCAATCTCTTGTCAATTGTTCTATGGAGTTCTTCTTACTTTTTATGCACAGTGACATTTCTGGTGTCCAAATTGCATGGAAGCAAGGCTGTAAATGAATCAGGTTTAGAGAGAATTCATCTCTAACTAGGGCTATTACAAATCCCTATTACCCGGACTTGACTGGACCCTACTCGTACCCGAACCGTACCAGCTTACGAGTGGATATAAACTGGGTCTAAAAGTTAGACATGTTCATAAATTTGGGTAGGATCCGAGTATCTTAAACGTAGCCGCTGCTCGGACCTGGACCCACCCGTTTAGTCATTAGGTAGGGATGGGTAGTGCCTATATTACCGACCCGGATCTAGTCCCCTTAAAATACTTGTAACTTAAATAAATAAAAAATATACTAATATTAATAATAGCAACCGAGCTTTCATTATGTCCAACTCAGTTACTAAAATGAATTGACTTATTAAAAAATATATAAGCTTATCTAACTACTAGCATAAATTATAATTACATAACCAATTAACATTTTAACCCTGAGAATAAATGCCAAAACCCACTTCACTTTTTTCTCAATCACTTTGTAGCTGCCACCGTCATCTTTGTCCTCCTCCATTAGATCTAAAAGTTGAATTGGATGCGTAATTGTGTATTATGTGACACAATAGGGAGAGTATACATTATTGGAGTTAGAAATTTGAGTTTTTTGTTATAGTGAAAACCTTTTATAATAATTTTACCCTCCAATATATTTTTTTTGAAGTTTCATATTTATTTTTGAATTTAGTGTGTTATTGTTTGTTTGTTGTTTTTGTTTTGTTATTCTTTTGATTTCTTAATGTTTGTAGTCCTTTCAGTGAAATTTAAATATACCTGATACTAGCCTCGAAACTGACCTAGACCCAGCCTAGACCCGCCCACAAATAGTAGGAGACAAGCCTTTGTTGTAAGTACCCTAGCCGTTAACTTGATGGGTACATTGAATATATACCTGATCTGGACCCGGACCCATTCATAATAGGGTTTAGTCCGGGTCCAAAAGTGGTACCCATAAGGGTCCGGGTCCGGGTCCGGGTACGGAGGAACAAAGACCTGATCCGACTCAACAACAACCCTTTGTCTAACTAGAATACGAATCCAAAAATAGATATCTGTATCCAGATAAGAAACCAATACCATGAATAGGATCCTACTTTGATCCATACCCGGTAAGCAATTGAGTGTTGCGCTGCAAGAATGCCCTAGCTCATGTAGGAGGTAGGAACTAAAGGAGTTAGAGATCAAATTTAATTTTGACTGGTGTTATACTAACTTGACTTGGAAAACATTTATTAATGCATCTTCCTAAAATCCTTGGGAAATGAAAGGTTGGTGAATTTGATTTGAACGAAACATTCACCATCGCATATTTCAAAATTTTTAGAGAAATGTAAAGTTGGACTTAAACGTAAAACATGTTTATTATTAAATTGTTTCAAGATGGATGTACTGAAAATCATTATTCATAAATTAAAGGCAGAACTATTCAACTATTTAAATCAGGTCAGATTTCAGGTTAACGGTTTTGGATGGTCTAATATTTGAATCTGAAGCAAAATATATTCATATCTTGTAAATTAAATCTGAAGCAAATCCTAAGATTTCAGGCACACTTGCAGAATGTTGGGTACCACTTACAGAATCTTCTTGAAAGCTGCAATATCATTTAGATCCATTTTCAATGGAAAATTTTGTTTTGTGTGGATTTATGCAATAATATCATGTTCACTTGCTTTGGAAATAAAGAAATTGATTTGCTTCCTCGTATGACTTTTTTTTATTTTTTATTTTTAATTACAGGTGACATCAAGGAAGGATCAACAGCAGTATTGGGCAGACAAGAACAAACCTTACCACTACATACCAGTCTCTGAGTTTGCCAAAAAATTTAAGAAATTCCATGTTGGACTTCAGGTAGAGAATGAACTCTCGATCCCCTTTGACAAGAATCGCAGCCACAGAGCTGCCCTTGTCTTCTCAAAGCACGCGGTCCCTGCTTCCAAGCTCCTCAAATCGTCCTTTGCGAGGGAGTGGCTTCTCATCAAGCGCAACTTCTTCGTCTACATCTTCAGCACCATTCAAGTGAGTTATTGACTCACTATGTTATATCTCTGCAGCTGGTATTTCTGAATGAGACATTAACATCATCACCTTCTCTTGTTGCACAGATGATCATAATAGCTATTATTGCCTCGACAGTATTCATTGGATCTAAGATGCATACCGACAACGAAGAGGATGGCGCCATTTACATTGGAGCCCTTCTCTTTGGATTGTCTGTTAACTTGTTTAATAGGTTCTCAGAGTTGGCCTTTACGATCATGAGGCTTCCTGTGTTCTACAACCATAGGGACCTCCTCTTCTATCCTGCATGGGTGTATACTCTTCCAAACTTTTTGCTCAGGATCCCTATTTCTATTTTTGAGTCACTTGTTTGGGTTACCATGACTTACTCCTCCATAGGGTTTGCCCCAGAAGCTAGCAGGTAGTCAGTATGGAGCTTTTGCGCATTTTTAGTCGGATCATAGTCGTTTTGTGGTTAGGTTAATTTTTTCGTAATGCAGGTTCTTCAAACAGCTTCTCCTCATTTTCTTGATCCAGCAGATGGCAGCAGCGCTTTTTAGGGCGACAGCAGGGTTTTGCAGGACAATGATTGTATCCAACACTGGAGGAGTTCTCTCTCTCCTTGTCATGTTTGTTCTCGGGGGATTTATCCTACCAAGAGGTTCAAAATCCATGATCTTCTAATACCCATCTGCTCTACTTTTTGAATTTAGTTTTGAGCATAGTTTCAAATATCGACCAATTCTGATACATATCGCCAATATTGTATGGGATTTTCAGGTACTTGAAACGATATTAACTATGTAATATCGACTGATATCGTGGTTGATATTCCCAATAAAGTTGAAATTGTGGCTGTTAACGACCTATATTGATATTAAAACTTATTGGCCGATACCGATACTGTGATTTTAAACCATGGATTTGAGCGGACATTGCCAGAATCATATATAAGAAAAATTGCTTCCTTTCCATCGTTTGAAACTGAATTACATTTTAACACACATAGTTTCTGAAAAAGTTGAGAGAGAGACGGCTTGACCTAGGTGGTGTAGTCGTGAGTTTATTATATATAATAAATAAAGAAGAAAACACAACATGGCCTTCTATATTCTATACTCCCCTTCAAACTAGAGTATAGATATTCATCATGTCCAGCTTGTTATATATAGCTAAAAAAGGCTTCTGAAATAAATTTTTTTAAAAATATCACCTAGCTGAGCTTCAGAAGCAACATACCACGTGACAATTCGCTTGTCCAGAACCATATCTCGAATGAAGTGACAAACAACCTCAATATGCTTCATCCTCTCATAGAACACATGATTGTTGGCAATATGCGTAGCTGTCTAATTATCACAATACATCCCATACATGGAGAAAAGACCACTCCCATTTCAGGCAGTAACGACTGAATCCAAATCAACTCACATGCTCTGTGAGCTATAGCCCGATTCTCAGTCTTAGCACTAGAATGAGCAACCATTTCTCTACTTTTTACTGCACCAAGTTACCAGGTATCACCCACAAATGTACAATATCTATTAATCATCGAGAGATTAATAGGATCACTAGCCCAGTCAACAACAGAATAACCAGCTACATGGAGATAATAAGAAGGCTGATAAAACAAGCCTTTACTAGGTGCCCCTTTTATTGGCCACCTCTATATGTTGTGTGAGCCATAGTTTGGTACTCAACATTAGCACTAGAACGAGCAACCACTTTCTGCTTTCTATCGCACCAAGTGACCATATATCACTCACAAATGTACAATATCCACTAATCAATCAACGATCAATAGGATCACTAGCCTAGTCAACATCAGAAATAACCAGCTACATGGAGATGAGAAGAAGGCCGATAAAACAAGCCTGCTTTTTACTGACCCAAGTGACCAGGTATCACCCACATATGTACAATATCCGCTAATCGATCGACGATCAATAGAATTATTATCCCAGTTAATATCAGAATAACTAGCTACATGGATATGAGAATAAGGTTAATAAAACAAGCCTCATGACAGGCAGTAGGTACTGACACAGAGGATAAAGCAGAAGGAAAAGTAGAATATATAGTAGAAACATGAGAAAAAGCACAACACCAACAATGGAATGTTTAATAGTGCAAGATCGGATCCTTTATGAAGAGCTATAAGAAGCTTGGGAGCAAAAACTCAATCAGAGTAGGTGATGTAGGAGGAACATATGGAATCTTTATAGCTGGCTTTGATTGGCATTGAAAAACCGACGGGGTGGTGGAGTTACAATATCAAAGTTAGCTGGTATTGGCATAAGAAGAGGTAAAGATTTTGAAGTATCAAGGGATGGGTTTTTAGGTAAAAACTATGATGTGTTTTCAGAGAACATGACATCCGCACAAACCACATATTTCTAGTGTTAGGGTTCCAACATCGGTAGCCTTTTTTAGTCTGAAAATATCCTAAAAACACACTTTTTTCTGCTCGAGGATCAACTTATCATGTCCCTTTCCTAATATGTGTACAAAACATAAACAATCAAATACACGTGATGTAAAATCAAATAATTTTTTATTTTTATAAAGAGTAGAAAATATGTTGACCATGTAAGATAGAAGGGGCCATGATTAATAAGATAGGAGGGCAGTCAAGAGTGTGTCACCCCAAAAATATTTGATAACATGCATATGTGTATCATGATTGTATGTGGCTATGTCAATCAAATAATGATATTGCACTCAGTACACCATTTTTTTTTGTGTGAGTGCAAGTAATCTGATTAATGATCCCAAAAGATGCATAATATTCTTGAAAAGCATATTGTATGTATTCAAAAGTATTATCAGAATGTAAAATTTTGAAAGAACAACCAAATTGATTTAAAATTTCTTTATAAAACAACTTGAACATAGACAAAACTTTATATTGATTTTCATTAAAAGTACTATGTCATACATGAAAATCATCAATAAAATTACAAAATATGAAAAGCTTGAAACTCTTTCAATCCTTGTAGGTTACCAAATATCAGTATGAATACTTCAAATGGAGAATTACGTTTATTTTCCCTGAAAAAAGTTGTCCTAAAATACTTTTCTAGTTGGCAAGATACACACTTCAACTTAGATAAGAATCTGGCTAAATAAAATAACTCGTTTATTAATTTTAGAGAAGCATGACCTAATAAAAAATACCATTGAAGAGGTAATGACTCTGAGATAGTAACCACAACATCACAGCTAAGATAGTACAATTCATCATGCTCATTGTGCCTACCAACCACTTTCTTCATCTAATGGCCCTGAAACACACAGGAGGAAGGAAAAAAAAACTAAACAGTTCAACATTTTGGTTAATCGACTAATAGATAAGAGATTAAAAGGTACATTGTAAATGTGATGAACATTAGATTAAAATATAGATGGTGTAAGGTAAATTGTGCTAGTGCCAGTAACAAATTTAGAACTTCCATCATTAAAGATAGTAGAAGATATAGTACTAGATGAGTTAAATTATAGAGAATAATGTGAATTTACTAGTGAGGTGTGTGAATGCTCTAGAGTCAATAACCCAAGAGATGGAGAGGAGATGACTAGACAAGAGATACCTAGACAAGAGATACCTAGATGAGCTAGAGTGGCTACATCAAATACATGGTGGACTGCATCCTATTCAGCAGGGAATCATACTCTTCTTAAGTGAGAAGCACGTGACTCTTAATAATGGTAGAACCAGTGGAAGACTCATGTGGAGTATGAGGAGATGACACAATACCCGAAGACCCAGTATTGTCAAGCATATATGCAGATGAAGAGTATGAAATAGATAACCCTAGACTGATTTACTGTGAAGCTCCTAGCATTGATCCACAATATATGCATAAATTATATAAATCTACATAAAACATCATACTTATATGTTTAAGATATGCTTAACTCGATAACTTGCATTAAGCCTATGAATATATAATCACTATCCAAGTGTAGAATCTTCAAAATGTCACATTGCCACATCACTTGTATTACCCAAATACCTAACTTAGAAATTGGGTGTAAAACGCTATATCGGGTCCAAAATCGCCGAAATTGCGGCTGATATATCGGGTCCATGCCTATTTATCGGTGATTTTGGATGAAAAATGCGATATCGGTTTAGATGTGCCAAATCATTGCGGCTAGATACCGTAAACGCAATATCGGCGCAATATCGGCGCAATATCGGGGTTATATCGGAGATATTTAGAACACTGCTTCTGTATGAGAGATATGGGAGAAGACATTATGAAGAGATGGGATACCACTCTCTGGTCAAGAACTGTCCACGAAGTGGCTGCAGTATAGTGCGAAGTCCAGATAGAAATTTGCAGACATATAACTCCTCACGTTGTCGCATAGCGGTCTCTAGATCAACAGTAAGGGGATGATACTGGTACATCTCATCAATCATATTCGTAATTTGACTATAGTACTCCGTTACTATCTTGCCTCCCTGAAGAAGACAAAATACTTCCTCATATACCTCAAAGATCCGAGAGGCATTATTCTCTAGAGAGTATGTGTCACGAATAACATCCCAAATTACCTTAGCACTCGAATGAAACATAAAGTTAGCAAAAAACTGGTTTAATGTTATTCCAGAGCCAAGTCATGACTATAAAGTTGTCACTATCCTACTCTTCTTCAGCAATCTCGAGAGACTTTGCATCAGAGAAGGAAAGTTTTTTAGGAGTGATAAATTTCACTTTCCTCATTGCACCAAGGTATACTCAAACAGATTGTGCCCACAATAGATAATTCTTCTCATTCATCTTGGATGTAGTAATTTGGATCCCAACTGAATCATGATTGTCCTTATACTCAGTCATAATATATGAATAGCAAACGAAAAGAACAAAATAAAGAAAACTAAAGAGTAGGAGCAAGATTACGGGACTAGCGGCAGGTGATCAAAAAAGACCAATCGAAGACCATCAAATAAGAAGCACACTATAATCATCATCTAGCTGCAGAGCACACATAGGAACAGCAGAAGACCAAATAGTCATCTAATCAATGGTATTCAAGCTTCAGAAGTATAAGAATCAACAAAAGAGAATTACATTAGCGAGAACCAGGGCATTTTAAGCTAGAGAAACATCAAATAGGGCCAGAGACAAAGAAAGGTGCAATGTCACTGTCGACGCCAGAATAATGGCCAGTGATGCTTAGAAAATACAGCAGAGGACTACATAAGTAAAACCGAGTGCAACATGTCTCGACTAATGCAAAACACCCATATGAAGTGGTCGACAACTTCAAATCAGTTGACCGAAGGAATTGTCGAGGGCAAGGAAAGTAGCCGGAGTAGGTGACGAAGACAAAGGAAGAAGCAAGGGTTGCTGGCAATGTCAAAGAGGTCAAAGAAAAGAATAGGCGATCTCGACGAGGGCAGAGAAGGTTTTATAGGTTGTCGATGAGGTCAAATCACAAGCCTAGAGGCATCAACAAGCACAAGTGGAGAGAAATTCGAGAGCAGCATATAAGGTAGCAGTGGAGATCGGCATCTGGAGGAGAGGGAACGGAGGAGGTAGAAGGGGGTTTTGGCGAGGTTAGGAAAAGTGAGCAGAGATGGCGACAAGGTCAAGAGATGATGTGAAGGGTGGCAGTGGCGGTTTTATGGTGGAGAACTAGAGGATTTGTGGTAGAGAGGAACAGAGGAAAGGATCTCACGATACATAATCATATCACTCTCTACCATGAAGAAGTTGAGAGAGAGAGAGAGGCGGCTTAACCTAAGTGGTGCAATCATCTGTTTATTATATATAATAAATAAACTAGAAAATCACAATCATGCCCTTCTATATTCTAATAGTTTCTTAAATATGAAAAAGACCAAAATATAAATTTATCTAATTTCTAAGCCTAATATAGATAATGCACATCATACATCATACTGAAAGGCCCAACTTCTTATGTTACCCTGATCCAATTTATTTTGTAAACCTATGGCGATCTATGCAATTTCATTTAAAACCAATATAAATAATACCTATGTAGAAAAGGTACATAATACACTTATAATGAAATGATTATTGAAATGAAACAATACACTTAGAGGAACATGAATTTATATTTGTCATTGCCTGCAATGGTATTGGTATTTGCCACATCATCTTTTCCTTCTATATGATAAATTATATATAAAGAATACGTAGTTGTAGTGATCAAAAATTGACCTTATCAAGATATTGACATGTATCCGTGCAATAAAAAACCTCTCATCGAGATGCCCACTGCCCACAGCTTTCGGTACATCTTGGTGTCTCTGTCACTCTACATCCTCTCAGAATCACTCCAGACTGCACTTAAGTCAACATACCAAAGATATTTCTTTCCCGACAAGCTCCGCCACCCAGAGTCATCTTGGAGCTTCCTTCTATTCTGAAGATATCATTCTCCGAAGTCACCTACAGTCCGAAATTCTCGACTTCACCCTGGAAGTCCCCAAGAGCGACCACCAAGATCTCTGCAATTACGTCACTTTTTCTCTCTCACATTGAAAACGTGTAACACCCCTGTATTCAAAGCAGACAGTTATGGATAGTAAAAAAATTTTCTGCATGCAATCCCTACAGTCCAGCGCCCATAATATGGTCGTTACAATAAACCTGCATATAAAAATCGTGATGTTGTAGGGACTTCACCGCTCTCATTCACCGCGAACAACTCAGTATAAACCCTCGTCTCCAATGAGAAGGGGGTTGGATTCTCTTTCTGGACCTAACACCAATATCTTATCAATACTTTCATAGTCAACTCTTATATAGGACACCTCCAAATAACCCTGATAATTCTTGTAAATTGGCAGAATATGGTGGATTTTCATCCTCCCAGTGGTTTTTTTCTGATTTGAATTTTAACGTAAAATTTTTTTTATCTTCATCTCTTTTCTTCTGTGTTGTGATCACTGCTTTACACTTACACTCTAAACTTCTCTCTTGCTTGTAGTGTGGATCGATCGTCTGATCATTCGCAGCGAAAAATCTCCGCCACAATAGTGAATAGAAAATTTGAGGTGACAAGCGTAATAACTTTGTAGATGAGAGTTGCAAACTTTGTTTCTTTGTCTCCAAAAGAGCAACTACTCGTATAAGTCTCTTATCGTTAAACCAATGGTAGTTTTGAATTCTTTGCCATTGTTGCTACTAGAAGTCAATCTAATACACATCATTCATGTTCTATGTTGCCTCAGCATGGAACTTAGTTAAGATGTTGCTTAGATGGGTCTTAACATATATGAGCTCATCTCAGATGGCAAACCATCCATCTATCTCCAACACTAAAATCTAATTCAATAATTGTTAACAAAATCAAGTTAGGACCAACACCTTTGTTGAGATGTCTTGAATCCAAATCCCAATTTGTTTATTTAGTCACTTACTGTTAAAGTACCTTTCCGGAGCCGAAGTTGAGAGGAGTGCTTATGTGAAGTGAGGCTTCATGCGGTCCCACACACATGATCTAGCGTTACGCAGGTTAGTCAGAGGGTTTAGGGGCGGAGCCCAAAGCGATATTTTTAGGTGCTGATTCAATTCTATTTTGTACCCGTACTTGTTGAGAAGTATTCTAGATTGAAAAATAACCTAGGTTATTTAGGGTTTAGTTTCTAGCCGTCAGGGTTATTCTAAAATCTGAGAATTCTATCATCTATGTGTGAGAAAGTAATGATCTCTCTGGAGCCGAAGCTGAGTGGATTGCTTGCGTGAAGTAGGCTTCATGTGATCCCACACACATAATCTGGCATTGCGCATGTTAGTTCGAGGGTTCAGGGGCAGAGCCCCCAACCTAAATTTTTAGATGCTGATTCAGTTCTACTTTTGTACTTGTACTTGTTGAGGAGTATTATGGAGATTCTGTATTGGAAAACAACTTAGGTTATTTAGAGTTTGGTTTTCAGCTATCAAGGTTATTCTAAATTTGAAAATTCTATCATCTGTGTGTGAGAGAGAGTATCGATCTCTGTGGATCTCTTCTGTATTCTATAATATTTCTTCTTAACTAGTGAAATTATCTATTGCTGCCTGAGGACATAGGACTTGCTCTGAAGCTCGTTAAGTCTATGAGTTTGCATTATTTTGATCTTGATTTCTGCTCATACCCTACCAAACTCCTAACTTGAGCATGAAGATCCTTTAGTGATGCCTACTATTTGATTAGGTATATGCATGACATACACATGTCCTTGAATGTTGTCTGTTTAACCATAGGTGACAACAATGGGAGGTAGCGGAATATGAAATAACTCATTATAAATATGTGAATGCTATGATTTAGTTTCTAAGTGCAGTGATAAGAGAAAAAGTGCTATTGGTAAAAACAAAATATCATCATTAATCTTACTACTACAATTGAAAGTATATGGGGGATCTATAATTTGCAATTGCATTTTGACTCTCATTCGACTTACAACCTCGCGTCTTAAAAATATATGAAACTTCTATCAGATTTTGAAAAGGCACGGGGATCTTTTAGTATTGTGAGAGAGAGAGAGAGAGAGAGAGAGAGAGAGAGAGAGTCATATTCCATTTGAAATATTTATAGCATCAAGAAAGTTTCACGTGCCAAAAATCTAGTTTAAATATACTATCATATATACTCTTTATAGTAGGGGTGTCAATTGATCAGGTTTGACTTGAACCTGCTCGCACCGAACCCTAAGGGTTTGGGTAACTTCTAAAATGCACCCAAACCCGAACGGGTTGTTTCAATTTTCTTTTGACCCAAAAAATCTGAATTCAACCTGAAGAGGTTGAACCCAAAGCCACCTGAGCCCCAAACCGAATTGGTGGTTTTGATTTTCTTCTAACCAAAATTAACTGAAACCAACGTCAAGTCTCACCCAAAGCAAGCCGAACCCACCAACTCTGCCCCTATACATGAGTATATACACACAAACATGGGTTATACATGTATATGCTAGAGTTACTCGTTATCAAGATAGATTGAGGCATGATAACAATGCAATTAGTGTACTTGATATCTAGATATCTATCTATGTAAATGAATAATTTTAAAATAAAAAGTATCATATCAAGAAAACTAAACATTATAAAATAGAAAATATACCTTGTAAAGACTAAAGTTGAACTCTACTATCATGTGAACTAATCATATTTTTGACAAGAAAATTAATAAATTTTATCATAAGATAAGTTGTTTGATCCGTTTAAATTGTAATTTGTTTATATAAAAGGGGTACCCAAATTTAAAACAAAACCCATTGAACCGGCCTGACCCATCTAATACCCAACAGCCCGCCAGAAATTTCAGAAAGTATCAAACAATCCTGACCAACCTGGCCTATAGACACCCGTACTTTTTAGTAGTTATTAAGTTTAAACATTGGTTTAGAGAATTAATAGATTATTTTCTTCTTCCCCTGGAAAAAAATAGCCATCACATAGGAAATATAATGTAGTAACACGCATTCTAACTAGAGGCCTCTATTGCATAAGTTGTTTGATAGCTCTAGTTTTGGTTTAATATTTTTCTACACTTGAGAGGGCCCTAGCTTGGAAACTACCATATCATCATATTTTTCATTTCTGTTATAATTAATTCTTTTGAACTACTTTACTAACATTTGTATAGTAGTATTGTACCCCTATATCACAACCAAGATACCTAGTGACAACACTCATGCCAAATTTTAGTATGGATGACTAGTAAGTCCAAATTTTTTTTTTCCTAAGAGGCTTTATTGTCCATTTCTAACAGATATGGTTCCAAAATGGTGGATCTGGGGATATTGGATTTCACCACTAACGTACGGATATAATGCTCTTGCAGTAAATGAGTTGTTGGCTGAGAGGTGGATGAACAAATTTGTAAGTTCTTTATGATGCAATAAACAGAGCATTGGTTTTTGTCTTCAAATGCTCTATGATGAAGAGATCCCACTTTGGACCGTTAAAATCTTTCAATATTTCCCTTTTAAGAATTGATAGTGAATTCAAAAATTGTCTGTATATTTGCTATTTTCCTTAGCTCAAATTTCTTTTTGAATTTTCCTCTTCTTTCGAGTTAGTAACAAGATGTGTATACTGGAAACAGGCACCTGATGGGAGGAGGTTAGGGGTGGCAGTGCTAGAGAATGCCAGTATATTCCCTGAGAATAAGTGGTTTTGGATTGGAGCAGTTGGGCTACTGGGGTTCACTATCCTGTTCAATGTTCTCTTCACCCTTGCGCTCATGTTTCTAGATCGTAAGTAACTATATTTTGTTGGTAGAAAGGAATGAGGTCTCATTTAAGGATTGCATATGATGATTGCACTACTTTTCATGCTTAAGATTTAGTTATTTTAGTTGCTGGATGTTTTAATAATTAAAGTGTATTTATCATTTCGTTATAGCTTTTCAAAAAACACAAGCTATTGTACCTGACGAAACATCCATGGACAACCAAGATGAAAAAATGGAACCAAATGATAATTCCATACCTCAAGCTTTATCAACAAATAATGGAAGCAACACACGTGAGTTTCTGAATAACACCATTTCAATTTTTGGGAAAAAAAAAACATCAAAATTTAGATGGATAAATTGTACCATGTCTCTAAGACGATGACAATGTGAAAACTTTCAGGTGAAATGAGGATGTTACACATGAGGGGTCACGCTATTAATGGGATTACTCCTGATATGTATATTGATAATGCAAGAGTCGCTGAGTTTTCTCCCAAGAGGGGAATGGTTCTTCCATTCACACCGCTATCCATGTCCTTTGATGATGTAAATTACCATGTTGACATGCCTGCGGTAAGTTCTTTCTTCTTTTCCTTCCTCCTCCTAGTCAATTCACAGGCAGTTCTTGATTTGTAATTCATAACATATTGTAGCTTTGGAAGTGGCCACTTTTACCTAATTTATTGGTCATTTTATAAAAAGAAGGGGAGGAAAAAAGATGTTCTTTTTTCTTTTCTAGGGACCATATTCTCTAAGAAATGATTGGATCTGTTTCTTTGACAGGAAATGAAGCACCAAGGAATTACTGAAAATAGCCTCCAGTTGCTGAGGGGTGTAACTGGAGCTTTCCGACCTGGAGTCCTGACCGCCCTTATGGGAGTAAGCGGAGCCGGAAAGACGACTCTTTTGGATGTCTTGGCAGGAAGAAAAACTGGTGGTTACATTGAAGGAGATATCAGGATCTCTGGTTACCCAAGAACCAGGCTGTGTTTGCAAGGATTTCCGGATACTGCGAGCAAAATGATATCCACTCTCCTCAGGTCACTGTTAGGGAGTCTGTGATATACTCTGCTTTTCTTCGTCTTCCTAAAGAGGTCTCTGATCAGGAAAAGATGGTCAGTGCTAGTTATCCATTTTTGTGTTTATTAATTATGGGTTTAAACTTCCTTTACATCGGACTCCATGGTTATTTTTTTTTCTCATAATATCTTGTGAGGTGAGACTTTTTGCTCCTTTATAGAAATTCATAGATGAAGTTCTGGAGTTGGTAGAACTTGACAATATCAAGGATGCCATTGTGGGACTTCCTGGTGTTACTGGACTATCAACAGAACAAAGAAAGCGGTTGACAATAGCTGTGGAACTTGTTGCTAATCCTTCTATTATTTTCATGGATGAGCCAACTTCTGGTCGATGCAAGGGCAGCTGCTATTGTATGAGGACTGTAAGAAACGCTGTTGACACTGGAAGAACCATTGTCTGTACAATTCATCAACCAAGCATCGACATTTTTGAATCCTTCGATGAGGTAACAAATATGTCAACCTCATGCATTTCTTTGTTATTGTCCTTTGATCCACTTTTTCTGTCAATAGGGTTTTTTATTGTATACATGTTGACATTGTTTCTGTTTGTCCCTGCTTCTAATTTCTTTTTTTCTTAACAGCTCCTACTAATGAAGACAGGAGGCCAAGTAATATACTTTGGACCTCTGGGTCAAAACTCACATAAGATAATAGAATATTTCGAGGTATGCACTCATAAAATTGTCCATATATGTATCACAAATATTGCATGTGTGGACCGCGTGCACATGCACATGTATACACAATACCTATGTATGTCGTAGGTACAATGTCTAAAGATTACCTGGTAGAGATGGCAAGCGGAAGTTGGGGACGGGAATCTAATGAATTCTATTTGACTTGACTAGTTCTCCTGCAATTAGTATTTTCTTTAATTTTTTTCTTGTGCACATGATCTATGAAGATATCAAATATCATTTATTTCTCATATTTTGCGGCTAATTTCTTGTTATATTGCAACTTACATAACAAATTAACAACTATTGTGGCATATATATAAACCAAAACTTCTGTTGCTGCCAGGCAATTCCTGGAGTTACCCAGATCAAGGATAAATGCAACCCTGCAACATGGATGCTGGAAGAAAGTTCAATTTCTACTGAAGTACGTTTAGGGATTGATTTCGCAGAGTATTACATGTCATCAGAACTATACAGGTAAGTAATAGGAGCCTTGCAATTTAAATCCCGTTTTAAGGCAGTTCAAAATTTTCTCTGTCATCAGTCCACAAACCATATGAGAATGAGCTGGCACTCACCTTCCGGTTGCTATGAATACTATCAGGCGTAGCAAGGCACTAGTTGCGGAGCTAAGTAAACCGGCACCTGGAACAAGTGAACTCCACTTCGCGACTCAATACTCTCAGTCTACTTTTGAGCAGTTTAAAGCCTGCCTATGGAAGCAATGGTGGACTTATTGGAGGAGCCCGGACTACAATGTTGTCAGATTTTTCTTCACTATAGTTACTGCTCTCCTTTTAGGGACCATCTTTTGGAGAGTTGGCAACAAAAGGTAATTTATTGTAATGCTATAACTAAGCAATCAGACTCCATATTTCCTCTGAATTATTGAGCAAAGTATTCAGTTAATTTTCAGAACACTATGATAATATTGTTGCGTCAACTTGGTCCAGAGATAATGCAAACAATCTTAGGATTATCATCGGATCCATGTATGCATCGGTGATGTTTGTGGGCATCACTAATTGTGCAACAGTACAGCCAGTTGTAGCAATTGAAAGGACAGTCTTCTATCGTGAGAGGGCGGCTGGGATGTACTCTGTTTTACCTTATGCCATGGCTCAGGTAAGGAAAGAGTTGCAAAAATTTGTGCTCAACATGAAGTTCAGACCATGGTGGCACTAGCGCCTGAATTAGATTATGAGAATAAAGCTCATTAAACATCAAATAATTTATATGCTGCTAAATGATGATTTTGTTTCAGTACTCAACAGAATTTTCACAAGATATTGGTTTCCAATGCTTATTTGTTTGTTGCAATGCAGGTGGTTGTGGAAATACCATATGTCTTGGCCCAGGCCTTGGTTTATACAGTCATAGTTTACTCGATGATGAGTTTTCAATGGACAGCAGCAAAGTTCACCTGGTTCTTCTTTATCTCGTTCTTCTCCTTCCTCTACTTCACATACTATGGAATGATGACAGTGTCAGTCTCACCGAACCATCAAATCGCTGCAATCATCGCTTCTTTCTTTTATGCACTCTTCAACCTTTTCTCAGGCTTTTTCATTCCGAAACCAGTGAGTTCCTCTTTCACAGTGATACTACGCTACCTAGATCTTACCGTCATAAACAAACTAATGACCAAAAGTAATTGATGGTTTGCTCGTTGCAGAAAATCCCAAAGTGGTGGACCTGGTACTACTGGATTTGCCCCTTGTCATGGTCACTTTATGGGATGATAGTTACTCAATACGGAGATATTGAGGATATGATCAAGGTGCCGGGTCAGCCAGACCAGATGATCAAATTCTACGTACAGGATTACTATGGATACGATCCTAATTTTATGGGGACAGTAGCTGCAGTTCTGGTAGGGTTTTCCGTATTCTTTGCCTTCATGTTCGCCTTCTGCATCAAGAAACTAAATTTCCAACAAAGGTAGGAAATCGCGCACATGAGAAGTTCAGCAATAAGTCAAATTTAGTGTCACTGGATGGCGCAAGTACTCCATCGCTTTCCTTTTAGCTAAAGGACTCCATTGCTTCTTTCTGGAGGCTCAATAACCTAAGAGTGAATTGCAGCTGTTTCTTAGTGCATTGGATATGCATATGCTGTGTATATGTATATGTATATGTATATGTATATGTATATGTATAAACCCATACAATATGCTGGACTTCATCTTTGATATCAGTTCTGTATCTACAGTTTTTGTTGGGCTGATTTGAACTTCCTGTGTATCTATTTGTTCTTGGCTGAAAATCATCTTTGATGATTTTTTTTCTCTTGGCCTCTCAAGTGTCTATTTGTATCTATTTTGTTTACCTTTCTTTCCTTTTTCTGAGTATTTCAACTTCTTAGTGAAAATGATTCTGGTTGGAATCAGTTTGTCTACTGCTTTGGTTGGCTTGCTTTGAACTTTTCTGGAAATTAATTATTTTGTTTTGGCCAGACTTGTTCTTTGATGGGCGTTTTCGTGGCCTGTTTAATGGCATGCAAGTATGCAGTAATTGGATGTTTTGGGGGAAAAACTTACAAAAATATTATATCGAAGAATGGTAACTTGCTTTATTTTTTTTTTTTTCTTTTGGTGAACTATAGTAAAAAAAATGAAATTTAAATACAATTTCAGATACCATAGAATTCGAGAATAATACATCAGATCATTCCAAAAAAAAAAAAAAGTCCCTAATTTTTTTCCTTTTTAGGAAAAGGTGGGAAATGATACATCCTCTTTTATTAAAGAGTAAATAGTGAAACAAGAATTAGGAAGTTGCATTTTCCCAGTTCCCCCTTCTCTCTCGGGAGCCAAAAACAAAAAACTTTAACATCGATAAGAGATGGAGAGATGAGTTCATATCTGCAAGAAATTCAATCTGATCCATTGAGAAACAAAAAATCATCTTCCATGTAAAGAAACAACTGTCCACTTTCTTAACATAAAAAAACCTCAACAAAATCAATTTCTGTTATTGGATTCAACAGAGGCACATACAATTGCCACTGCCAAGTTGTGTGAGGACAAAATGATGATCATTAGGCTAATAGTCATGAAAATTAATTAGGCCCAAAAGGGAAATCTCTAATGGAGTCTTGGATCCAATCTTATTTAATCATATATTCATGATCCATCTCTTTATGCTTTCAATATGAACTTAAAGTCTCTCTTCGCTTTTGTGCCTCTCTTTTTTGTTCTTCTTAATATGAGTGCTTGTGAGCGATATTCGAATCACAATGTTAACAGATTTTTCATCACAGCCAGTATTCTATACTGACCTAGAGACTTCTGGCGTAATAGTTTTTCGTAAATACAAAACTTTGTATCTATTTATCTATGTACTTTGGACCTTATGGTCTTGACTTGCAGCCAAGAAAATGTTCTTTGCCAAATGAATTGGTGCCATGCAACTGAGGCAGACAATGATCAACCAGAGTGTTTAAGACTAATGCAAGGGTTGAGACTGAGAGCTCCAAATGGGTAAAACACTAAAAGTTCCTACTGAGAATATTGAGATCGGACTCAATAATGAGAGCTAGGATAATGTCACGAAAGGTCCAAGTTTATACCTTCACTGAGCCTTTTCACTCAATTTGGCCCCAGTCTTGAAACACCAAGGAAATGAAAATTGATTGGACTGAGAACTAATCAAGCTAAAAGAAGTGTACGATGGAAACTAATCCATGATGGCATGCTTTTATCCACTCCAATTTCCTGAGTTCAGACACTGGCAGAAGAAACTTTTTAGGCCACAATCTGGTCTTCAGCAAGTTTTGTTCTCTGGTAATGTAGAGGCCTACAAGCTCTCATCTTTGGGTGAATGATGAATGATGATGATATTTTTCTAGAAGCACAGATTTTTTAATTGTTGAGCTTAGGTTTAGATCATGCATGTAAGGCTGCAGTCAATGCTAAGAGCCTCAATTTTCTTCCCTTACTTTCCTCAGTGGAGCTACTTTGATGATGCATCTTTTGATTGTCTTTTGCTCTACATTTTGCTTTCATATGTGTTATTTGTTGGTGTTTTGGGTGCCTCACATCCAATGGAGAAGACTACGCGACAAGGTGAAAGAAATTTCAAAAAATTTAGCAGTGGCACAGACATGGACAGACTCAGGCTGTCGACAGCAGTAGATGACTGTCGATAGTGAGCCAGGGCGGTCGACTGCGAGCCAACAAAGACTGAGGATGTTTCAGTTTGTCGATAAGCAACCAAGACCTGTTGACAGTTGACACGTCTCAGTCTGTCGACAATTGACAACTGTCGACAGGTGATTAACTGCAGACTTAACAGAGACTCAGTTGATCTCAGTCTGTCCACAGGAAGTAAAGGCATGTCAACAGCTGCGAGAATGTCCAAAACCTGATTGTTTTCTGATTGAAATTTTGAAGAGGCTTCCGAAATTCTTCTTCTAGAGGCGGTTGATTGGATGACTAGAATTGTTTTGCTGAAGATTTGGAAGGTCTAAATTAATTTTAGATATTTAAAAAATCCCTAGGGTTGAGGGTTATAGATATCGGGCTTAAGAGAGAGATTTCACTTTGTATTGAGAGTTTGAGAGATTCTAAAGAGAGATCCTTGTAAACTCTTGTATTACTTCTCAGGTTAATAAGATTTTCTCCCCCTCTCACAAATCTTGTTCTTGATTTGTGTTCTTCATCTTGTGGTGATCAAAATATATTGCTTGCTACGATAGATCTCTCGCTTATTGTTTGGTGGTGTTTATCACAACAATAGAGTTTGGTGGTGTCTATCACAACAATTGGTATCAGAGCGATGGCTAGCAAGACGATTATAACGAAGTTCGAGGTGGAGAAATTCGACGGGAAGAATAACTTTCTGTTGTGAAAATACGGTTAACATTGTTGGGATTTAGGTCGAACAAATAGTCCCACATCGGCTAGACGTGGGGATGGTCTTGGATTTATAAGGATTTGGGCAACTCCACCTAATAGACTAGTCTTTTGGGATGATACTCCGAGTCCTTCAAGTGGTATCAGAGCCATGCCCCGAACTTAGTCGTGTGTGTGGGTGATGTTCGATGATGTAGATCCCCCAATGGCGCAAAGGCGCAATGGGGCCTGCCCACCCCACTGGCTCAAAAAGGCGCATAGGCCCCTGTAAAGCTAATGTTGGGCTCTCGAGAAATTTGACAGTGGTGCTCCTTGTAATGGGCGTGCTGCCTCCCACGCGGTGTAGAGGAGTGACCGACTGCAGTTGGTACTTCACATAAGGCGGTCGTCTTCTCACGCAGTGAAGAGTTGGATCTCGAAGGAGCATTTGATCTTCCGGTGTGAAGATAGTTGAGCTTACAGGGAGACTCTTTGTTCGAGGAGGGGATTGTTGGGATTTGGGTCGAACAAATAGTCCCACATCGGTTAGACGTGGGCATGGTCTTGGGTTTATAAGGATTTGGGCAACTCCACCTAATAGACTAGTCTTTTGGGATGGTGCCCCGAGTCCTTCAAACATCATTGCTCGTGAAGGAGG
>JAVJIF010003193.1:0-255879 GCA_038442645.1 Agave tequilana
TTCCATTTTACAATCAATTCGATCAATGTCTTCACCATCTCGAACTCATCCTCTAACATTGTGCCGAGAAAAATCTGACACTAAATTGGGAGAATGCCACTTCATAGTAAGACATGAAATTGTCTTAGGCCATGAAATTTCTAAGAATGAAATTGAACTGGATAAAGCCAAGATTGAGGTTATAGCTAAGCTCCCGGTGCCGAAATGTATTAAAGATATCCAATCCTTTTTAAAACACGCCAGTTTTTATCGCAGGTTCATTGAGGACTTTAACAAAATAGCTAAACCCTTAACTAACCTTTTAACTAAGGACGTGTCCTTCACTTTCGATAATGGATGTCTTAATGCTTAGGAGAAGCTAAAAATGAGCTTATTTCTGCACCAATAATCTTTGCACCGGACTGGTCAAAGCCACTTGAAATCATGTGCGATGCTTTAGATTTTGCTATAGGCGCTGTCTTAAAATAACGCATTGATAACAAGCAGCACGTGATATACTATTCAAGCAAGACTCTTAATGATATGCAGTTGAACTACACTACAACTAAGAAGAAATTCTTGGTTGTAGTATTTGCATTAGAGAAATTTCGTCCCAACTTACTTGGATCCAAAACCACCATTTTTACCAACCATTCTGTGCTAAGATACCTTATGGGAAAAAAAGATGAGGCCCAATTAATTCATTGGATATTGCTCCTTCAACAATTCGATCTCTCGAGATAAGAAAGGCATAGAAAATGTTATTGATGACCATCTTTCGTGCATCTCAAACTCACCATGCAATGAATTACCCATCAATGATAATTTTCCTGATGAACAACTCTTGGTTGTCTTTAGGGAACCATGGTTCGCTGACATAGTAAACTACTTAGTCATGAACCAAAGTCCATCTCATTAGTCTAAACAAGATGCCTATCGGTTCTTATCTCAAGTCCGATATTTCTTTTGGGAGGAACCATATCTTTTCAAGTATTGTTCCGACCAAATCATTTGGAGATGCATTTCCAATCAGATTAAGAGTATTTTATCTTTTTATCATGAGCTTGCATGCGGTGAACACTTTGGTCCCTGCAAAACTACTGAAAAATTGCTACAAAGTGTGTTCTACTGGCTTACTTTATTCAAAGATGCCTTTGAGTTTTGCAATACGTGTCATAGATGCCTAATGGTAGGAAGGATCTTTCAGCGAAACATGATGTCCCTTAACCCAATTCTAGAAATAGAACTCTTTGATGTTTGGGGTATCGACTTTATGGGTCCATATTCTAATTCATTTGGAAATTAATACAAATTGGTTGTTGTGGACTATGTGTCCAAGTGGATAGAATCCATTCAAGAAAACTAATGACAATAAAGTTGTCATCATATTTTTGAAAGAGAACATCTTCTCGCGCTTCAGAACCCCTCATGCTATCATCAGTGATAATGGCACCCACTTTTCCAATAGATCCTTCGAAAGTCTTATGCGAAAGTATGTCATAACTCATAAAATGTCCACACCTTATCATCCTCAAACTAGCATGCAAGTAGAGGTCTCCAATAGACAAATTAAGCTTATTTTGGAGAAGACTGTGAACCAAAACAAGAAAGACTGGTCCACCAAACTAGTAGATGCCTTATGGGCCTACAGGATCTCTTTCAAGGAATTCTAAGGATGTCTCCATACAGGCTAGTCTTTGGAAAGGCTTGCCACCTACCTGTTGAGTTGGAGCACCGAGCTTTATGGGCCATCAAACAGCTAATTTTGATTTAGACAAGGCCAGTGACGTTCAAAAATTACAAATTTTCGAACTTGAGGAGTTGAGAAAAGAAGCCTATGAGAATGCTAAATAACAAAAAGTAAAGTTAAGGTTTCTCATGATAAGTTTATCATGAGAAAATCTTTTGCTCCTGAACAAAAAGTCTTACTCTATAATTCTAGGCTTTATCTTTTTCTAGGAAAATTGAAATCATGATGGACTGGGCCATTCATTGTAAAGACCATGTTTTCACACGGTACCGTAGAGATCAGTGACACCAAGAATGGGAATGACTTTAAGGTAAATAGTCAACGTCTTAAATCTTTCTTGAAATCGGTGTCAGTAAATGAAACGGTTATGGGTCTATTCGACCCAGTGTATCGGTAACTCCTCTTTTACATTTTATTTCATGCATCTATTCATTTCTTTCATACATTGAAGTCAATGCATGAGATAAGTGTGGGGGAGAGTTCTAACATAACTAACATAAACTTAAAAAAACTTTTTGGAAAGAGAACTATATTTTGATATTTTTTGTAAGAAATTAAGTCAATTTTAAGGAATAGGAGAATCATAATTAGAATTTCTTATATTTGGTCAAAATAAGTTTATTTGTTTGATTCTTAGGGTTATGAAGAAAATTAGGAAAATAATTTAGTCTTGATCTTTACCTTGATGAAATATGCATACTATATACACTTACACACTTAGGGCTCAAAAATAAAGATTCTTATGTCTCATAAAAATAAGAATACAAATATATATATATATATGAAAAAAACAAATCTAATTATTTATTAGCTAGGTGCTCTAGCCTAAGTAGACCTTGGTATTTATACAAAAAGTGATTAGTTAAGTTTGGAAATATATATATATATATATATATATATATATATATATATATATATATATATATATATATATATATATATATATATGTATATATATATATTAAAAAATCTTCCTATTAAGTTGGGTATTTGTGCCTCATAAAGCTTAAGTATTCACGCCTAAAAGTGATAGATCTTATAAATAAAAATATTTAGTTTTTGTGGCCTTATTTGCTTGAGTTCTTAAGTCCTTGGGTGTTTTCTCACCCGGTGCCCTAAGACCGTCCAGTTTGGGTGTCACAACTAAAGGCTCGTTACATAGGCAGATTAGAAAGCCTAATAGAACTAAGTAATAATATCACCAAAAATATAAAAATAAACAAATAAATAAATAAGACATAAGAGCTAGAGTTAAAGAGCCTCTAGTCAAAATTTCACGGTCACGAAGGTGCATATGGCTTAAGGTAAAGTAATAGCCTAGATTAGAAATACAGTATGACTCCTTAACCTTGATTGATAACAAGTTTTTGAATAGAGACTAAGTTTAGGAATGAAAATTTTGATTTTTTTATAACTTAACTGCAAATATTTTTCTCTTTTTTAAAATGCTTTTCGAAAATACTAACACTTTATTTTTCTTTCTTTATGGATTTTGTAGGTGTAATCCACTGAAAACTTTCATGAGACAAAACTTGTCCTCTAGGGATAACCTAGAGGTTTAACGGCTTGTTGCACATACTAAATGCAATCGTATTTCTTACGAAAATGGATAGTTAGTTTTGTTTTGCTCGAGTATAAGCAAAAGATAGGTATAGGGGTGTGATCGGTCATTGATATTGCATATTTGTTGTCATATTTTCCATATTTATATTATAATAAAATCTATTTTTATTCTTATTTTTGTATAAATAATGTGCAGGCCTTTACCAAGGGAAAAGGAAGAGAAAAGAAGCCCAAAGCCCATCTAAATTCTGATTTAATTTAGAATTTATTCAAATCAAGGATCAAGGCAAATCAGGACAAATCAAAGCCAATCAAAAAAGATAAAACCAGTTGAAAATCAGTTAAACTCAGATTTTCATAGATCCAGTTAGTTAATCGAAGATCAATAAAAAATCATCAAAATCAGAAGAGCAAACGAAAAAATCTAACTGGATAAAAGAAAAAAGGAGTCAACCACCGAGATTTCCCCCGGATGTGGCCAGTTCCAGGATGGGGATCCGCGGTCAAAGTTGCGAATCCGTGACCTTGTTAATGGGGGAGCATTTGCCCCCTATCTTCTCGTGCCTTCCCCTCTAGTTTTTCCATATAAATACTAAGAAAATTTTTGAAGAAAGAGAGGAAGACTAGGATTAATTTTTTACTTTATTTTTAAAGTTAAAGATCATTGTTAGATAGTTGATGAGAAGTTGCATCTCAATTTTTATTTTGTAGTTCAGTCCAAAAATAAAGTGAGAGAGAAAGAAAGAATATTGTAATCGAAGTTTGAATGTGACATCAATAAATATTCAAGACTCGTCTTCATTTCCTTCTCTTTGTGATGGTATGTTTGTTAATCATTTCTTTAGTTGTTATTTATTTGCCACGAGTAACTAAATCTCCTTATTTTGGGCTCACTAATTTCTCTTCTCTAATTCTACTCCTGATCGGTTTTAATATAAAGGCCCAATGGAATCATTTGAATGTCGTAGTTTAAGCCTTACTTTTTAGCGAGTGTTCTTGAAGGCACATGATGATGTGATTAGTTTTTGAACGTACACTTTGAAGTTAATCTCTTATAAAAAAACTTGTATTTATTTCATACTTGCTTAATTGCCTTGATGGTTTAACATTCAACTTAAGAATGATTTTAAAACTCAAGTCCAATTTCTAAAATTCATCTAATAAGTTTTACTTGACTTATGTTCAAACACAAGATTAAACTTTTGCATATGATCATCTTGAGGCACTTGAACTTTCAAGTGAAAAATATAGAGTTGAGTAAAGATTAGTGAGCCCGGATCTTCTCTTTATTAAATACAAACAAACATCACTTTCAAAGTCTTCTTCAAAACTCACTTTTTCCAAAACCTATTCTAATATTTAATTTTTCTTTGAATCACTTCTCTACTCTCCATCTTCTTTTCATCTAAAAAACACCAACACTAAAACTTGCCTTTCTCGAAATACCAAAATATTTGCATCGTATCTCTCCTTGTGGACACAACCCATTAGCCCTAAGCTACACGGTACTCTGATTTTAGCAATCAGTGACAACCAAGAATGATCAAATCTCGTAGGCGGATTTGCAATGAATTACCCTAGAAATGTCATCATCATTTAAAGTTTGAAACAAGATATAGTGTGTCTTAGCAGTAGCATCAAACTCCTTGATGACATATCAGACTAAGTGTCATCATCACCATCGGGTACACTGAAGGGTTTGGTCACCACTTTTGCAACCTGGCTTCCTAAGAATTACAAGAACATGGTTATCTTTACTTTCCATATGGGAGATCCTACAGGATCGACTTGCAACACCTCTCTCACTAGAGGTATACAACTACAACACAAAGAACAAAGTTGTGATCTTCACTTGATCACTAAAACTATCACAAGAGCACAATCCTTATAGCATTAGATTAGGAATTGGAAGCTCAATCTTTGTGTGTGAGAACTTTAGAAAGATTGGAAGAAGAATCTTAGAAATTTTGTGGATTAAAACTCCTAAAGAGTGGAAGTGAATTGGCACAGAAACTTTTGAAAAACTTCTTCAAAACTATTGTTAAAATCTCTGCAAAATGATTTGATTTATAGTAAACAGAAGAAAATGTTTGCTAAAATCAGCCAAAAAAAGTCAACTAGCTATCGAAAGTGGGTGCAGGACTTTCGACAGGTAATGGTCACAAACGGCTATATTTTTTAAACTCAGAAGTTAATATTCAAAAGTTATACATTGGTTGTCAAAAAAATTTTCGACAGGTCCAAGTTTTCAATGAGAAAACTTTCAAATGGAAATTCTGTAAAATTCTAAACTTTCTGAAAAACACTGTCGAAGGCTCTTTTAGAGCTATCAAAATCTATTTTTGACAGTTGAAGAAAAATAAAGGAAAAATTATCAAAAATGATTCAGTTCTATAAAATTCTGAGCTCACTAGGAATTATTTCAAAAATATGCACGGAGCTATTGAACGTTTTTAGCTCAAACTTGTGCATACTGAGTATCCATTTTTCAAAATCTATGTATAGAGTTTGTTGGTCCAAAAGTGCATCACTCTAGTTTTGATGATGATTAACTCATGCAGTTATAGTACTAATGATCTTGTGTTATTGAGTTTAAGATATTAATCAAAATCTTAATTCTGCATCTGGATTCTTTAAAAGACTCAAAGTCAAAGTTTTGAAGATAACATGTGTTGATTCAAGAGCTCAAGTATAAAGAACACATCAATAACTCAAGAAGGAGTGTAGCTCTAAGGAATCTAGTTTGGATTGAGTCAAGATGAAGAAGATGATTTCATGAAGAAAACTCTACTTTATAAAAATGTTTAGATTTTTTTGTGAAGGTTAGATTAGACTTAATTTCCCAGGCTTACACACATACACAAGTCTGATATTAGTTTTCAAGGTCAAAAGTTTTGGATTTCGGTTTAACTAAGTTTGTGTGTTGATTTTGTGAAACGAAATTCTCAAAACCAGTTCATATTTTTTTATATAAGTATTGGATTTTATCCATACACATTGATGCTTCTGAAAAACACCTAGAGGGGGGGTGAATAGGTGTAAGTGCTAATCTAAGAAACTAAATGCAAACTAAGTGCGCTAAATGCGGAAGCTAATGTAAATTATGCACAAACTAATACAATACAACAAGTGTAGCCGAATTCCCCTTGCGAGGCTCTGGACTAACTCCTCTTGATTCCCCTTGAAATGGGTTGAGGCGCTATGTGAAGCTCTTGTTGGATGAGTACAAGTTAGGCACACACACACAAGCAATCCAAACAATATGTGCACTCACAATCAAGCCAAGCATATAATGATGTATAGCAATATAAAAGATGCAAGGCAACACAAGCAATGTATAAGATATGTATGCAATGAAAGTATGATGCTTGAATGAAATGATGCTTGCACAAAGTAAATGAGAGAGAGTTAGAGAGACAATGGGAGCAATCGCAAACACCGAGATTTGTTTCGAGGTTCGAGCACCTTGCTCTACATCCCCGCCTACACCACCGTGTAGGATTTCCACTATCTCAACTCCCACCGAGGGAACCTCTACCGAAGAGGATTTCTTACAACTCTAGGAGTACCAAACTCCTCTCTCAAACAACAACCTCCTCACAACCGAGGGGTTAGGCCCGTAGCCAATACAACAACCAACAACAACCACCTCTACCGAAGAGGCTCACAACCAAACTCAATCACCTCTACCTAAGAGGGATCCACAACACAATCACCCGATCACCTCTACCGAAGAGGGATTCACAAATATAAGGGTGTTTACAACTATGAGGTTTACAACAAACAACCTCAAACACTTCTCTTTCTTTTTCTCTTTTCTTTTTCCACAAAAAACAAGATCCTAATAGTTTAGGATAGATGATATAGCTCAAGTGTGGAATCAAAGTGTTTTTGGAAACAAGCAACAAAGAAAAACTACTTGGGAAATCTCTTGTATATGATAGAAAATGAAATACCAAATCAAAATCTCAAAACCTAGTTTTCTTTGATTTTCCAAAAACCCAAAACAAATAAAGATGAGAAGTTTTAAAGCCCACAAACTCTTTTTAAAACTCTTTTAAACACCTCAGAAAACCAGTATTTTTCTCTTAAAAAAAACTTGGCCAAAATCCCCAAGAGAGATGGGGTTTATATAGCCCCTATTCAAAACTAGCCGTTAGGCTGATGTGGCAGTTCTGACAGCCACCGGTCGACCGGCCCGGTCGACCGCCAACGGTCAAAAATGTGACCGTTGGGCAATATCGGTCGACCGGCCCGGTCGACCGAAAATTCCCGAGAGCAGAGCTCTCAACTCGGTCGACCGACCCGGTCGACCGGTTCTGTGCCTAACAGACGTGCACATCTGTGCACATCGGTCGACCGGACCGGTCGACCGACCCTTTGGTGCGGTCGACCGGCACGGTCGACCGACCAGCCTGTCAGCACAAAAACCAGGTCAGAAATTTAGGGAAAAATATTTTATAAAAATCTTTTATCATTTCTGAAAATTCCATAAAATTTATTTTATCATTTTATGTTAAAACATAAACATGTGATAAAAATTTCAAGACAATATAACAACATATCAATTCATTTTTGTGTCTTGCAAATTTTATCAAAAACAAAAACTGTATTTTTATCAAACTTAATTTTTCCAAAACATGAATAGGGATATCAAAATAAGTTTGTTTAGCAAGTTAAACCATGTATGTATAACTAGAATACATCTACTATACATATAAAACATGTAAACTTGTTTTGATCTACTATTCATAAAAACCAAATATCAAATCATAAAACGTGTGTGTTTTGTGCACTTGAGCATATCAACTATACTAAGCTTTACAAATGGATCTAAAACACAAACTCTAAACTAGATACCTAAGTCTTCTTGACGATCTTCTATCTTCAAGTAGACTCGGTCCAAACTCCGTGATTCTCCAAGTGCAAAGGTATGATCTTTAAGCTTTGGCACCGGAATCATCATGAATAGCTTCTAATCATCTTGTTGAAGCTAATCACCAACCTAATATCCTGTTAATGATCTGAAACTTAGAAACACAAGAATATTAGTAAACATAACTACATGAGTGTTGATCATCATCAAAACTAGAGTGGAAGGCCATTGGGCCAACAATCTCCCCCTTTTTGATGATGACAAAACTCATGGAGTTATATATGCATGGATTAAAGATAAGCTTCAAGGAAGCTCCCCCTTAACTCATGCATAGGGATAAACAATAAATATATGCAATGAATATTAAACATGAAACATGCATATGCATAAACAATAAATGGTTCTAGATATCAAATGGAATATTCAAAACAAAATAAGCTCTAGATACCAATTACAAAGCAAACTCTATATATCAATTAAACTTAATATTCTTGAGATTAAAACATAATATATGCATATAAAACATAAGCATGCATATAAAACACAAATACTGCTCCCCCTTTTTGTCAATCATCAACAAAGGGGTAAACAATCAAAACCATAGATAAAATGAGGGGTAAAAATCTTTTCTCCCCCTTTTTTTGTCAATCAAAACAATGCAAACAATGTTCTCCCCCTTTTTGTCTAAAACAAAAAAAATCAATAAGGGGTGACAATCAAGTTGGATATCAATTGAAAATATGTCAATGAAGCATCTTGATACCAATAAACAAGAATCAATATATGTTATATGCTATATACATTCATGAAGAGGAAGACGCTAAGTTAGCTTCCCTACACATATGCATTACATGAAGAAGGGATGACAAGCCCCAATTCACATAACACATATTATGTAATGCATAAGAGGAGATGTGAAGCTCCCCCTACACACGTATATCATATAAAAAAGAGTTGTCAAGCTCCTCAATTTATAATATACTCAACATGAATCTATATGTAAGAGAGATGTTAAGCTCTCCTTGCATATAGGAAATACAAATCAAAACTTTGAATATTTTCTTTAAACAAAAATTTGAAAATACCAATTGTAATTAAACATAAGTCTTGAATTCTTAAACATGAATCTTGAAACCAAAGCAAATTTTGAATTTCTTAAATATGATACCAATTGTAAATATTTTACCAATTGAAAAGATTTTACATAGAAACATTGATACCAATTGTAAGAATTGTTCATTTTAAAACATATAAACAACTTTTAATCATAAAGTGTGGGAGTACAAATACCAATTGAAATACAAAATCATATTTTCTCCCCCTTTATGAAACACAAACTAAAGTCATGCATAGTCTTGATAACAATTTAAAAGTAATCAATTTAAACAAAATTGAAACTCAAGCACTAGCATAAACACAAACATATATATGTATGAAAGATAGATACCAATAGAAATTGATATACTTGGAATTTAAAGCATACATACATACAAAACATATATGAGTATACAAGAAGATCAAAATGATACCAATTGAAAGAGTTCAATGATACCAATTGACATAACAATAAGTTCAAGTGTATACATCATATTATCTACCACCCAATCATAATTCAAGTTTAAAGATTTTCAATTTAGGGCATACATGAACATGATCTCCCATCCTACCGCCCTTGGATGGTAGGGGTTTTCAAAGATAGATTTGAAAATGTAGTTTTGTTTGAAAATCACTACCAAAATGAAGAACACCGCAACTAGTTAAATGGAAAACTTGTTAACTAGCACGAAATCCTTCAAGTAAGGAATAAAACAAAAATGAAATTCACATGATAATCATCACTCTAACTAATAAAGCATAACTCATGAGAAACAAAAACATAAGCAATAGATATGAGTGTACAAATAATATGTGAAGATCATAATCATGAAAAATATTTCATTAAGCTCAATTAATCCTTAAAACACGAAATCATCAAAACTATCTAATCTTCAAGGCATATGTATGTCTAATACAAACTAACGTATACATACATATCCAAAACATAAAGAGTCCACAAGATATATGCATTAAGGCACGTGGCTCAAAAAGGATACTCATGTATAGTCAATAGTTTGGATAAGATGGACATATACATGAAGTTAAATATTGACACATAAATATGAAAACATGTAAGGCTAAATTTTCATCAAAGCAATTTTCATTTCAAGGTATATGTATGATTTGTCAACACAAGAAGTATACATACATATCCCTTAAACACACTTTGAGTCCATAATATAGATTTGCATGAAAGGCAAATGACTCAAGGGGTATACATGTATATCTTAAAGTTTGGCAATACAAACATATACATGAAGTGAAATACACAATCATAAAACTAATTCAAAAATGGAATACAAGTTTGAAATGTATGAATCATCAAAACTAGACTATACTAGCACATCTAATGGGAACAAACAAGCATTCAATCCCAAACATATATAGATTTATTTGTAGCCCACTCTATGTACAAGTATATAACTAGTCTTAATGAAAACTAACACTTAAACATATATTCAAAACATGACGCATCAAAAACACATATAAAAATCATCATGATAAAAGTCATCATGGAAAACTAAAACATGATTATTATGTGAATTCACATGTATTAGATTCATGATGTACATTATAGCTTAAACAAAAGTGAGAACACTAATTATGGGTTCATATTAGCATGTGTGTCTCAAATACTATACATGTATGTCAAGGATCTAATAAACATGGAATGAACATACTAATCCAATGACAATAAAAACATGCTATAATCAAAGATGAAATATAAAGCGTGTAAACAAATAATAAGGAGTTAGGAATTGTTACCAAAACCTAGAAGGCAACCTCCATGTCTCCAAAACTTGGTGGTCCTCTCCACCATCTCTTCCCTTGAAAGTGATGCATCCAATTTGATTTCCATGAAGTCCGGAACGCATCCACTCCAAGGTGCTATCACTCTCACGTCATGTGAGAGCCCACACCTACATCAAAAATAATAGGAGGGGTGGTCTTTGGTACCCATACTCTTTTGGGTCCATGGGGGTTAGTACCTTCTCTAACCCAAACAAACTTCTTTGCTAAATTAGTAGTATGTAATCTATCAAAACAAAATTTAGCAAGGTGGCCCTTACGTCCACAATGTGTACATGAGTACACATGAGCATACATGTGTTGATGGTGTCCGTGAGGAGCATGTGTATGCCGTGGAGGGTGTGCATGCATAAAGGATGGAACTTGTTTCTTTCGAACCAAGGTTTCCAACCGAGTGTGGTTCAAGGCACATTGGCTCATAGTGGAGCCCAAATAATCTACCTTCTTCTTTAACATGCAAATATCATCATTAATCTTAGAAGAAGAGGTACATGCATTAGGTAGACTAGATGAAGAGGCTACACTAGCATGGCAAACATGTGCATCCATTTTATTTTGCAAAACAATATTTTTCTTTAAACATACATCTAAATCATTTGAAATAGAAATGATTTTATTTTTCAAAGCAACATTTTCTTTAAAACAAAATCAACTTTTGAAGACAAATTTTCATTTTTCTTCAAAAGAACATGGCAATCATTTTTAGATTTTAAAAATTCATTTTCTTTAAGTGCAAGTTCTAATTGAGATCTTAATGAATCCCTTTCATTATAGACCTCAACCTTTTCTTGCAAAACACAATCAAGTCTAGAATGCAAACACTTATTTTCTTTTTCAATTTCTAGACTTTTCTTTTTCAAAATCTTATATTTTTCAATTAGTTTTTCACAAATAATTGAAAGTTCTTCATTCAAAGCATGGGCATCAATATGATCATTTGAAGAACTAGCACAATCATTACTATCTAGTTGAGATTCCGATTGTACCTCAAGGGAGTCATTCCCTTGGACCATGTAGCATTGTGATTCGGACTCTCCACTAGATTCCTCTTCTTTTTGGATTTGCACTTGAAGCTCGGAGGTGGTGGTTGTTGTTGACAATAGATTCCACACTGCAAAAGCGGAATCAATATTAGAAACACACATAAGATAATCTTTAGGTAATGTGCTTCTAATGGCCTCAAGGGCTTGTGCATTGGCCCCTATATGATTGCGATCACTAAGGAAGGATTCCTTGGTAATAGCAAGATAAACTTTATGACCTAGGGTTTGTAAATAAACGGTCATCCTAATCTTCCAAACATGAATATTGGAAGGGTCATACATAGGTGGGGTCATGAAGGCCATGGTAAACTATATGTGTGCAAAACAAGCAAATGCAAACAAGATTAGCAAGCAAATGGATCACTCCTAGGATGTTAAGCCTAAGTATCAGGAGCACTAGCTCTGATACCAATTGAAAAACACCTAGAGGGGGGTGAATAGGTGTAAGTGCTAATCTAAGAAACTAAATGCAAACTAAGTGCGCTAAATGCGGAAGCTAATGTAAATTATGCACAAACTAATACAATACAACAAGTGTAGCCGAATTCCCCTTGCGAGGCTCTGGACTTACTCCTCTTGATTCCCCTTGAAATGGGTTGAGGCGCTATGTGAAGCTCTTGTTGGATGAGTACAAGTTAGGCACACACACACAAGCAATCCAAACAATATGTGCACTCACAATCAAGCCAAGCATATAATGATGTATAGCAATATAAAAGATGCAAGGCAACACAAGCAATGTATAAGATATGTATGCAATGAAAGTATGATGCTTGAATGAAATGATGCATGCACAAAGTAAATGAGAGAGAGTTAGAGAGACAATGGGAGCAATCGCAAACACCGAGATTTGTTTCGAGGTTCGAGCACCTTGCTCTACATCCCCGCCTACACCACCGTGTAGGATTTCCACTATCTCAACTCCCACCGAGGGAACCTCTACCGAAGAGGATTTCTTACAACTCTAGGAGTACCAAACTCCTCTCTCAAACAACAACCTCCTCACAACCGAGGGGTTAGGCCCGTAGCCAATACAACAACCAACAACAACCACCTCTACCGAAGAGGCTCACAACCAAACTCAATCACCTCTACCTAAGAGGGATCCACAACACAATCACCCGATCACCTCTACCGAAGAGGGATTCACAAATATAAGGGTGTTTACAACTATGAGGTTTACAACAAACAACCTCAAACACTTCTCTTTCTTTTTCTCTTTTCTTTTCCACAAAAAACAAGATCCTAATAGTTTAGGATAGATGATATAGCTCAAGTGTGGAATCAAAGTGTTTTTGGAAACAAGCAACAAAGAAAAACTACTTGGGAAATCTCTTGTATATGATAGAAAATGAAATACCAAATCAAAATCCCAAAACCTAGTTTTCTTTGATTTTCCAAAAACCCAAAACAAATAAAGATGAGAAGTTTTAAAGCCCACAAACTCTTTTTAAAACTCTTTTAAACACCTCAGAAAACCAGTATTTTTCTCTTAAAAAAACTTGGCCAAAATCCCCAAAGAGATGGGGTTTATATAGCCCCTATTCAAAACTAGCCGTTAGGCTGATGTGGCAGTTCTGACAGCCACCGGTCGACCGGCCCGGTCGACCGCCAACGGTCAAAAATGTGACCGTTGGGCAATATCGGTCGACCGGCCCGGTCGACCGAAAATTCCCGAGAGCAGAGCTCTCAACTCGGTCGACCGACCCGGTCGACCGGTTCTGTGCCTAACAGACGTGCACATCTGTGCACATCGGTTGACCGGACCGGTCGACCGGCCCTTTGGTGCGGTCGACCGGCACGGTCGACCGACCAGCCTGTCAGCACAAAAACCAGGTCAGAAATTTAGGGGAAAATATTTTATAAAAATCTTTTATCATTTCTGAAAATTCCATAAAATTTATTTTATCATTTTATGTTAAAACATAAACATGTGATAAAAATTTCAAGACAATATAACAACATATCAATTCATTTTTGTGTCTTGCAAATTTTATCAAAAACAAAAACTGTATTTTTATCAAACTTGATTTTTCCAAAACATGAATAGGGATATCAAAATAAGTTTGTTTAGCAAGTTAAACCATGTATGTATAACTAGAATACATCTACTATACATATAAAACATGTAAACTTGTTTTGATCTACTATTCATAAAAACCAAATATCAAATCATAAAACGTGTGTGTTTTGTGCACTTGAGCATATCAACTATACTAAGCTTTACAAATGGATCTAAAACACAAACTCTAAACTAGATACCTAAGTCTTCTTGACGATCTTCTATCTTCAAGTAGACTCGGTCCAAACTCCGTGATTCTCCAAGTGCAAAGGTATGATCTTTAAGCTTTGGCACCGGAATCATCATGAATAGCTTCTAATCATCTTGTTGAAGCTAATCACCAACCTAATATCCTGTTAATGATCTGAAACTTAGAAACACAAGAATATTAGTAAACATAACTACATGAGTGTTGATCATCATCAAAACTAGAGTGGAAGGCCATTGGGCCAACAGCTTCAAATGAGCTTGAGAAACTTATTTTTGTATTTATACAAGTTTTGAAAAAACATATCTTTCAATTTAAAGTTTATTGTTTCGAAAATATAGTTTTTATTTTAAAATTATATTTCATATCTCAAAAAAAGTACACATGTTTGCAATATGTGTTGATTTTTTAATCCATCTACTTGTACTCTAAAGTATTTACATGAACTTATTTTTTGTAGATGTTATAGAAATTTAGTTTGATTTTTAAAGATTTTTAAAAGATCAAAAAATATGTTTTTGGCCTAAGCCGATTGACCGAGAAGTCGACCGCTAGTGTGACAAGCCACTGGTTGTGTATACAGTAAATGTGGGAAGTTGATTGGATGTGCACACAAGCATTGGCTTGTGCACGCGGTCGACCGCACGGTGGACCTTTGGGCAGCTGGGCTGGACGGTCGATCGGCTGGTCGACCGCAAGTTATGCAAAGCAGAAAAGTCTGCTCTAGACAGTTGATTGGGCGGTTGACCGCTGGCTCCAGTGGCTAGTTTTCTAGTCATCGATGGTCAATCGCGCTACAACCAATGGCAACAGTTTACCTATAATGGCTAGTTTTTGAATTTCTAGTTTTCATTTTATTTCAAACGGTTATATCTTACTTTATTTTGGTTTAACATGTTTTTAATGATTGAGATTAGTCTCTAATGGACTCATCCTATTCCCTATAAATAGGAACCATTATAGAGAGTTTTATAAGAAGATTTATACGATTTCAAAGTTAAAAAAATCCAAGTTTTAGTTTTTGAAAAAGATTTGAAAAATCAACAAAATAAATTTTTAGGAGAAATTCTTTTTGTGCTACAAATTCTTACATCTTCAACGAAGTTTTCCTAATAGTTTCTCTTGAGCCTCTACTTTCAAATCTCCTCCTCATACAGGTTTGAGCCAATCTCCTCTATCTACTTTATAAAAGCTTTGTTTGTGAGAGGTCATTCTTTATGGTCAAAAGAATGATCACCAAGTGTTCATCATTGTATTTGAAGCGGTTGGAGGTTGCGTCCTCAAAGTGAGCTTGTGGGATCGTGTTGTGGGTGTTGTGGCACCAAGTCAGGGACTTGCAGATCCAAGTGTTCTCGAGAGAACTTATATTGTTGAGTAATCTTGTGGGATAGTGCATAGTGAAATCCTTCATTGTGGTAAAAGCAGAAATGTAGAGAAAATGGCTCGAATCTCGAAGCAAATCTCCCGTGGCTGAGATTGCTCATCATCATCTCTCTCTCTCTCTCTCTCTCTCTCTCTCTCTCTCTCTCAACTCAACTCAACTTACTCTAGTTTTGATATAGTTTCATGTGCTAACACTTATTTGAACCAAGAGAGCAATTAAGCACCTTAACTCTTATTAATGAAGAATCTTGAGATGAAGTTCTAGTGCCCTTCACCGGAAATTTGACTTTATTCTTTGATATCTATTTGTGTTTTTGTCTTAGTTAGCATAAGTTTTTAAATTTCACATTTGATTAGAACATCACCTATTCACCCCCTCTAGGTGATTTACAGATTTGTCGTTTCTAATTCTTTTCAAAGCTTGATTAAAATCATTTGAAATTTATACATCAAACAAACATAAGTTTTTTTAAATTCTTTTGAACTCTAATATGTTTAGATTGACTTACCACATATTTCAAATAATGAAACTCATTTTTTAGACTTAAAACTCATTAAAATCATTTTTTCACCAAAACAAATAATTTTGAAAATGTTATTTTAAAACTCATTTCTATAGAAGATATACATATATATTCTTTTGAAAAACTCTATCAGACCAATATCAAAGTGTCGTGTGTGTGTGTGTGTTCAAGTTTGAGTTAACAATTTTATAATCTAAAACTTTAACAAATTTTCTAAACTTACAAACACAAACTCTATTATCTTGAAACAAAGTCTTCTCGTAGATATTTGACTTGAAATCAACTTCTTGAGATTCATTCATCAACTTGAGATATTCTAATATATATTGGTTGAAGTTGAGCTTCACAATATGATTTTGAATAACCTATATCTTTATAACCCTGTAATTTTTATAAACAACTTCAGATCATCAGTTCTTTAATTACATGAGCTGGGAATCATCAAAACACGAGATTGAACCTTTGGGCCATCACTCGCGATGACTAAGGAAGAAAGTAGTGCAGCACCAAAGACGCCGACGATCGTTTCACAATTCGCCCAACACCCTACCAATGAAGAATGATGATGATATCATATCTAACACCAAATAATCAACAGGATTAAGAAGCTCACCAGAGTCTACAGAGAAGAACTAAAGGGACAAAAGCCAAAGATAGGAATCAAGAAGACAAGTCATTAGTCTCTGAATGTGCTTATTTCATTCCACATCATCACATTTATTCTGAATAAAATTATGTTAATAATGGCTTTCTTGTCTGTTTCTAGGTCCCCGATATGAAGTGGAGAAAAATCACTAACTCTCATTTAAATGGAGATTTTTAGAGCCTAAAAGTAGCCCAAGACTTTTAAAGACCAAATCTGCTAAATTTGGGAGCAGGTATCAAAGAACCGATAGCAAGTACAAGGAGAAGTGTGCAGCCAAAGGTTGCCACTTTGGCGCCGCGCGTGTGGTGCCTGTACTACCGCAAAAACATGATAAAACATGGCAATACAGTGGAGCCACGCGTCGAGTTTTGATATGTGACCCTGTCTTCTCTCTCAGAGCCCCATTTTGGCTATAAAAGCCCCAAGTATTGAGCAGAACACAGGACGAGGATGGTTTTTAGTGTAGTTCTTCTCTTGAGTATAGGTTAGTGTTCTTCTCCTTCTCTTTTGTATTTTTTTCTTTTTTTAGCTCTTATAATAGTTTAGAGAGTGATTCTTAAGATGAAAGTTAGAGTGCTTATAATGAAGGGTGACACTCTATGAAAGATTCTCTTTATCTCTACTTATTTTCTTCTATCTAACTCTTTACATGTTTAGCTTTTTCTCTCATGATAACTTACTACTAACCATTAACTTACTAACTCCTTACTTGATAATCCACATGAATCTATTAGCCTCACATGGCCTTGCTCTTGCAAGGGCCATTGATGGTTCATGATGATGGATTCTAACACTCTAACATCTAACTCTCTAACAAGCTAACATTACTTTATTTCATGCTTGCTCTAGTTTAGTTTTACTGGTTTAAGTATAGCCTGCGCTTATTTATTTAAGTTTGGATGTGATGAGTAATCTTATAGGTCATGCTTTAAAAAGCTATTGAGCCAAGGACTTGTGATGGCCAAGGATACATGTGAGGCAACTAGCACTAAGAGGTTTGCATATTGGTGTAGCCATTAGTAATTAGTAGCAATGAGTTTTCTTCTATTTTTACTTTGTTTTAGAAAGAATCTTAAAAATCACAAATAGCTTCTCTTCAATGTTTCTATCTTTGTTTCTATCTTTGTTTTCACCGTACACTTCTCTTTTTATTCTTTGTTTTTTTTATTCTTTTGAAACAAAGAAAAATTGTTAACACATACACACACGTGAATATACCATTAATGCTTCTATCGCTTCTCATCCTTGTGGATTCGACCCGTTTAGCCTCTATGCTATAACAAAAGTATCGAGGAAGTCAAAGTACACACAACTTAATTTTTGATTTTAAAATGATACTTTTCGTGCACAATTTTACCCCGATCAAATTTTGGCGCCGTTGTCGGGGATGAGAATGGTTTGATTTCATATTTTTGTTAACTTTGTTTCTTTGTTTCTGGGTACAGGTAAAAATTTTTAGAATCTAACAACTGCAAAAGCCCACACTCCCCTGTATCTCCCTGCTCAAGAAAGCAGGGAGTTCTTGCCCACTGTTTTGCCGCGGCCAAGCCTTTTTTGTCACGGAAACGCCGCATTTTTCTGGGCTTTGGTTTTCATCTTTTTCAGGGGGTATGTTTAATTGCATATATTTGTGTATTCTGCTGCCAGTTTTTTGCTTAGATTACTTGTGCACTGTAATAGTTAAGAACTAAAATTTGGTACTTGAATGTTTTCAAATACTTTAGACATTTGCATATAAGCATGTGTCAAATTCAATTCCAAATACTGTATTTTTTTTTTTTTTGTGATCTAAACCGAGGTGTACATATTGAATTGTATATAGTTAGGACAAACATGTAGGTAATTTACTCGCTTTTTGTGCTCATTCTTGTCTATATTCCACACTTGCACGAATAGAAAATTAAAGGGCAAAACCCAATACAACATATGGTGGGAAAGTCATTACTCTCCCTTTGCCCAAAACTCACCTCCTCACTCACACAACCCAAGCCTAAATAGAACTTGCTAGACGTTGACCCCAAGGGACATCTCAAACCCATTTAAGAGCTTGACCTAAGGAGAAAGTTGTTAGAGTTTGACTTGTCAAATTGATGTCAAAGGTTGGGGATTGAGAGACGAAACATCGAATAATAGTGTTTGGCATAATCAGGCCTATTGCTCAAGCACCTATACCTCCCACTGATCTTGCCCATACCTGGCCGATTAACTTGTGGTCAGATTACTATAATGTACCCCCTGTGGATAGTCTAACCAGTTAAGAGTCGTCTAGGTCTATGTCATCCCTAGAATAAGTTTGTTTATGTAAATGTTTTTGTTTGTTTGTTTTTCTTTTTTGTTTGTGATTATTATGATAAAATGGAATATAACTAAAAAATTTTCAACCAAATGAATCCAATTTTCACCCTGATCTCATTTGATTTGGATAACTCTAACCCATCAATGTACAACATGAACCAACCATATAGGCCGGATTGGGTTTTTACTCAATATGACTCATACCCCCAATTCTATGACCATAATTTTCAAAATAATTTTTACTCTTCACAGAATCCATGGGGATTCACCTCCCCCGAGTTAAATTATCAATTACCTTGTCCACCTTCTTCTTTCCCATATTCTGCTTAACATGCTTCTTTTCTTAAACCACCAATTGAAGAAAAATTAGAGTTACAAAAGAGTATGTAAGCAATGTTAGAAGTCCAAAAATAATTTGAAAACATGATAGCCTCATCATATCCACAAAATTTTCAAAATCCATATAGTTCTTTTCCAGAACCATTAAAAGAAAAATCATTGTTGTAAAAGACTATAGAACTCTTGCAATAGTCGAGCGACAATTTCCAAACATGATCGACTTTCAATGTCTATAAATTTTCAGGATTCATACTCTCTCTTTCCGGACCCATCTCCCCAAGAAGAAATATCCAACTTGGAAAAGAGTATAGAACGCTTGTAGGACATGATGCAAAACCATAAAAATTTTGCTTCACAGCCTATCAATAGATTCGAATTAAAACAAAGTCAATTGGCCAACTCCTATAGGAATGTGGAAACTCTCTCTTATCAATCATTGGCCAATTCTAATATCTTCAACTCAATTGATATGAAAATTAAGACTCAATTTCTTCAGACCAACCCGAATTTGACCAAAATCAAATGCTTGACATTTTGGCAAATTATCTATTTTCTGAAATTGAACTTGAAGATGAATATGAAACTGAGCCTCAATTAAGCGATTCGAGTCAAATCCTTGAATCAATATTGACTCCTGTAGTGTTACCTAAACTAAGTAATATTCTTGAGCCAGTTTTGATTCCTGTAATTTCTAAACTTGAATCAATTATTTGACTTATTAACATTCCTTCCGTGGACGAAAATCAAGATTCAATTTCATCACATCCATTTAAACTTGCCCAAAATTTTGAAAACCACCTTGATATATTGGCAAGTTATCCCTTTCATGAAATTGAACTTGAGCAAGAATGTGATCTTGAACCTTAAGTTGGTAATTCCATTTCACTTTTTGATTTAATAATGACTTTGGTATCTTTACTAGATTTTTTTCATATTTCAGAGTCAAAATTAAATCTTGTACCAGTACACTGTGAAATTGAATGACCAATATTTTACGATCACATTCTGTTAATGGGGAAAGTATGTGAACATCATTTTTTTAGTTTGGATCTTATTTTTGAACCAATTTTGACTCCCACTTTTGAATCTCGACTTAATCTAAGTCAAATTTCAGAGTCGGTATTTGTTCCTATTTCATTTGAGCCCAAATCAATCATCTTTCACAATCACACTTCATTGTTGGACAAAAGCATTGAACATAATGACTCTGAATTTATTTCTAAAAATTGGTCATTTGAGAGGGATAAATTTTTCAATAAGATCATACATTTCTACAACATTCTTATGGGTTATATTAAAGATGCTACTGGTGGGTTCCTGTGAATTTCACAATCTTGGTAATTTTTTCTTTCCTATTTGTTTCATGCATATACACGTTCACGATGCATTGAGGACAATACATGAGATAAGTGTGGGGGGAGGGTTTATTAACATAGTTTGTTTTAAATTTTCTTTCTTTTACACTTATTTTTTAGGAAAATTTTAGAATTTTTTATTTGTAAAGAAATCCTTTTCGTTTCTCTTTACAAAACTTTTTAACATAAAAGAAATAGTTTTGAATTATTTATAAGAAAGTTAAGATTATCTTAGGAATTAGAAAGACCTAAATTTATGAATTTTTAAACCGAGTCAAAATAATAGATCTTGTTTAAATTATAGAATAAGAAAGTAAGATTAGAAAGACAATTTGATCTTGAATTTTTTTGCCTTAGATTTATGCACTTTACACTTACACAATTTTTGAGATTGAAACAAAAATGAAAATACCATAACAAAAAATAAAAAAATAATAAAAAAATATAAAAATATATATATAAAAGCCACTTATTAAAGCTTGCTAATTACGCCTCAGGAAGCATGATTATTCATGCCTAAAACGGTAGGCAAAAACAAAATAATCCTTTTAGTTTTGTGGCCTTGTTTACTCGAGTCCTTAAGCATGAGGGTTGTTTTCTCATCTGATGCCCAAAAACCATCTGGTTTAAGAGTCACCGGCTAAAGGCTCACTACCCGGGTAAACTAGAATGCCTAAAAAATCTAAGGGAGGAAAAAAATTGATATAAATAAATGACAAGAAAGTTAAAGTTGATATCCCATAAATCTTCATTGTTCACAAAGTGCATATAATCTAAGAATTTTATGAAAAATGAAAAAATCAATTCAGTTTCAAAATCCTTACCTTTAATTTATAACAAGAACTTGCATTTAGACTTAGTTTAAGGAAGAATACTTTCTGATTAACCTATGACCTTGGATCACTTAAATTTTCGCAAAAATATTTCATCACTTTTTTATTTCAAAATGTGTTCAAAATATAAAATTTGATTTCTTTCTTTATGGATTTTGTGGGTGTAATTCGCTGAAAACTTTCAGGAGACAAAACTCCTCCTCTAAGAAAAAACCTAGAGGTTTAACACCTTGTTGCACACGCTCAGTGCAATCGCGTCACCTGCGAAAGTGGTGTAATAATATTCTTAGTTAGTTTATCTTTTTGTTTTTGCTCGAGATAAAGATAAGTGTGAGGATGTGATTAGTCTCCAAATGTGCTTATTTCATTCCACATCTTCACATTTATTCTGAATAAAATTATGTTATTAATGACTTTCTTGTGTGTTTCTAGGTCTATAGCATGAAGTGGAGAAGAAGCCCTAAACTCACATTTAAATGGGAATTTTTAGAGGCCAGAAGCTTAAGACTTTTGAAGATCAAATCTACTAAATCTGGGAGCAGATATCAGAAAACCGACAGCAAGTATAAGGAGAAGTGTGTAGCCAAACGCTTCATACTTCGACGCCACGCGCAGGGTGCCCGTAGTACCACGGAAATGCGGGTTTTGCCGCATTTTCACAGCAGTACGGAGGAGCCACCTGTTGAGTTTCGACGAGTAGCCCTATCTTCTCTCCCAGAGCCCCCTTTTGGCTATAAAAGGCCCCAATGTTGAGCAGAACACATGAGGAGGAAGGTTTATTAGTGTAGTTCTTCTCTTTAGTGTAGGTTAATGTTCTTCTTCTCTTTTGTATTTTTTCTTTCTTTTTAGATCTTTTAAAAGTTTAAAGAGTGATTCTTAGGATGAAAGTTAGAGTGCCTGCAATGGAGGGTGACACTCAATGAAAGGTTCTCTCTTTATTTTTACTTGTTTTCTTCTCTCTAACTCTTTACATGTTTAGCTTTTTCTCTCATAGTAACTATTTACTAATCACTAACTTGCTAAGCCCTTACTTGATAATCCACATGAATCTACTAGCCTCTACTTGGTCTTGCTCTTGCAAGAGCTGTTAATGACTCATGATGATGGATTCTAACACTCTAACATCTAACTCTCCAATAAGCTAACATTATTTTATTTCATTTTTGCTCTAGTTTAGTTTTGATAGTTTAAGTGTATCTTGCACTTGTTTAATTGAGTTTGGATGTGATGAGTGATCTTATATGTCATGCTTTGAAATGCTCTTGAACGAAAGACTAGTGATGGCCAAGGATAGATGTGAGGCAACTATCACTAAGAGCTTAGAATATTAGTCGAGTCAATGTAGTTAGTACCCATGAGTTTTCTTCTATTTTTACTTTGTTTTAGAAATAATCTTAAAAATCACAAATACCTTTTCTTCAATTTTTCTATTTTTTTTTTTCATCGTACACTTCTCTTTTCATTCTTTGTTTTCTTTTCTTTTGATTCTTTTGAAACAAAGAAAAACCATTAACAAACACACGTGAACATACCGGTAATACTTTTGTCACCTCCCGTCCTTATGGATTCGACTCGTTTAGCCTCTATACTATAACGGAAGTATCGAAGAAATCAAAACACACACTTTAATTTTTGATTTCAAAACGATACTTTTCATGGATGTTTTCACCCAGATCAACAAGCTAAATGACGATCAGGAGGAATCAAGGAGTGGAACGAAAGTGCAAGATAGACAATGATGTTTGATATAAACGATGAAGGGTTTGGCAAGCATACAGAGTCTTTTAGATTTCATCATAGTCTCCTAGATTGTCGCGTAGTGCCACATGAAAGTGGAGAACTTGGAAATTTTCATGTGTTGTTGGATTCACTTCATCAATTGAAAACTCCCCCTGGATGAATGGAGGATGAGATTAAGTCACTATTCGTTGATGAGATTCGCGAAATAAGAAGAGAAAGTTCAAGCTCCCCTCACTACACACTTTTGACGGATCTGAGGACCTATGAGACCTGTGAGGAACTATCGAGGCAAAATGGAGCTTCATGGGGTCTTTGAAGTTCAACAATACTTAGTGTTCCCTACCACTTTGAAGTCAACAACGCATATGTGGTTCAATCGCCTTCGTCCAAAATGAACATGTATGATAAGAGGAAACTATATTAATTGTTTAATGAGTCTAAGGTAAAATTGTGAAAAAATGATAAGTGACTTAAGTGATTTGCGAAGGAGATGATTGAAGTTGAGAACAAAGACCAAGCTATTGCAATTGTTGCAGTGATGAAGGCAATGAAATTCAAAGGTTTGAAGGATTCCCTCATCAAGTAAAGACCCAATCGTGGAACACCTAATCATGAAGGTGAATAAATGCATCTGCGTCAAGGGAACAAACCAAGAAATGAAGGATCAGGTAACAAGAACAATGATAGGAACAAGCAGCGGAAGGGAAACAATCCTCAGGGCGGGTACAATAGTTTCTAGCAAAGTGATCGCAAGGTTGATGGTAGAAGAAATTATGGACGGGCTGAACAATATACTGCCCTCAATGCTAAGCATATGGAAATCTTCATGGAGATCAAGAATCGCCCTTACTTCAAATGTCCCAATCCTCTTTGAGAACTAAAGCCTGGGAAATGAGCTTTATACGTCGAAGTACTGCGAATTTCATAAGGGATATGACCATGTAATGGAAGACTACCAAAACCAGAAGTGGCAGATCAAGCAATGGATAAAGGAGGGGCATCTTACCAAATTTATCAAGAGACATTCTTGCATATGTGACCAAAATCAAGGGAGAAACAGCTACAAAAAGGATGACAGAGACGATTAAAAAACCGTCAAGTGAAAGGTAAGTCCAAAGAAAGATGAATCAATCAAAGGGGTGATTGAGCCAAATAGGGCGAGCAGAATTGGAGTGACGTACTTTGGTCGTTTCTCTATGAAGTATCTTTTTTTTCCCTGTCAAGAAGCATCTCTACATTCGAATGGGACATTTCTTTTTGAATCACTACATCTTTTGCCATAATATTCAAGTGTTATGTTGCTTATCAAGATTGTTCACATGTTTGCTATTTTTCTAGCTCGTACTTTACTTTTCGAATAATATTCCATCAGCATTCAAATACATTGTTGTCTTCTTATACATATACATTAGCATTAAGTCTACGAAATGTTCATATGAATTATTTAGAATGTCATTAATTTTACGCTTCTTCACTTGCTTGTACTCTCATGGTAACTAAAGTAGTCATATTTTTTTTTTTGCACAAGTTATATCATAACCTTCTAGAACTCGGGTTGGGTTAAACCATAGGGTGCCAAGAGCTTTAGAAGATTGACAAACTTCAACTCCTCATTCCATTTGGAAATTGATTTGGCTTTCTTAGTGTTGTCAACCTCTTTGGTTGGCACCTCATACCCCTCTTTAATCATGCACCATGTTCTCCAGTTTATCGATTGAATATGGATTCTCATACAAACCTTTCAATATGCATAATTTGTCCCATTGAATAAGAGTGGTCTACTGTTTATACATCCCTCTAGAAGCTCATCACTTTTATAGGTTGTCATGGATCACTCTTGTATGTTAGTGTTGGCCCAAGGCTTAAATCACTTTTTTTTTTTTTGATAATTCTAAAACTCATGTAGTTTGGTGGTACTAATAAATTTTAAGTTTTATTAAGTAAATAGGTTTTTCAATATAATATGTTTAGCTTCGAGATATTAAAGCACTTAAGATAAATTCAGCAAGATAAATTCAAGTATTGGACAAGGAGAAGAATTTGGAAAAGCCAACTTGAAGATTATATGGAGTCTACTCTTGGATATTATGTAAGAAGTTTTCTGTTAAAATTTAGTGTAGAGAATTGATACTCAAGAGATCATACCCACAAAAGTTTCCCAAATTAATTTCATGTTTTTTGATTATGATTCTTTTGTTTTTATCAAGTTTAAAAATGTATACAAATATTATTCTTATTAAAATGTTCAAAATATGTTTGGATTTTTAAACATACATATTTTTACTCAATATACATTTAAATATTATAGTTTATGATTTTAACAAATAATTTAAAAAATAAATTTTATAATTGTCCACTGTAACAGGACACTCGACAGACTGATAGCAGTTGTCAACTCCTGATACATGGTTGCACTAGCCTGAGAGTGTCTCCGTTGTTGATAGCCGTTTAACTGTCGATAGTGGACTTAACAGAGACTGGGTCTGTCTCAGCTTTGAAAGTACACCTAGAGGGGGGTGAATAGGTATAAAGCTAATCTTATGGTTAATAATGCGAAAATGCAACAATTAATAAAATGAATGATGCAAATGGTCAACTCAAATCAAAAAGTGAAGCCGGATTCCCTATGAAGGGCTATAAAACTTCTCCTTTATATTCCTCTAGACTATGAGTTAAGATGCTCAATTGCCTTCTTGATTAAGGGAGTGAAAACAGACAAGTAAATATGATGCAAGAAATGAATAACAAGTGAAAATGAATGTAAAACACGTAAGTAATGTGAGTAGAGTAGAGCAAGAGAGAAAGCAACCACAAACACAAATGATTTGTTTCGAGGCTCGAGCACCAAGCTCTACTTTCCCACCTTCATCATGTGAAGGATTTATTATCTACTAAGGATCTTTTCCACAAAAGAGCCTTCAAAAAGGAAGTACAATGGTCTACATAAGACTAGAATAGACAACTCCAACTCTCAATTCTCTACATAAGAGATAGCACAAAACTAATGAGGTTTACAAGCTCTTAATGACCACAAAGATCACAAGCAATCTCTTTTACAACTTCTTATAGTATTTGATGTGAGATGAAGTTCAAGAAGTTTGTGTAAGAGAAAATCAGTTGAGATGAATCAATTTAAGAGATGAAAACTTGCATAAATTGGTTTTTATGTGAGAGCACTTGAAGCAAAAAAACTTGAAGTCTTTTCTTTTGAATAAACTTGATTTTCAAATATTTTTCCAAAAATAAATTTAGTAAATGAACCATATATATAGGCAAATGATAAAACACTGTTGGAAGAGCTTATCAGGTCATTAGAGAAGAGATTAGACCCAAAAAAAGTAAATATACCTATTGGGGGAAAAAGTTAAAAAATTAGATTTTAAAAAACTAGCCGTTATTGTAATTTTAATAGAACTTCGGTCGACCAGCCAGTCGACTAGTAATTCAAAGATTTGAACTATCCATTGACGTCAGTCGATCACCCGGTCGACCAAGACCAAACTAGTGTCAGTCGGTCAACCGCCCGGTCGACCTCTAAGTTTGCTGGTCGACCGATCAATTGCCCGACAAACATGAACGTCATGCACAGGCTATGTCCATATATGGCCCCGAGGTCCAGTCGACCGAGCCTTATATATATATAGAAAATTAGAATTTAAACTTATTTTTAACTATTTCATAATAGTTATAAAAATATTTTGGCAATACATACATACATACATACATACATACACATATATATATATATATATATATATATATATATATATATATATATATATATATATATATAGAAAATTAGAATTTAAACTTATTTTTAACTATTTCATAATAGTTATAAAAATATTTTGGCAATGCATAGGCTACGGGATATATGATAGAAATGGGATATATAAATTTGGAAAAACATGGGGCATGCATCAAACACCAAATCTTGTAAAATGTGAATCTTGATCGCCCAAGCTCGAACCCTTCTGTTAAGTGATCTTGAGACTAGAATACCTTCCTTTTGAGGAAGAATACACAAACCATATGTTTAGAACCTAAAATACTTATAAACATGTAAACTTGATTAGTACCGAATAATGTCATGTGATTTTAATCATCAAAACAAAATCAAAGAGTGTACCTTGGGCCAACATGTCTGTCAACAACCATCTATAGTTTGTTGGCCCAAAGGTTACAATCCCTGATTATGTGTTTTGGTTATAACAAAGCATATGAAGTTATTTGGTACTAATCAATTTCAAAAGTGTATTTCAGGGTTCAAAAAGATCTAACAGGGTTCAAGAAGATCTAACAGATTTCTTCCTCTAAAAGAAAGTATTGATGGCTCAAGGGTACTCAAGAACGAGATCATAACCCAAAGCACTCAGCGTCGCTCAAACGTCACTATCATAGAAGCCTGCTTGAAGATTCTTATAGCCGATTAGAACCTTGTAAGAAACTAGTTTGTTAAAAAGTAGAATATAGATTTGAGGCTCAAAGATATACACACACAAAAGTGCATGTTTTCAAAAGTATGGTTTTGACATGTTTAGTTTTGATACTTATTTCACAATTTCTTAGAAATTTCTATCTCAATTTAGAACTTATATCTCATTGCTATACAAGTCTTCTCTCATTCAGAATTTAAACAAAAATTATTTGAAAATTTTTTATCTTCAAAAATTATTTTGACCCAGTTTTTGGCCTAGGTCGGTCGACCGGGCGGTCGAACGTGCCTATTACAGGTCAGAACGGTCAACCACATGGTCGACCGAACCTCTGGCAATTGGGGTGTGCATATTGTGGACATTCCTGGTCGACCGGTCCCTTATTGCGGCTGGGCAGTCGACTGACTGTATGTAACTAGTTTGGTCTCGGTTAAACATGGTCGACCGAGAGCCAACAGTCAAATTTTTTTTTTAATGGCCGGTTGACCGCCGGTCGACCGATAGACTGCCAGATTGGCAGTAACAGCCAGTTCTTTTAAATCTATTTTTAAACATTTTTCTTTTAAAACGTGAAAAGTTGAACTTCTAAGGTCAATTTCTTCCTTTTTAGACCTAGCAAAATTATTCTAAAAGTATTTTTCTAAACCCTATATAAAGGTTCATTGGCATTGAATATTTCACAATAACAAATTCTATTAAAAATCTAGTTTTGGCTTTCAAAGAGAAAAAGTTTCAAATTTCTTTTGTGCTCTTATTTTCAAAGTTTTAATTGAGTTTTTCTGCTCATAAAATCTCTCTTTTCTGATTTTCACTCTCACTTATATCTTTGAGTTTCAAGTTTACATTTTACTCTATAAGATTTTTATAAGAGAGTTGCAAAGAGAGTGTTTTTGATCTCTTGATCTCCTAGAGTTTGTTATCTTAATTGGCTTTGTTCTGCCTCTAGTGTAGAGGATTGAGGTGGGGAGTTTGTGTACTCTGAGTGGTTGTAATTCCTTATTGTAAGGTCTCTTTGTAGACGATCCAATAGTGGATAGTGAAATCCTTCACGGTGGTGAAGGCGGGGACATAGAGCGGTGGCTCGAACTTCGGAACAAATCTTTTTGTTTGCAATTGTTTTATTGCCTCTATTTACTTGTTTATCATTCATTTATTCTTGTCACTAAATTTTCATCTTAACAAGATAGCAATTAAGCACCTCAACTCTTATCTAGAGGAATTACGAGGAGAAGTTTAGAGCCCTTTACGGGAAATCTGGCTTCAAGTCTTGTTTTGAGTGATCGGTTACATTATTTCATATTAAATTATCTAGAACTTTCATTTTATTAGCTATTCACTTATTCACGCCGCTCTTAGTGCAATTTCAATTGGTATCAGAGCTTGGTGCTCTTGATTTGATTCTAATAACCTTGAGTTAAAGATCCTCTTTTAGCTAATCACAATATTTGTACACACACATGGATTTCATGACTCCTCCTATGTTTGACGTTCTTAACCCCCAAACTTGAAAAGTTAAGATATCCATGTACCTAAAAGTCCAGGGTATTCATGTTTATTTTAGCACTATTAAAGATTTTTATTGTTTAAATGGGAAACATCTTGAGGCTAACTCAAAAGCCATCCATGCTTTAAAATCTACCCTAAATGATGAATATTTTTCTAGGGTTTCTAACTTTAATTCAGCTTTTGTAGTATGGAACACTCTTATCTCTCTTGGTGAATAAAAGCAATACTACATGGGAGTTACTCGGATGTAGGAAGTGATGCTTCCAACATGTACTACATGGTCCAAAGGGATGACCGACCCCCTTGAGATAAATTTCAGATCTGATGTTGGTGAAGATGTTGACATGCCATATGATGATCTTGTCAATGACTTCTTAAAAAATATGAATTGTTAAAATTAGAAAATAAAAGTTTGAAAAATAAAAATGATTTGGTTTTAAAAGAAAAGGATTCTTTTAGAAATAAATTTGAAATTGTTCCCAAAGAAAACAAATCTTTGAAAAATCAAGTAGCTTTGATTTCTAAAGAAAAAGATTTTGTTCTAAAGGAAAATGAAACTTTGGAAAAGAAAATTATTTTGGTTGAAAAATAAAAGAAAATTATTTTGAAAGATAATAACTCTAAAAAGAAAAATGATTTTGTTTCTCAGCTCATATTTCTTCTTCTAAAATTAATGATGATATATGTATTCTGAAGAAGTGCATTGAGCCAATGTTCATTTAATCACTCTAAAATGGAATTTATGTTTCGCAAGAAACAAATTTCACACATTTATGCACACACCCCGTGGCATATATCACATGCACACCAAGATCACACCCATTCTCATATGCACGCTAGAGTGTACAAATGTATATATTATGGCCGCAAAGGCCATCTTGCAAGATTTTGCTTTAATAGATTAAATTCTATAAATTTTACAAATAAAAGTGTTTGAGTTTCCTATAATACTAACTCCCCATAGACCCAAAAAAAAATGGGTACTAAATGTAAGTACACCTAGAGGGGGTGAATAAGTGTACGGCTAATCAAATGAACAAAATGCGAAAATTAAAACTTAATTGCAACACACTTAATGTAACCAACGAGTGTAACCGAATTCCCGGTGAAGGGCTCTGGATTAACTCCTCTTGATTCCTCTGAATAAGAGTTAAGATGCTATATGAAGCTCTCGTGGTAAAAAACACAAGTGAGGCACACATAAACAACACAAGCATGTAAATGATATGACAATATGATGCAATGCTCAAAGTAATAGAGACAAAGTTAGAGAAAGTGGATCAATCGCAAACACGTGGATGTGTTTCGAGGTTCGAGCACACAGCTCTACGTCCCCGCCTTCACACAGAAGGATTTCCACTAACTTGTCCACACAGGACTCCCACACAGGGAACCTCCACTGAGAATTTGGGGCAATTACAATTTGGAGTACACAACTCCTCTCTTTACAAATACAACCTCTACACTTAGAGGTTAGGCACAAAGCCACTCAAACACAATCACCTCACACTTGAGGGATGGGCACTTAGCCAAACAAATCAACCTCTCACAAGAGGGATAGGGCACAAAGCCACCACTCCAACAATCAACCTCTACACAAGAGGGATATTACAAATTAGGAGGGTTTGCAACTTGGTGATCAAAAGACCACAAACAATTCTTTTTCCACAAACAAAGATCCTATAGAGAGGATAGAATGATAAGATCAAGTGTGAGAAAATAAAGTGTTTTGAACAAAGAAAATCACAATTGAGTCCATAATAAAGATTTGCATGAAAGGCAAAAAGACTCAAAGGGGTATATATGTATATCTTAAGTTTTGACAAAATAGGCATATACATGAAGCTAAACATATAAACATAAAAAACATGTACAATATGGGAATACAAGTCAAATACATAAATCATCAAAACTAGGCTATAGTAGTACATCTAATGGGTACAAATGAGCGTTCAAGCACAAATATATAATAGTCTATTTGTAGCTCACTAGTTGTACAAGTATATATCCAAGTTTTAATGAAAACTAACATCTAAACATGTAAACAAAACATGAAGCATAGAAATCAAAACAAAAACTCATATGATCATTATGTAAATGCATATGCATTAGATCTATGATAAACACAATAGGTAAAATAAATGTGAGAACACAAAAGTATAAATCCATATTAAACATGGGTGATCTCAAATGCTATACATGTATATCAATGGTCTAATAAGCATGGCATATGGCATAATGAGCATTAAAACAAGACATGCTATAAATGAATGATCTAAAAGCATGCAAATATAAATAAGGAGTAAGAGATAGTTACCAAAACCATGAAGGCATCTCTCCATGCCTCCAAAACAAGGTGGTCCTCCCACCAAAATTTCTCTTGAAAGTGATGCATCCACTATGTCATCTTTAGGCTCGGAACACATCCACCTCAAGGCACCATCACTCTCACGTCATGTGAGAGCCCATACCTACATCAAATACAATAGGGATGGTCTTTGGTACCCATACTCTTTTGGGTCCATGGGGGTTAGCTCCTTTCCTAACCCAAACAAATTTAGTTGCTAAATTTGAATCATGTATACGATCATAACAAAACTTAGTAAGGTGGCCCTTACGTCCACAATGTGTACAAGTGTACACATGAGCATACATCGTGTTATGGGAGTGAACGTGGGAAGCATGTGTATGTCGTAGTTTGTGTGCATGCATAGGAGGAACTTGTTTCCTTCGAAACAAAGATTCCAAACGTGAGTGGTTCAAAGCACAATGGCTCAAAGTGGAGCCAAAACAATCAACACTCTTCTTAAGCATAGATATATCATTTTCAATTATAGAAGAAGAGGTACATACAATAGGTAAGCCAGGTGAAGCTACACTAGCATGGCAAACATGTGTAGTCAAATCATTTTTCAAAGAAACATTTTTCTTTAAACAATCTTCCAATTCTTGTGAAATCAAATCAATTTTGTTTTTCAAAGAATTATTCTCTTTTAATACAAAATCAAGTTTTGAAGTAAATCCTCATTTTTCTTCAAAACATTTTCATAATCATTTTTATTTTTCAAAATCTCATTTTCTTTTAGAGCAATATCAAGTTGGGATTTAAGTGAGTCACGTTCACTTGAAATCTCATCCCTTTCTTACAAAGCAATCTCAAGTCTAGAAGATAAATTTTTACTTTCTTCTTTTAAACCAAAATTATCCTTTTTCAAAAGTTTATATTTTGAAATCAAATTTTCACAATTTTTGGCTAGTTTATCATTCAAGGCTTGTGCATCATACACTCATTGCAATATGAATTAGTACTAGCATCTAGTTGAGTTTTCAATTATACCTCAAGGGAGTCATTCCCTTGGACCATGAAGCAACGTTCGTCAGACTCGTCTCGACTAGATTTCCTCTTCTTATTGATAAGCGTTGGTAGCTAAGGAGATGTCAAAATGTTCTATACTGCAAAAGCGGAATCATAGTGAGAAAACACATGTAAATATTTTTTGTCAAAAGATGCTTTAAGTGCCTTAAGGGCTTATGCATTAGCCTCTATATGCTTGCTATCACTAAGATAGGATTCCTTGGTAATGGTAAGGTAAACTTTGTATCCTAGGGCTTTTAAATGACAACTCATCATAACCTTCCATATATGAAGTCTAGAGATATCAAACTTGGGAGGGCTATCCATGAGTGCAAACTATATGTGTGCAAATGCAAATGCAAATGATAGATTAGAAAAATCAAGATCACACTCCTAGGTGGTTAAACCTAATATCAGGAGCGTAGGCTCTGATACCAATTGAAGTACACCTAGAGGGAGGTGAATAGGTGTACGGCTAATCTAATGAACAAAATGCGAAAATTAAAACTTAATTGCAACACACTTAATGTAACCAACGAGTGTAGCCGAATTCCCGGTGAAGGGCTCTGGACTAACTTCTCTTGATTCATCTGAATAAGAGTTGAGGTGCTATATGAAGCTCTCGTGGTTAAACACAAGTGAGGCACACACAAACAACACAAGCATGTAAATGATATGGCAATATGATGCAATGCTCAAAGTAATAGAGAGAGTTAGAGAAAGTGGATCAATCGCTAACACACGGATATGTTTCGAGGTTCGTGCACACAGCTCTACGTCCCAACCTTTACACAGAAGGATTTCTACTAACTTGTCCACACAGGACTCCCACACAGGGAACCTCCACTGAGGATTTGAGGCAATTACAATTTGGAGTACACAACTCCTCTCTTTACAAACATAACCTCTACACTTAGAGATTAGGCACAAAGCCACTCAAACACAATCACCTCTCACTTGAGGGATGGGCACTTAGCCAAACAAATCAACCTCTCACAAGAGGGATAGGGCACAAAACCACCACTCCAACAATCAACCTCTACACAAGAGGGATATCACAAATTAGGAGGGTTTACAACTTGGTGATCAAAAGACCACAAACCAATTATTTTTTCAACAAAACAAAGATCCTATAGAGAGGATAGAATGGTAAGCTCAAGTGTGAGAAAACAAAGTGTTTTGAATAAAGAAAATCACTTGGGAAAATCTCCAAATAGATATAGAATTTTTAGACCAAAAACAAATTCCCAAAAGACTATTTTTTGAATTAACAAACACTTTAAAAACTAATGAAGATTGATCTTTTAAACCAAAAACTCTTTTGAAAAACTTGCTCTTAAAGCACTTGAAAAGATCTGAAATTTTTCTCTCTAAAAACTTCTTGAGAAACATCTCTCAATGGGGTATATATAGCCTATTACAAAATCTGCCCGTTGGCAGGCAGAAAGGTCAAAAATGACCTTCCGGTCGACAGGCCGGTCGACCGGCCAACGGTCAAATTATGACCGTTGAGCCTGTCGTCGACCGCCCGGTCGACCGCGCCCAGAACCAGAGAGCAACGGCTCTCTGGCCGATCGACCGGGCGGTCGACCGGATCAACCCGAGAGTGGGCTGACTTCAGTCGGTCGACCGGCCTAAAAGGCTGGCTGCGTGCACATCCTTGTGCACGTCGGTCGACCGACTCTTGGTCCGGTCGACCGGCCCGGTCGACCGCCAGAGCCTGGCAGGGCAATTTTCAGAACTTAAAACTTGTCTTTTAATTATCAAATAAATTTCATAAAATCTCTAAAAATCTACAAAAATAGTTTCAGTATAATACTTTGATATACAAACATGTTTGAGTAAAATCAAACCATGTTACAAACGTTTTGAACTATTTTTGTAACTTAGAAATTTTGCCGAAAACCAAAATCCGTATTTTCCAAAACTTGGATTTTTGAAATGAAAATCCGATTTGTCCAAAACTCATCCAAATACAAAAACATGACATTGAAACAACTTTTAAGCATATAGTATATGGATATAATCCAATATACATATAAAGATATATATCAATGTTTTTGACATTAAATCTGAAAAATAAGTTTTGTTTAAAATACCAAAACTCCAAACTCATGAAATAGACTATCAAACTAAGTTTGTTTACCTAGTTGAAGAATAGATGTATATAGAACAAATCTAATATACATTAAACCATGTAAACTTGTTTTGATCCTATCTATTCATGAAAACCAAGATCGGTTAAACCAAAAATCGAAAACCAATAAACATGAAACTTGAAACAAGTGTGTGTGTTGTGAACTTGAGCATATCACACTATCTAATCTTTAACAATGGATCTAAACTATAAACTAAATAATGTACCGAAGTCTTCTTGTAGAGCGCCGTCTTCAAGTCGACTCGATCCAAACGTGATCCACCGAGCTTGACTCCAAACGAGTGCTAGATATGAACTTTGACGCTTGGGCTCTTGAATCACCATGTGAAAGCTCCAAATCACCTTTATTGAAGCTAATTACCTACTAATATCTTGGTTAAGTATCTGAAACTAAACATCACAAGATTATTAGTAAACTATAACTACATGAGTTAATCATCATCAAAACTAGAGTGGAAGGCCTCTGGGCCAACACTAAAGTCCCCACCTCTTATATTTGATATAGGTGTGGTCTCTCACAAAATGTAAGAGGGTTGATGCCTTGGTAGTGGATGCATGTGGAGCTAGATGGACATATCCTATTGATGCATCCTATCAAGAAAGTTTGGTGGAGGACCACCATGGTTTGAAGATTTAGAGAATAGTTTATATATTTGGTAACTATCTCTAACTTCTATTTTAGTTTACATGCTTTTGCAATTGATAATTTTTAGCATGTTTTCATTTTAATGCTCATTATGTTAAATGCAATGTTATTAGATATGTGATATATATAGATAGTCTTTGAGGTACACCCATGTTTATATGAATTCATACTTTTGTGTTCTCACTTTACTTTAACTACTATGTATATACTAGTTCTAAAACACGTGCATTCTATTGATCATATTTGTTTTATGCTTCATGTGAAAATTACTTGTTTAGATGTAGTTTTCATTAAAACTTGTGTTCATACTTGTACAAGTAATGAGCCATACTTGATTATTATGTGTTTGTATTTCATTGCTCATTTGTACTCATTATATGTAATTGTATAATTTAGTTTTGATTATTCTTTCATTTGTACTTGTTTTTCCTATTTTTGTGCATGTTTTGCTTCATGTATATGTTATTTTTGTTTAAAACTACTAGATATAAATGTATATCCTTGAGTCACTTGCTTTCATGCAAAATTCCATTTTTCACTCATTTTTTTGGTATATGTATGTTTACTTTTAGATTCGACAAAACATACATATATCTTAATACTTGTTTAATTTTTATAAAAAAATTTAGTTTTGATGTTTGTTTAAGCCTTATTGATTTATTTCATGAATATGCTATTCACATGATTCTTGTGCACTCACATTATTTTTATTTACTCATGACTTTATTTTATGAGCACATTTTTTTAGCCTTATAGATCTTGAGTAACAATTTTTGTGTACTTAGTAATGCTTCATGGGATATATGATTTGGTTTCATATTTTGAAGGATCTTTAACTAGTTTTTAAAAAATTATTTTAAGCTAGTTTCTTGATTCTTAAATTGGTAGAGTTTTCAAACATGTTAAATTATTTTCAAACTCTTATTTTTGAAAACCCTACCAACTAAAGGGCGATTGATTGAGCGGCCATGCCTTGTGTACCTTATTGAATATCTTTGATAGTGATATTCTTATTGTCAAATTTATAATGATGATATTATATTTGGATATACTAATGAAAAGCTTTGCAAAGATTTTGAATTATGCATGAAGAATGAGTTTGAAATGCCTATGATGGGCGAGCTAAACTACTTTCTTGAACTACAAATAAAGCAAAGGAGTAATGAAATTTTTATAAATCAAGCCAAGTACACAAGGGAACTCATCAAGAAATTTGGACTTGAAGGGTAAAGATGAGCAAAACTCCTATGGCTACCGCAACAAAACTTGATAAGGATGAATAAGTTATAAATGTAGACATTAAACTTTATAAAAGCATGATTGGTAGTATACTTTATTTAACGGTTACTAGGTCGGATATCATGTTTAGTGTATGTTATATATTAGATTCCAATCTTGTCCTAAAGAGTCCCACTTGATTGCAGTAAAATGCATTATTAGATATCCTAAGGGCACTATTAAAATGGGTTTGTGATATCCAAAGAACGGACAATTTTTCATGACGAGTTTTTCAGATGCTGACTATACTGGTTGTAGAGTGGATAGGAAGAGTACAAGTGGAACTTGTCAGTTTTTAGAAAATTGTCATGTTTCATAGTCTTCTAAGAAATAAAATTTTGTATCCTTCTCAACAGCCGAGGTGGAGTATGTTGCGGCCGGGGCTTGTTGTGCACAAGTCCTTTGGATGAAACATACTCTTCTTAACTATGATTTGTATTATGATCATATTAAGATATTTTGTGATAATACTAGTACTATTCATATGACTAAAAATGCAAATCAATATAGTAAGACAAAGCACATAGAAATTCGATATCACTTTCTTAGAGATCACAATGAGAAAGGTGATATTGAAATTGATTATGTTTCAACTAATTTTCAACTAGCAGATATTTTTACTAAGTCACTTGATTTTGATAGATTATCTTTCATTTGTGGAGAACTAAATATTTGTATTGTTGATTCATGAGTTTTTCTTCTGATAAAATTTATATATGTTTTAATTTTTGGTTATTTTTGCTTACCCTTTTTGATACATGATAAAAAAGAGGAGAAGTATTTATGAGCGTATTTATGAGTGTTTATTGGTATTTGTTTGATCATGCTCTTATACAATGCCTTTATCATATAACTTGTTGATATCTTTTACTTGACAGCTAGCTTAACTTGAGGGAGAGTTTTTACAAAGCTCCATCCCAGATTTTTTTTATTAAATAGATCATATGTTTTGTCATCATCAAAAAGGGGAAGATTGTTGGCCCAAAGGTTACAATCTCCGATTTTGTGTTTGATGATAACAAAGCATATGAAGTTATTTGGTACTAATCAAGTTCAAGAGCGTATTTCAGGATTCAAAAAGATCTAATATGATTCAAGAAGATCCAACAGGTTTCATCCTCTAAAGGAAAATGTTGATGACTCAAGGGTACTTAAGAACGAGATCATAGTCCAAAGCACTCAGCGTCGCTCAAACGTCACTATCAGAGAAGCCCGCTTGAAGATTCTTGTAGGCGATTAGAATCTTATATGAATCTAATTTGTTAAAGAGTAGAATTTAGATTTGAGACTCACAGTTATACACACACAAAAGTACACGTTTTCAAAAGTATGGTTTTGACATATTTGATTTTGATACTTGTTCCACATTTTCTTAGAAATTTCTATCTCAGTTTTGAACTTGTATATCATGGCTATACATGTCTTCTCTCTTTCAAAATTTAAACAAAAATTATTTACAAATTTTTTTTATCTTCAAAAATTATTTTGACCCAGATTTTAGCCTAGGTCGGTCGACCGGGCGGTCGACCGTGCCTATTATAGGCCGAAACGGTCGACTGCACAGTTGACCGAACCTCTTGCAATTGGGGTGTGCATGTTGTGCACATTCTCGGTTGATCGACCGGTCAACTGGTCCCTTATTGCGGTCGATTGGGCGGTCGACTGACTGTAAGTAGTTTGGTCTCGGTTAAACACGGTCGACCGGTCAGTCAACCGAGAGCCGACTGTCAAATTTTTTTTGAATGGCTAGTAGACCGGCGGGTCAACTGACAAACTGTCAGATTGGCAGTAACGATCAGTTCTTTTAAATCTGTTTTTGAACATGTTTCTTTTAAAATATGGAAAGTTGAATTTCTCAGGTCAATGTCTTCCTTTTTAGACCTGATAAAATTATTCTAAAACTGTTTTCTAAAACCTATATAAAGCATTGGGATTGAATATTTCACAACAACAAATTCTATTGAAAATCTAGTTTTTGCTTTCAAAGAAAAAAGTTCAAAATTTCTTTTGCGCTCTTATTTTGAAAATTTTAATTGAGTTTTTCTACTCTTAAAATGTCTCTTTTCTGATTTTCACTCTCACTTACATCCTTGAGTTTTAAGTTTACATTTTACTCTATGAGATTTTTGTAAGAGAGTTGCAAAGAGAGTGTTTGTGATCTCTTGATCACCCAGAGCTTGTTATCTCAATTGGCTTTGTGCTGCTTCTGGTGTGGAGGATTGAGTTGGGAGTTGTGCACTCCGAGTGGTTGTGATTTCTTTTGTAAAGCCCTTTTGTGGAGGATCCAATAGTGGATAGTGAAATGCTTCACGGTGGTAAAGGAAGGGATATAGAGCGGTGGCTCAAATCTCGAAACAAATCTTTTTGTTTGCAATTGCTTTATTGTCTCTATTTACATGTTTATCATTCATTTATTCTTGTCGATCAATACTCATCTCAACAAATTGCAATTGACCACTTCAACTCTTATCTAGAGGAATCACGAGGGGAAGTTCAGAGCCCTTCACGGGGAATCCGTCTTCAAATCTTGTTTTGAGTGATCAGTTACCTTATTTCATATTAAATTGTCTAAAATTTCATTTGATTAGCTATTCACTTATTCACCCCCCTCTAGGTGTATTTTCATAGTTGTCGACAGTGCTTGTGCTGATTTTGAAAATATGATCATTGAGCAGTGCCTGTCGACAAGCATGAGTTTGTTATCGACAGTTAGACAGTCAACTTGCATGTTTTGTCTCTCAATGATTATTTTCTTATATAAACCTGTTCAGATTCATTCCAATATTTATTTCATGTTTCAACATGTTTTTTATTGTTGGACTTACTGAGTTTTGGTCTCTATCCTATTCCTATATATAGGAGTGATTAGGAGAATATTTTATATCAAGAAATCAATAAACTTTCAAGAGAAAATCAATTTAGTTTTGAAAGAATTTTCAAGTGTTCTATTCAAAAGTTTTTCTAAGCTATTCAATCCTTTTCTCTCAGTTTCTCTCAAACTTTTCTTGAGTTATCAATTCCTACTCTAAGTTATTGGAAAAGTGTAATAGAGTGTTTGTGATGTTGTGTGGATCACCATTGTAACCATTAGTTCTGTTAGAGTTCCTCTTGAAAAAAGGTAATGAGTGGAGTTGTGGCTCTGGATCTTCTAAGATCGAGTTGTGATTGTAATCATGGTTAATTATAGTAGATTTTTTCATTACGATGAACGTGGGGACGTAGATCAAGTGGTTCGAACCTCGATAATAATTTCTTATGCTTGCGATTGGCTATCTCATTGATCTCTCTAACTTTTTAATTGATTATTCTTGCATTATTATACTTGTTTATTTACTATTCTTGCAAAATTATTTGATTTGAACTCTCTATATATTAAGAGAATAATTACGCCCCTCAACTCTTATTTTAAGAGGAATCATGAGGAGAAGTTCAGAGTCCTTCACTAGATATATGGCTTTATTTCTTGATTGTTAAGTCGATTAAGCTTTTGTAGTTTATAATTATTTTAATTCCGCATTTTATTAGCCATCACCTATTCACCTCCTATAGGTGATTTCAATTGGTATCAGAACTTGGTGCTCTTGATTATAAGTTTCACCACCTTAGAGTGATTCTATTTGGCTAATCACTTTATTTGCTCATAAACACATGGCTTCAAGTGACTTTTACGGTGATGTGCGAATGGCAAGTTCACAAGTAATAAATTGATAAGTAGAGTGTCGAACCCACGAGAATTGTTATCTAATTAAGTACCAAAAGTGTTATGACTCCAAACTTATTAGAAAGAAAGATCACGATATAGAAGTGAAATAAACAAGGAAGTTGTTGGCTTTGGATGAGAAAAGGCTAAAGCAATTGATTTCAACAATTATTCCAATTTAATATATTAATTGTGCTAATATTTTGTACTACTTATATTAACAATCGAAATCTCCTATCCTAATTAGTATTCTCTCTCGAGCAATACTAATACTATCCCTTATTAAAGAACCTACAATCTCTCGATCTAGTAAATTTACAAATTAAAAGATACATTAAGTTTAGTGGTCTCACACGATTGTACAATTTATGTATCTCCTCTAGGTCTCAACATGTCAAGTTGTGATTTCCACTTTTAGAAGTGTTGCGATATCATCACCTCTCAGTTTCTAACCTAGACATCAATACACTTGTTGTAGTTATCTAATAACATGAAGATCGAGAATAAGAACTTAACATGGCAAAAATCTAACATGAAGAACAAAGAAGTAGACTAACACAAATCAAATATATTATCTTACCATAATAATTACCTGCATCAAAACCCTAGTTATGGAGAATTAGTTCATAATTGAAATGATGCAAAACATAAGAATCAATATGAATTTCATCATAAAATAAAATATAAGAAGAAAAGAGATAGAAAACACCAAATTAGAAGATGCCTCCTTGCTGGCCTTGTTCATGTTGAAGCTCAGATTTCTTCTCCAAAAGCCAAGAATTTTATTAAGAAACTAAAACCCTAAATTAAAGCTTTTTTCTATGATTAGATTATCCAATTAAAAGAGATTGTAGCCCTATATATAGAGCTTAGAGTCATTTATAATAAGAAATACAATAGGACATCTAATCCAATTTTAACAAGATGCAGAAATTCAATTCTGAATCGAACTGCAGCCACCCAGTGGTATTTCTAAAAATGGGCCAACAACTAGAAAATATTATCAACATAACAATTGTATACCTTTCAGTTATCTTTTTGTGTCAATCTTAAATCATCAGATTTGGACTTCTGTAGTGAAAGTTAAGATCAAAATACTAAAATGTGTCTTGCCTAAATCTGAATCTGAATCTGATTCTGCTCTTTGTTTTAAATAGTGGCGGCTGCGTAGTCGACCACGTTGGCTTGCAGCTGACTTTTGGTGAATTTTGATCTCATATTATGGTAGATGCTTCCTCATATCTTGTAGAATCTTTTGGCAAGTCTATTTTGTCTCTAGTCGTCCTCATCTTGTGATAATCTGCTGAAATCTTCCCTTTGTACCGATTTTTCACTTTCACTCTCTTTTTCTCCAATTCGTGCTTTTGATCAAATTTCTGCATAATCGTAAGAAAATATACCCATGCAGTATTAAATGTGGCAGATAATTGTCATAAAAGTGATATAAAATATATAATAAATTACATCATCATGCGGTACCAAAACCTTCCCAAGTTTGATGGTCTAAACTTTCCTATTTGGAAAGTCGATATAACTTTGTAGAACCCATGGTGATGAAGCCACTTGGTCTGAAACCACTGTCAAGGAATTTGAGGCTAATGCTAAAACCTAATATGCTCTTCCACTTGCACTCAAATATGATGACCTACATGGGTTCTCAACTATAAATCTGCTTATGAAGTTTGGAATGATTTGATTATTACTCATAACTGAACTCTCAAGTGAAGAAGTCCAAGATTGATTTGGTATGTTCTCATATGAGAACTTTTATATGAATAAGAATGAATCTATTGATGAAATACTTACTCATTTTACAAAGAATACTAATGGACTTTCTTTTTTAGGTGACAAAATTGATAATGATCAAAAGGTGAGAAAAGTTATTCAACCTCTTTTCAAATCTTCGAAAGTCAAGGCTACTACATTGAAGGAGTTCAATAACAAGGGGGAGATGGTTTTCTCTGGGTTCATAAAGAACCTTAAAACACATGAGATGGATAGAAAAGTTATAGTTAAGAAAGAGAGCTACAAAAGAAGAAGAGTGTTGCCTTCAAAGCAACACCATCTTTTTTGGAGGACGATGAGAACATGGATGAAGATGATGAAATGAATTTGCCATGCTCGTGCAAAAAGTAGGAAGGATGTTCTACAAGCAAGGGAAGATGAGCAACAATAGAAGATCCAAATGGAAAGAAAAGGGTGAAAGAAAGAAAGAAGAAATTGGTCCTTGCAATCACTGTAAAATGCTGGGACCTTTATTGTCGATTATCCAAATCTCAAGGTAACTACTTCAAGAAGAATATCAAAGAAGAAAGCGATGATGGCTTCACGAGATGATGACTCTCCAAATGAGTTCAGAGAAGATAAAGATGTCGCCAACATTTGTCTCATGGCTCATAGGGATGACCCCACTAAGGTATCATTTGAACCCTCTTTAAATAGTGATTTAACCATGGATGAACTTGAAAATTTCTTTGAAGAACATCATGAAAGGTATTTATTAAAAGAAATAAGAAATTGAAAAAGAAAAATGAGGTATTGATTAACAAAATAAATGAGATTTCAAAAGAAAAGGATGATTTACCTATTTCTCTCAAAAGTCAAAAAGTTTTCGATGATTATAAGATTGCAGCAAGGCAAAATTTTTTGTTGTTGATAAAAATTAGTTTACTAATATTAAGAGAAGAATTGATGCTTTGAATAACACTTCAAAGAAGTATGATGTTGATAAGGCTAAGTTGGAGTCAATGTTTCCAAGGAAACAAGCTCCTAAGAAATATGCATCCCACTCTCATCATGCTCATAAAGCACATCACAATGCTCATCATGCCTTTATGTATGTCAAGGTGTATACTTATACTCATTGTGATTAAAAAGGTCATTTGGCTAGATTTTGTTTTGATAAGTTCACATTTAGGTTCACAAAAGTACTAACCCCCAAGGACCCGAAAAGATAGGAGTACCAATAAGTACACCCGTTTCACTTGATGCAGGTGTATTATCTCTCAAGACATGAGAGAATTGGTATCTTCATGGTGGATGCGTTTTCAAATTAAATGGAGAAATTTAACTGATGCATCACTGTCAAGGAGTTGAAGTGGCAATACCACTTTTGGTTTAGAGAAATGGAGTTAGATTTATCAGTATCGGTGACTATCTATATTCTCCATTTTAAGTTTAAATATGCTTTGTTGTGTTTATAATCATGTTTAATATATATATATAATATATATATATATATATATATATATATATATATATATATATATATATATAGGGAGCTGATTCCCTAAGAACGGTTCTCACATATTTCTGTGAGAACTTTCATGTGGGCCGTCAGATCTGATAGATCAAATCAAATTAAACCAGATCTTTTTCAGATCCGACAGCCCACATGAAAGTTCTCACAGAAATTCGTGAGAACCGTTCTTAGGGGATCAACTCACTATATATATATATATATATATATATATATATATTATATATATATATATATATAGTGAGTTGATCCCCTAAGAACAGTTCTCACGAATTCATGTGAGAACTTTCACGTGGGCCGTCGGATCTGATAGAAATCTAGTTTTATTTGTTCTATCAGATCCGACGGCCCACGTGAAAGTTCTCACAGAAATCCGTGAGAACCGTTCTTAAAGGATCAGCTCCATATATATATATATATATATATATATATATATTGGAAATTTAGCTTTCATTCATAAAGAAATCTTACACATACATACAACACCTACGTATGACATCTCTAACAATATAACCAATAATGTAAAAAAGGGGAGGACCATGGCTGTCACCATTTGCAGCACACCTGACCAAAAGCTAGACATTTATAGGTAGCGAATTACATTCAGTCGTACATCTCAATTTGAGTAGACACAAAGATATTTTTTCTCCATACTATATTTTCAGTAGCATGTCCTCATAAGTTCACTTGTATCCTCATAAATGCTTCTAAATACCATGATTTTGTGCCTAGCCTTGCGCTGAACTGCCCTATCATTTTGGGCCTGTTTGTTTCGTTGCAAAACGTCGTAAGTCGTAAGTCATAAAATGAGAATGGAAAAAGTGAACTGTAGCAGAAAAAATATATTGTGTTTTACGGTGTTTGGTTGATAAAGTGAAGTGTAAATGGAAAAGTATATTGTGTTTTACGGTGTTTGGTGATAAAGTAAAAGTGTAAATGGTAAAGTATATTGTGTTTTACGGTGTTTGGTTGGTAATGTAAAAGTGTAAGTGAAAAAGTTGATCACAAAATTAACTGTAGCAGTGATTTAAATATTATAAATACTATTAAATTAAATCTACTATTGCAAATTAAATTGTATTAATAAATTTGATATAAAAATTAATAATCTTAATATTTTTTTATAGCAATAATATTAATAAAAATATTAGTATAAATAGTCAAATATTACTAAAATATTAACTAAATAAATAATATAAAATTTTAAGAAAATCTAAAGAACATTAATAAAATTTTAAGAATACTAATAAAATATAAATATTTAAAAATCTACAAAAATAATAAAATATAGTTATAATATTATAATATTAAAAATACTTAAAAATTATTATAATATAAATTTTATTATAATATTATTGTAATATTATAGAAATTTAAAATTAACAAAATAAAATATAATTATAATTTAATAATAAATTATCATTATAGTATTATTATACTGAATTATTATTACAATATTAACATAATAAAATATTAATATAATAATAAAATATATTATGATATTAATATAGTAGTTTTTATATTAAAAAATAAATAATTAAATATATAGTAATTTTATATTAAAGTATAATATTGTTATATTAATAAAATATTAACTCTAAATAAAATAACAAAAAATGGAATAAGTATTAATAAAATAATAAAGTATTAAATAAAATTTTAAATAAAAATATTAAATTAAAATTTTAAAATATTAAATATTAAAACAATATTAAAAACAATAAAAAAATTAAAGATTAAAAATATAAAATAATTAAATAATTAAATAAGAAATTGAACATTATTTAAAATATTAAATATTTAATAATATTAAATTATATATTGATTATCAAGTAACTGTTTTGAACTGTAAGTGTACTACAAGTGAGAGTTACATGACCACAAAATTAACTGTAGCAACTGTAAGTGGGAAAATATGAGTGTAAAAGTGAGATTTACATGACCACAAATTTAACTGTAGCAACAGCAATTGGAAAAGAAGAGTTGCATTTTGCAACTTGTTTTTTCAGCGAAACAAATAACGGAAAATGGAAAAGAAGTTTTACGACTTACGTTTTGCGGCGTTTTGCGGCGAAACAAACACGCCGCGTTCTTTCCAAAAGTGCTAGATAGCTACACAAAGCGCAGACCTTGCAAGGATAGTAACCTTTCTCTTTTTCCTGAATGTACTCTGAATTTTCGCTGCCTCAGTAATACCCAACTTTAACCTACAGAGCTGCCATATATATGAGGAGAATGACACTCAAAGAAGAGATGTGGTATTGTTTCTGAAGCCATATTGCAAGATAAACGCTCATCAGAGTCAATGATGTTTAGATCCTTCAAAAAAGCTCAACAGGCAATATCCCTTAAATAGCTCTTAGAAGACATGTGGACATTTTAGGAATATTATTGAGAAACCATATCAGATCATATAAGCAAAATTGAACCTTGAATTCTGATCTTATTCAAAGCCGAACTAAATGCAAATTGGCCAGATTTTTGGGTTCCAAGTCCATGTTTCAGCAGTTTGCTCATGTATATTTGTAGCTTGTGCATGAATATCAGATGGCATATACTGCAGTGCGTTATCCATTGAGCTTATAATCCATTTCTAGGTTCCAGAATCCAGCAAAGTAGAATCAGCTTCAGAGATGTGCTGTCCTCTAAGTAATGGGTCTCAATCCATTGGCTTCATGGTGTGGTATAGATGCACAATCTTCACACAAGTCTCAGGCCCGCTGCTTCAACAATATCAGCAACCCTTCTTAAACCTACACCACCTTCTCTATTTGGCAAACAAATATCAGTCCCTTCCAGATATGCATCCTACCATTCCAGAGAAAATTAGCATATGTTCTCTCAACTTCCCTGATGAGTGAGCAAGGTAACTTGAAAGAAAATACCAAATAAGGTAGAAGATTATGTAGAACAGTTTTGTCAACTCTGTTCTAGGAAAGGACAGAAGATTCAATGATATATATTCAATATATATATATATATATATATATATATATATATATATATATATAATATAATATATATATATATATTGAGTTGACCCCCTAAGAACGGTTCTCACGGATTCATGTGAGAACTTTCACGTGGACCGTTGGATCTGATAGACATCTAGTTTTATATGAGAAAAATGTATATCAGCCTGCAGCTGAGAGAACTCTGTCAGCCTGCGGTGACGTGGCTCAAGATTGAAGCGCCACTAACTTGCGGCCCGCTTATAGGAAGAAGCTAAATTACTAGATACCCCTTATGAAAAGCTACTATGTCGGTGAAAGACAATGGATATGTATAGTTTATTATATTTTTATATTTTATATATTTTTTCTTCATTTCTGACTGTTGTCTATTCCTCCTATGAACTATTAAATTGTTTTTTACATATAGTATGCAATCCTGGACTGCGACTATGGTCGCATTATCACGACTATGGTCGCAGTACTTAACGAGAGCGATAGTATAATCGCAATTTACGTATTTATTTTATATATTTTGTTCTTAATTTCTGACTGTTGTCTGATCCTCCTATGAACTATTAAATTGGTTTTTACATATAGTATGCGATTCTGGACTGCGACTATGGTCGCAGTACACTCTACTGCATTTTTTCTTGATGAATTTTTTTTTGCTAAGTTAAATGTAATAACGGTGAATAAGTATTGATTCTATAGTCGCAGTTTACGTATGTTTCTATATGTTTTGCTTATAAAGTATGAATTATTTTTACTTATTGCATGCGTAGTAGCACTGCGACTATGGTCGCAGTGTTTAAGAACAGCAGTCGCAGTTTGATATGTAATTAAAAGAGCTTATAAGTTAATCTAGTGAGAAAGAGACCTAGCACTGCGACTATGGTCGCAGTGTTTAAGAACAGCAGTCGCAGTTTCATATGTAATTAAAAGAGCTTATAAGTTAATCTAGTGAGAAAGAGACCTTACAAAAAAACAGAATTAAAAGCTTTTAAAAGAAGACAAAATAAAATCCTAATCCTCGTCATTATCACCATCATAAGCAGATTCGTCGTCTTCATTCTTCTGCTCTTCCTGTTCATCACTTATTTCCTCATCATCTTCCTGTTTTTGAGGCTTTTTTTGTTTCACCGATAAACTCCCAGAATGGATCGCCTCTATCAAGTTCTTCGTCTGATCCGTTGCCAGAAAGCGAGCCTACAGCATCAGAGGACATGCTTTCATCAAGCATGTTTCCGTCAAGTGGCAGAGGAATAATGTCTTCCTCACTAACCCACATGAAATCTTCATTATCCTCATGAATAGGAGGATCAGTTAATACATTATTTGATGTAGTGAGATAGTCAAAAGGAGTGAAGTCCAGACTGGTATCAGATTCACTAGAATATCCTGAAGAAAAAGGACCGGTGGGGGGAACGATTGAAGTTGAATCTAAGTGTTCAGAGGAAGAAGATGGGAAAGACATGATTCAAGAATGAATTGTTTTGTGAAAGTTTTTTGATATCAAATTGAAAAGAAAGAGCAAAAATATAGTTTTCAGGTATGAGATAATATATTAGTTACAAGCATTATATAAAGGTCAATATTGTGGAAGAACATGAATAGTAATAATAATTGTTACAGGTGAGGGTTGAGTATGGTAGGAAGTGGGAAAAAAAATTAAATATTTAATTGAAGATTTATTGCGGGAGAATCCGAAGAGTTTCTTTTTGCCAGAGGTTTAATGCTTGAAGTAGAAATTAACTTTTTATAGAATTGTTTGCCTATATCTTTTAGATTACGTATGGTGCACATCTTTCCTTTTTTCTAGACTGTTGTTGTATCATGGTAGAAAGAATATTAATTACTTTCATTTAATACATAAGGCATGCGAAAGAAGATTGCGACTTTGGTCGCAGTACTGAAGGAGGTCGCATTGCTGTAAGATAGAATGCGACTAAGGTCGCAGACGTTATAGCGACTAGTTACTGCGACTGTGTCGCAGTTGTCATATAAAATTGAAAGTTATTCCAGTTAGAATTAAAAAGGGGTATTTTTGTCAATTTGTTTCACGATTGTTTAGGCGGGATCTTTTTAATTTTTTTGGCGCCTACACTCTGCGGCCGATATGTGGCATATATTCAGCCACGTCCCGCCGGCTGAGAAACTCTCTCAGCCTGCCGGCTGAGGTACAGTAACCCCTATATATATATATATATATATATATATATATATATATATATATATATATATATATATATATAATATATATATATAAGATAAATTAAATATTGTCTCATATTGCTAGGTGGATATGACTGATTTAGCTTACTTTTCACAAATCTTGATGATTGTACATTTCCAAATCCGAAAAAAAGAATTTTTGTTGATTTAAGTTTTCATGTCTACAAATCAAGTTTTTCGAGTAAATGAGTTTTGATGATTCTACTCTTGCACAAAATAATTTTACAAATTTCTAATCTTAAAATAATTAGTTTTTATAATTGATCATATTTTAAATTTATTAAAATAATTTTCTATTATATATAATTTATTTGGCAAAATTTTGTCTGCTGTCGACTGTCATGTCACCGCTGTTGACAGACTGAAATCAACAGAGAGTTGTATCTCAGGCTCAGTTGTTGACAGACTGAGATCAACAGAGAATTGAGCCCAATCAGAGCTGTTAACAACCACTCAGGATTGTCAACCGAGGACAGCTTGTATGGATCCAAATCTTTTGAACCCTATTCTCTCTCTTTCCCTCATCTCTTTCGACAGCAACTCTAGTTCGTTAGCCGCTCTCTCTCTCTTCTCCTTCAAACCCATGTTCTTTACCTCCAAATCCTTTCCACTTCTCAAAAATTCCTTCTTGCAAAAGATTTTTCCCCAAATCTAGTGTGTATTCTCTATTGGACCTGCAACAATTTCAAGAGATTGTAGGGTTTTTCTCATCAAAACCCTAGGGCTTCTTCATTTTGGGTAAAAAACCTATCTTCGCTCTTCTTTTCAATTCTTTCTTGATCTTATCTTGTCTAGCAAATGACCTAGGACTTGTATTGAAGGATCTTCTTCTTCCAAGAGATCCCAATCTCAAAATTCCTTCACATATAGTAGTCTTCCTTGTGGCATGGTGCTTCTGATCTCTTTAGTCATTGACAAATTGATATTCAAGGAGAACTATTCCAATCTTCACCAGAACCCTTAGTGCAGCTTTTCTTCATAGGAAGATGAGTCACCTCTCCAAGCTTTTTAGTGCTCAATCTTCCACTCAAGCCGAGCAATTCACTCATATGCCTCCTCCTCTCCAACTCAACCAATTTCTGATTTATATTCTATTCTTTTAGAGAAACTGGATTCCATGGCTCTTGCTCAATCTACATTTCAAGAAGCATACTACACTGATACTTCTTATTTTATTATAGCCCAAATGCTCAATTAGATGCACTTATCTCGTATTCAATAACATCATGGATACAATATTGCACAATACACAGAGTTCATGCATCCACTTTCACCCATTGGACCTCCTTTTGCTGCATGGGATGCTCCTCAACCAATGCTCCTGAGTCGGGTTCTTCTCACAGCCTGCTGGTCATGGTGGTAATGACAGTGATAATGGCAGTAAATAAGAAGACATTGAAGAAGAAGAAGACAACAAAGAAGATAAGTACCAATTGGCCAGTCGACATAGAAAAAAAAAACTTGTTTTTTTCCCTCCCCTTTTTGATTTATGACAAAAAGGGGGAGTATAATAGGAGTTATGGATAATATTTAGGAGTATTAAGATGTTTTAGTTTGTTTTTGTAGTTGCTTTAGTTTGTGAACTTTTCGTATGTAATACTTTGGTTTGTAACAAATATTTGGTATGGGTCTTATTGTACTTGGTTTGATAATTTTAACTAGTAGTTTGGTTTTTAACTCAATATATTATCTTTGGTTTATGGTATTTGTGAATGGATAATTGGATGGTAATCTGATGGATGTATAACTTCATTATCACGAGTATGCTTGTGTTTAATATACTTATATTTCTGATTCATGCATAATTTCAGGAGGAGCTTTCTTATAAGCTACTCCAAATAAACTTTAAGAGTTTTGTCACCATCAAAAAGGAAGAGATTGTTGGCCCAAAGGCTCAATCACTCTTTAATTTGATGATTCTAAAACTCATGAAGTTTGGTGATGCTAATAAAATTTAAGTTTTCTTAAGTACATAAATTTTTAAGAGTGAGATGTTTGGTTTCAAAAGGAGATATTGAAGTACGTAAGATCAATTCGACAAGATAAATTCAAGTATTGGATAAGAAGATAAATTTGTAAAAGCCCACTTGAAGATCTTATATATTGAGTCTACTCTTGAATGCTATGTAAGAAGTTTAGTTTTGTTAAAGTTTAGTATAGAGAATTTGTGCTAAAGAGAGAACACACACGCAAAAGTTTTCCAAATCGATTTCATATTTTTAATTATTATTTTTGTGTTTTTATTAAGTTTAAACATGTATAAAAATATTGTTCTTATTAAAATGTTTAAAATATGTTTGGATTTTTAAATATACATATTTTTACCTAAAATGCATTTAAAATATTATATTTTATGATTTTATGATTGTACACATTATTGTAAATTTACTGCATATTTATCACTAAATTCCTGCATCTATATTGTACTAAATCCTACTGATAACCGTGTCTTAATTTGCAGGCTTATCCTAATTAAGAGGGAGAAGATAAAGCCAAATAATGTCAATTAAAGTCAGATTTAACTGGATCCATTTGTTTAGCTGAAGATAATTACAGATTCAGTTTGGTTAAATTAGATTTAGAGAGATCAATTCAGTTAAATGGAGAATCAACCAAGATCAAATCAAAATCAGAGACCAAATTGAAAATCCAGTTGGATAAAAGGAGATAACACGAAATCTATGACCCACACTCCCTGGATATGGCCATCTGGACACATCCAGGCCGCGGATCAGCGGCAAAAGCCGCGGATCCGTGGCAATCTTGTTAGACTCTTTTTCCTGGTCCCATATGACTAGGATTAAATTCTTACTTTATTTTTAGGGTTTAGGATCATTATTAAATAGTTTTGAGAAGTTGTACCTCAGTTCTTTACTTTGTAGTTCAGTCCAATAACAAAAGAGGAAAATACTGTGTAATTTACCGTTGAAGTGATATCAAAGGAGATTCACCTTGTTTGTTCACCTCTTCTCGAAATTTCTAGTATGTTGTATTTCAATTCTATATTTTGTTTTACATCTAGTATTAGTAGCTAAATCGATTTTTATGGGTCACTATCGTCTCTCTTCTATCCTTCTTTGTTTTGGAATGATTTTGTTACAAAGAACCCAACGGAATCATATGTATGCCTTAAACTAAGCCTTGCATTTTTGCAAGTATTCTTAAAGGCACATGAGGGTGGATTGGATTTTGAAACTTTCATTTTGAAAACAATACTTGAACTTATTTTTTCTTCATACTTGAAAAACAAACTTGATGATTTAACATTCAGTTTAAGAGGAATTTTTAAAAGGAGTTAACTTTTTCATACAAACATCTTATTTGCTTTACTTTAACTTTCAAAATTCAAGGTAACAGTTTGGCCTATGATCGAGTTGAGGCAGTAAGATTTTCAAGGAAAGAATACATCATTGAGTAGCAAAATAGTGAGCCTGGATCTCTTTTTTACTTTAAACACAAATAACAACAATCTCAAGATTTCTTAAATATCATCTTTTTCAAGACCTATTCTAAATCTTAAATTTTTCTTTGAATCAATTCTTTACACCCTATATTATTTTCTCCTAAAAATTACCAACACTAAAACTTATTTTCCCTAAAAATACTGAAACGGTTGCATCGCATCTCTTCTCGTAGATACGACCCGTTAGCCCTAAGTTTAGGGGTGCCACCGGATACGGATTATCCGCGGATATCCGCATCCGAATCCGCCTCCAATCCGGATACGGATATCATTTTTTCACATCCGTCAATATTCGTATCCGTATCCGTATCCGAAAGGTAGGTGCGGATACGGATATGGTAAAAGTAATATCTTATTCGTATCCGATCCGATATCCGAATGTTGCGTGCTTTATAATGATATCGGTATGGAGAAAACTATTCTTCAATGGAATAAGGTATTAAATTTTGATATTTTGAGTTGGTGAAAAAGTAATAGTGAAAAGTATTCGATTCTTGCAAGAGCACCACATGATATTTTGAGTATTTCGACATCAACTATGTCATCCGAATCGGCATTTAGCACGGAGGACGTGTAATCTATTGTAATAGAAGTTAAATGACAATGAATACGATGAATGTATTGATATGTACACAATAATATCATAGTATGTATCACATTTAATATTGTAGTAGATGAGATAAAAAGTAATATAAGTATTTCTGTTTAATTTATCTTTAACCATATCCATTTTTAACATATCCGATTAGTATCCGCATCCGATCCGCTAATATCCGATTTATATCTGATATCCGATTTTGACGGATACGGATATCATTTTTTCACATCCGCCAATATCCGTATCCGTATCCGTATCCGAAGGTTGGGTGCGGATATGGATATGGTAGAGGTAATATCCGATCCGTATCCGATCCGATGGCACCCCTACCTAAGTTACATGGTAATTTAATTTATAATCAAAATTTTGGCGTTGTTGCTGGGGAGAGAACGATATTCTTTGTATTTAACAAGTTTGGTGTTCTGTTTCAGGGTTACGAAAATCAAATTGAGAATTTAAGTATTGCAGAAGAAGACTCGTGATCCTATGCCCCTGCTCTAGAAATGAGGGAACAAGATTCTAAGAGTTGGCCGCGAAAACGCATATTTTGCTGCGCAAACGCTCCAATTTTGTGGGACTACTAAAAACTCTTTTTTGTAGGATATATTGCTCTGCAAAATAAGCTTTCTTACATTGCTAGTTTTTTATACTTAATAATTTCATCACCTATTTTAATCCAACAGTAATTGCTTGATTGAAATTGCCTTAAAAAAATGTTTAGACTTGCATTCATAGGCATTTGTCTAATTAAATTTTCCTTTCAATTACTATTGAAGAAAACTGGAGACAAGGTACGTCTTCATAACATCTAGCTTAGGAACATTCTTAGATGATTTACTTACTTATTGAGTGTTAGTTTTACTATATCTTGCACACTTGCACAAACAAATCTTAAGGGCAAACCTAACAAAAGATAAGGTGGCAGAGTCATTACCCTTTCTTAGCCCACAAACTATCTCTAAGCACGCACATGAAATCACCTAGAGGGGGTGAATAGGTGATAATGCTAATCAATGCACAAATTTAAAAGTTATGATGCAACGATCACCCGAAACAAGACTAGAAGCCGAATACCCCGTGAAGGGCTCTGAACTCCTTCCTCGTGATTCCTCTAGATAAGAGTTTGAGGTGCGCAATGCAATCTTGTTGTGTGAGTATTGATCGACAATATAGTAATGATTATGAAGCAAGTAAATATAGCAATGAATATAAAGCAAGTAAATGAAGCAAGTAAACCAATCGCAAATACTGAGATTTGTTCCGAGGTTCGAGCACCCAGCTCTACGTCCCCGCCTTCACCCAGAAGGATTTCCGATCCACTAGAACTTCCACAAAGGATTACAACCACTAGGGAGTACCCAACTCCTCAATCACACTCATCTAGTCCAGAGGTAGTGGAGCCACAAATACAATAATCACTGGATGATCAAAAGATCACAAACTCTCTCTTGAAAACTTTCTTTACAAAAACCCTAGAGAATAATATATAAGATTGAAGCTCAAGGTTTTGTAAGTGATATAAAAATAGAAGAGAAATTTTAAGAACCAAAAAAAATTTCAGAAAACTTTTGAAAATAATAGCCCAAAACTTAAACAAAAGCTCTTTCTCAAGAAACTCAAAACTTTTGATCTTTGAATTTTTTGTTGTTTAAACCTCTACCCTAATGACCCCTTTATATAGGATTTAGGAAGAGTAAACATAGAAAACTTTTACCTGAATATAAGAGGAAGAAATTGACCCTCTAATACAGCTAATCACGTTTTATTTAAACTTAAACACATTTGAAAACATGTTAAAAATCAGCCTCCAGAAAATTAGCCATTACTGCCAATCTGGCAGATTGGTCAACTTTGAGCACATTTTTCAGGCTGTAAATGTCTGAATTCAGAATTAGGTATATTGGAATAATTTGTATATCTTTAAGTCTTAGTTTTAAGCAACTGAAATCAACTCAATATAAGTTTTTATTAAAAAGTTATCAATAAATCACTGACAGGTGTCAAAACAGAAACTGTAAGCTATTTTTAGAACAAGAACAGAGTTCAACCAAATATTTGACATCTTTAAATTTGAATCTGAAAATAATTATTGAATAAGAAATTTATATTTGAAAGTTATCTTTGAAATGCAAGTTAAATCATGTTATTTGAATATAAGAATAAAAAGTTATGATAATAATTATAAAAGGGTGTCAAGCAGATCAGCAGAACTAAAACTGGTTCAAATCCAAAACCTGATATATGTACTTGAAATTCAAAACCGATTAAATCAAAAACCAAACGTATTGAATTTATGTGTGCGTATTTGAGCTTCAAATGTATATACTATCTTTAACAAATTAAAAATATAAAAACTTTATAGGAAGGTGTCTCTGAACCGCGTTGCCGAGCTAGAGCCTTCTCTCTTATGAAAACGTCCTCTTGCGTCATTTGCCTTTTAGCGCTATTATCCTTACAATATGCTTAATAAGACCATCATGACTAGTACAAACCTGAAACTCATTCTAAAGAACTTATTATTACCAAATAACTTCTATGTGTTTTGTTATCATCAAAACTTAAACAAATAGAGATTGTAACCTTTTGGGCCAACAATCTCCCCCTTTTTGATGATGACAAAACATATAAGCTATAACACAAGATATAAAAGGGATATAAAAACTCTCCCTCAAATGATACTCTATTTTATCAAGTATAAAACATGAAAACATATACATATATGAATATGTACAAAACATGAAACCTACATATACATATATGAGATAAACATGTACAAAATATGAACATGTACAAAATATGAAATCAAAACATGAAATAATCAATACTTCTCCCCCTTTTGTCATACATCAAAAAAGGTTAGGAAACAACCAATAAATAATATATGCTTGAACAAGATATAATCATGCATATATGCATACATAAACTCAAATATCTCTTCCCCTTTTTTTTGTCAATTCATCAACAAAGGGGCCAAAAAAAAAAACTATCGATTTCCATTTCATCAAATCTTAAAGATCAAAACTTAAGTTTTTTTTTAAATACCAAGTTAAAATTTTTGATAAACATATTGATACCAATTGAAAAATATTGATACCAATTAAAGGTAAAAACCAAATTTTTAGATAAACACTAAAATCATTTTGCAATGAGGATACCAAATAGAGAATAATACCAATCTAAGATCATTGATATTAATATTGAAAAATGTTAGCATATATCAAACCAAAGTATTTTACATCATAAATGGTGTGAGTAAGATACCAATTTGAAATGAAAACTGATACAAATTGAAAATACAACCAATGCCAATTTTACATAAAACCAATTAAAAACAAGAATTTTCTCCCCCTTTATGAAATACTAAAAGAAATAATGCATAAACTTGTAATAGATACTAATTAAAAAATGATGAACTAAATCAAGCTTAGAAGACATAATTTGTGCTTTTTTTTTAAAAAAAATGTAAAGACATGTGAAACAAGCACAATCAAAATTTATGTATGGATATACCAATTGAAATATGAGGCATATATAGAAAATACATATGAGTATATAGATATATGAAATATCAATTTTGATATCAATGAACATGAAAACATGGATAAAATAGGAATACAAGTCAAATGTATGAATCATCAAAACTAGACTATACTAGTACATCTAATGGGTACAAATGAGTGTTCAAGCACAAACATATAATGATCTATTTGTGGCCCACTATATGTACAAGTATATATCCTAGTTTTAATGAAAACTAACATTTAAACAAGTAATCAAATCATGAAGCATAAAACGAGACATAAATCAACATGATAAACATAAATACGATCATTATGTAAATCCACATGCTATTAGAACTATGATATACATAATAGCTAAACATATGCGAGAACACAAAAAAATGATCCATATAAACATGGGTGATCCCAAATGCTATATATGCATGTCAATGATCTAATAATCACAACATTATTATAATAATCTATAAACATCAAAAACATGCTAATGATGAATAAAATGAAAAGCATGTAAATATAAATAAGGAGTAAGAGATCGTTACTAAAATCGAAGAGGCAACTCTCCATATCTCCAAAACACGATGGTCCTCTCACCAAACTCCCCTTGAAAGTGATGCATCCAAATAGTAATCTTTAGGCTCAGAACGCATCCACCTCAAGGCACCATCACTCTCACGTCATGCGAGAGCCCACACTTACATCAAATACAATAGGGGTGGTCTTTGGTACCCACACTCTTTTGGGTCCATGGGGGTTAGCACCTTTTCTAACCCAAACAAACTTATTTGCTAAATTTACATCATGTATATGATCATAGCAAAACTTAGCAAGGTGGCCCTTACGTCCACAATGTGTACAAGTGTACACATGAGCATACATCGTGTTATGTGTGTGTCCATGAGAAGCATGTGTATGCCGTCTTGGTGTGCATGCAAGGATGGAACTTGTTTCTTTCGAACCAAAGATTCCAAGCGTGTATGGTTCATGGCACATTGGCTCAAAGTGGAGCCCAAACAATCCATATTCTTCTTTATCAATTTTATATTATTTTCAATTAAAGAAGAAGTGGAGCATGCAATAGGTGTGCTAGGTGGCACTACACTAGAATGGCAAACATGTGAATCTATATCAATTTTTAAAGATTCATTTTTCTTTAAACAAATTTCTAAATCCTTTGAAATTGAAGCAAATTTTATTTTCAAAGAATCATTCTCTTTTACAACAAAATCAAGTTTTGAAGACAAGTTTTCATTTTTCTTCAAAATTATTTCACAATCATTTTTATTTTTCAAAAATTCATTTTCCTTTAGGGCAAGGTCTAGTTGAGATTTAAGTGAGTCACGTTCACTAGATATCTCTTCCTTCTCTTGCAAAATCAAATCTTGAACACAAATCCTTATTTTCTTTATTAAGTTCAAAATTCTTCTTTTTCAAAAAAATCATGTTTTTCCAAAAAAATTTCACACTTTGTAGCAAGTTCTACATTTATGATTTGTACTTCTAAACACCTATAGCAATAGGAACTAGTGCTAGCATCTAGTTGAGTTTCCGATTGTACCTCAAGGGAGTCATTCACTTGGACCATGAGGCAATGTTCGTCGGACTTGTCTCTCTTAGATCTCCTCTTCTTTTTGATAATCTTTGGTAACTCGGGAGAAGTCAAAATGCTCCATACTGTAAAAGCAGAATCATAGTGAGCAAACACATGTAAATATTCTTTATGAAGAGATGCTCTAAGTGCCTTTAGGGCTATTGCATTGGCCTCTATATGCTTGCTATCATTAGGGTGGGATTCCTTGGTAATGGCTTTGTAAACATTATATCCTAGGGTTTTTAAATGCCAACTCATCAATATCTTCCATGTGTCAATTTTAGAGATATCAAACATGGGAGGGCTATCCATGAGTGCAAACAAAATGTGTGCAAATGAAAATGCAAATGTACATTAGCAACCAAAATCACACTGCTAGGTGGTTAAACCTAATATCAGGAGTGTAGGCTCTTATACCAATTGAAATCACCTAGAGGGGGTGAATAGGTGATAATGCTAATCAATGCACAAATTTAAAAGTTATGATGCAGCGATCACCCGAAATAAGACTAGAAGCCGAATACCCCGTGAAGGGCTCTGAACTCCTTCCTCGTGATTCCTCTAGATAAGAGTTTGAGGTGCGCAATGCAATCTTGTTATGTGAGTATTGATCGACAATATAGCAATGATTATGAAGCAAGTAAATATAGCAATGAATATAAAGCAAGTAAATGAAGCAAGTAAACCAATCGCAAACACTGAGATTTGTTCTGAGGTTCGAGCACCCAGCTCTACGTCCCCGCCTTCACCCAGAAGGATTTCGATCCACTAGAACTTTCACAAAGGGTTACAACCATTAGGGAGTACCCAACTCTTCAATCACACTCCTCTAGTCCAGAGGTAGTGGAGCCACAAATACAATAAACACTGGATAATCAAAAGACCACAAACTCTCTCTTGAAAACTTTCTTTACAAAAACCCTAGAGAATAATATATAAGATTGAAGCTCAAGGTTTTGTAAGTGATATAAAAATAGAAGAGAGATTTTAAGAACCAAAAAAAATTTCAGAAAACTTTTGAAAATAATAGCCCAAAACTTAAACAAAAGCTCTTTCTCAAGAAACTCAAAAACTTTTGATCTTTGAATTTTTTGTTGTTTAAACCTCTACCCTAATGACCCCTTTATATAGGATTAGGAAGAGTAAACATAGAAAACTTTTACCTGAATATAAGAGGAAGAAATTGACCCTCTAATACAGCTAACCACGTTTTATTTAAACTTAAACACATTTTGAAAATATGTTAAAAATCACCCTCCAAAAAATTAGCCATTACTGCCAATCTGGCAGATTGGTCAACTTTTAGCACATTTATCAGGCTGTAAACGTCCGAATTCACAATTAGGTATATAGGAATAATTTGTAGATCTTTAAGTCATCGTTTTAATGCAACTAAAATCAACTTAATATAAGTTTTTTAAAAAGTTATCAATAAAACACTGACAGGTGTTAAAACAGAAACTGTAAGCTATTTTCAGAACAAGAACAGAGTTCAACCAAATATTTGACATCTTTAAAATTTGAATCTAAAAATAATTATTGAATAAGAAATTTAGATCTGAAAGTTATCTTTGAAATACAAGTTAAATCATGTTATTTGAATATAAGAATAAAAAGTTTTGATAACAACTATAGAAGGGTGTCAAGCAGATCAGCAGAACTAAAATTGGTTCAAATCCAAAACCCAATATATGTACTTGAAATTAAAAATCGATTAAATCAAAAACCAAACGTATTGAATTTATGTGTGTGTATTTGAGCTTCAAACGTATATACTATTTTTTAACAAACTAAAAATATAAAAACTTTATAGGAAGGTGTCTCTGAACCGCGTTGCCGAGCTAGAGCATTCTCTCCTATGAAAACGTCCTCTTGCGTCATTTGCCTTTTAGTGCCATTATCCTTGCAATATGCTTAATAAGACCATCATGACTAGTATAAACCTGAAACTCATTTAAACAACTTATTAGTACCAAATAACTTCTATGTATTTTGTTATCATCAAAACTTAAACGAATAGAGTGTAACCTTTTGGGCCAACAGCACAACCTAAGCCTAACTTAAAATCTGATAGATGTTGGCCCTAGGGACATCTCAGACTCACTAGGAGGTTGACCTAAGGGGAAATTTGTTAGAATTTGACTCTTGTCGAATCAGTATCAAAGGACGAGGATTGAGAGGCGAAACCTCGAAGGCTGGTAGTTTGACTTAATTAGGCCCATCGCTTTTTTCTCAGATACCTCCCACCAATGTTACCCCAATCTAGCCGATTAACTAGTGGTCAGATTCTGCATTATACCTCCTCTGGGTAATCTAACCAGTTAAGAGTCGTCTAGGTTAGAGTCAACCTTAGAATAGGCGTGGTTGAATTTTTCTTTTTCTTTTTTTTTGACTGATTGGTGAACTTGTTTGTGGTAGTAACTATGTATACAAGAGTGGTCAAGAGACCCAAACACATCTAGGTTGACTCGAAGCACTTTACCACCCAAACAAGAACCAAGACCACATCCGATCATGGCTCAACCTACATCATTACAGGAGAGCTTTTATCCTATAAGGACCTCCCTTCCATCTTGCATTAGGCTTCCGAAAGCCAATGGAAACAGTTTTGAACTGAAACCATAATTCAATAACACTCTCCCAAAGTTCCATGGTTTAGAGTCCGAGGACGTGTTCTTTTTCATAAGAGAATTTGAGGAAGTATGCATTATGATGAATATACACCATTTAGGAGACGATGCAGTTGGTTATGTTCGTCTCTTTTGCACTTAAGGACCGAGCAAAGAAATGCTGTACAGCTTAGCGGTCAACTCTATCACTTCTTGAAATGATTTTGTCAAGGCCTTCTTAAAGAAGTTCTATCCTATTCACAAGACCGCTCTCATTAGGAAGAATATCATGCAGTTCAAGTAAAAAATTAGTGAACCATTTTGAAGGTACTTTGAATATTTCAAAGACCTCCTTGCCCAATGTCCTCATTAATGCACAGAGAAGTGGCGACAATGCCAAATTCTCTATGGAGGTTTAGACTACCAAAACAAGACCCTCTTAGAAACCATATGCCAAGGGGATTCTTGCAAAATAATGAAAATCAAGGGTGGGATTTATTTGAGGACCTAGCTGTGAAAACCATCCAATGGTTATCAACTTTCGAAAAGTCTAGGAACTCCAATCCTATATTTTCAAAGGGGGTATCCATTACATAGAATCATCTATAGCTGTCGAAGTTAGAATTGCCAACCTATCGAGAAGACTGAAACTTTTTGAAATGAGAAAACTAGTTCCAGTGAACCAAGTTAGCCCTAACCTAATCCAAAATCTAGGTTATACTTATTGTCAAGTCATGAATCATGTATTTGAGGAATGTCCGATTTTTCATTCTCAGCAAATGTTGCCCGAGCCCATGAATGCGACCTTTTCAAGGTCCCATAACAATCCTTATGCTTAAATGTACAACCCTGGCTGGAGAAATCACCCAAATTTCTCATGGAGCCAAAATAACAATGACTACTCAAAATCAAACCATTTCCAACATCCCAATCATAATCACAATTCTTCAAATCATCAATCTAACTTTTCAAATTACGTCACAATTCTTCCAATCATCATTACAATTTTACCAATTACTTTACAATCTTCCTTCCAAAGTCCCCCATCTGAAAAAAAATCGACCGACTTGGAGAAGATCATGGCTTCTTTCATACAAAACGCAGGACAACTATTAAATAACAACAGTCAAGATATTTCTAGGTTAGACGTTCAGATGAGTCTGTTGGCTAGCTCACTGAGTGAAAGGCGCAAAGGGTCTCTGCCTAGTCAGCCATTGACAAACCCTAAAAACTCTAGTCAAGCTCATTTGGCTCAAAAGGATCAAATGAATCAATGCAATGTTGTCTATAAATTAAGGTCGGGCAAAGTTGATAATCAAGTGTGTATGCCACCCAGTCCCATTCAGCACAACCAACAACAGGCATCCACCTCTTATAGTTCCATTCTTTTCAAATCTGACGATTCTGATAAAGACAAGTCAGCCGATCAGGTGCACAAGCCTATAGTACCATTTTCAAATAGGCTTAAGAACAACAAACAAAATGCACACGTGGACAAGATAATTGAGATATTTAATTAAGTAAAGATTAATATTCCACTTCTTGATGCTATCCAACAAGTCCCTTCATATGCATGATTGTACATATTTATTGCATTATTCTTTATTATATATCCACATTTATCTTGTAATAAATCTGCTAAATTTTTTGTCTTAAATATCTATTTTATAGAAGATAATCATGGGGAGAAAGAGGATAAAATCAAATAAATATCAGTTTAATTCAGATCTAACTAGATCTATTTGGTTAGAGGAGGATGATCCCAAATCTAGTTGGTTAAATTCAATTTTTGGTGAATCAAGTGGTTAAAGCTAAAGATCAACCGAGAATAACGTCAAATACAAAGTCCAAATCCAAAGGGATAAATGGATAGAGAGAAGATCAATGGATGAGATGAAGCAATTTTGACTCAGATTCTGGCTGGATATATTTTAGTATTTAAATCATAACTTTCGCTATCAGAACTCAAATCTGATGATTCAAGATGATCCAAAAAGAGGACTTAAAGACGACAACTCTTAAGTTAATCATTATTTCTAATTCTGTCATTTGATAAGTTATATTTAACAATCAATACGCCAATAAGCTGCAGATTAGAACTGAATATCCACATCAAATCAAGTTTGGAGATAAGGAGAGGATTTAAGTTCAGAAATAGCCAGCTTCCCTTATTTTCATACTCCTCTACCCTCTACATTTCTCCTATAAATACCTGCAATCTCAAAGGCAAAAAAAGAGAACGACCATGCAGAGAGTAGAATTTAGGCTAATTTATAGTTTGTAACTTAAGTTTTTTTATTTTCTTTCATGTAAATTTTATTTTCTTTATGTAACTGAGAGGAGAGGATACTTTCATGAAGGAATGAGAGCAAGCTTGTACTGAAGGTGACAGCGGTGTAAGTGATCTTTTCTTCCATTGTTATTTGAATCGAATCGAAGTTTCTTTTTCTTCTTACTCTTGTTTTTGTTTACTTACTTCTTCTGTGTTTATGGATTCAAATGAAACCGATAGCCTCAAAGTTGCCTTGCCTTGACCTTGCAAGTGCCGTTGATGGCTTATGGTGATGGATATCCATTTTTATGGCAGTGTAGCTTGCCCCTTCAATTCATAGTGTAATACGGGAATGGGGAAGATCCTATTTGTCATACTTCGCTCGCCTTCAAGCAAAGGTACATCGTCGATACGGGTCAAAGGTAAGCAGGCGCCGAAGAGGTAAGTAACTTTTTTAGATTTTAGTTTTCTTTTCTTTTAATTTTAGTATAAATTACCAAAGCCACAATCTTCCAAATTTCTTTCAATCTTTTTCAATTTCTTTGTACATATCCACTTTCATTTTCTCCACCTTCTCTATCTACCTCTTTTTTCCTAACTCACTTTAATCTAATTTTCCTTTTCTTTTTAAAGAACAAAAGAAGAACTTTAACCATTCTTTATAGCATAAAAGAGAACTTGCTAAAAAGTTTCCATCGCTAGTCCCTCCTTGTGGATCACGACCCGCATAGCCACTTGCTATAGTGGTAGTATTGAGTGCTTGCACTCTTTATTTTGTATTTATGAAATTCTGTATTTTTGTGTGCAGGTAATGCCTCAATCAATTCAAAATTTCTTAAGGACATGTGCACCAAGAAGAGAAAGTCTAATGTACCCAAGAAGATCTTTTTAGCCACTAACATTAGTGAGCTACTGTCGGGTCCGATCCCTATCAAGTACAAGGATGCGGATTGTCTTACAATTGCATGCACTATAGGACAAGCCGAAATTAGTCGGGCACTCCTTGATTTGGGAGCAAGTATAAACTTGCTCTCCTTTTCAGTTTATCAACAACTCGGGTTGGACAAGCTTAGTCCAACCTGAGTCACCATCCAATTGGCTGACTGGTCATTGAAGGTTCCCAAAGGGGAAATCAATGATGTTCTTATTAGGGTCAGGGAGTTTATCTACCCCATTTATTTCATAATTTTTGAGACACAACCTGTGTGCAATCCTAAGTCTCAAATTCTCATTATCCTAGGGCATCCGTTCCTTGCTACTGCCAATGCAATTATCAACTGTAGAAACGGATTCGTGAGGTTGACCTTTGGAGACATAACTAGAGAAGTCAATATTTTCAACCTAGAAAAATAACCTGGAGATGTAGATGATCAAACTTTTGAAGTCAACCTCATTGAGAACATGACAAGTGAATATAGAGAGGAATTAGAGCTAGAAACTGAAAGTGAGTTTAAATTGGAGTCTATGAATTTTGATCTTGACCAGACTGTCGAGTCTGCTGTGAGTTGGGCATCAAGCCTTATCTCACCAAATTTGGAATTAACAAACTTGACTCCTCCTTTCATTGAGCCTTCCCCTTCCATAGAATTGAAGCTTTGCCCAATCATCTTAAGTACTTCTATTTAGGCGAACAAGAGACTTTATCAGTCATCATAAAGTCACATTTGACTATCGGCAATGAAGAAAGCCTTATGTCAGTTCTTAGAAAACATAAGAAAGCCATTGGTTGGACTATGACCGATATCAATAGTTTGAGTCCAGCCATACTTCAACATTACATTCATCTCAATGAAGAAGCGAGACCAAAGAGAGACCCGTAGCGTAGGTTAAACCCTATGATGCAAGAGATTGTTCATACTGAAATTCTGAAACTTCTAGACAATGAGATAATCTATCCATTTTTCGATAGCCAATTGGTCAGTCATATCCACATGGTGTCGAAGAAATCTGGTCTCACCATAGTGAAAAATGAGAACAAAGAGTTGATCCAAACTTGGCTTCCCACGAAGATTCGAGTTTGCATTGACTATAGGAAGTTAAATGCCGCAACTCATAAGGACCACTTTCCGCTTCCCTTTATTGATCAAATGCTCGACCGGCTAGTTGGCCATGAGTATTACTGTTTTTTAGATGGTTACTTGGGTACAATCAGATTCTCATAGGTCTGAAGGACCAAGAGAAGACCACGTTCACATGTCCATTTGAGACATATGCTTATCGCCTAATGCCTTTTGACGTGTGCAGTGCCCCAGCAACGTTCAAACGTTGCATGTTGAATCTTTTCTCCGACATGGTAGAATGATTCTCAGAAATATTTATGGATGATTTCTTCATTTATGGAGACTCATTCGATCAATATCTTCATCATCTCAAACTCGTCCTGCAACACTCTGCCGAGAAAAATCTGATATTGAATTAAGAGAAATGCCACTTCATGATAAGACAAGGAATTGTCATGGGTCATGAAATTTCTAAAATGAAATTAAAGTGGATAAAGCCAAGATTGAGGTCATAGCTAAACTCCATGTACCGAAATGTATCAAAGATATCCGATCCTTCTTAGGACACGCTAGTTTTTATCAAAAGTTTATTAAAGACTTTAGCAAAAATGCTAGACCCTTAACTAATATTTTAGTTAAGGATGTGCCCTTCACTTTTGATAGTGGATGTCTTAATGCTGGGGAGAAACTAAAAATGTGCTTATTTCTACACCAATCATTTCTATACTGAATTGATAAAACTGTTTGAAATCATGTGCGACTCTTCGGATTTTTCAATAGGCGCTGTGTCAGGATAGTGCATTGATAACAAGCAGCACATGATTTATTACTCAAGTGGAACTCTCAATGATGCACAATTGAATTAGACTACAACCGAGAAGGAATCCGTGGCGGTGGTATTTGCATTAGAGAAATTTCGTCCATACCTACTTGGGTCCCAAACCACCATTTTCACCGATCATTCTGCGCTGAGATACCTTATGACGAAGAGGGATGCCAAAGTCTGACAAATTCGTTGGATCTTACTTCTTCAAGAGTTCAATCTCGAGATTTGAGATAAAAAAAGCATAGAAAATGTTGTTGTTGACCATCTCTTGCGTATCTCAAATTATCCATGCAACGAATTGCCTATCAATGATGACTTTTCGATGAACAACTCTTAGTTGCATTTAGGGAATCTTGGTCTGCAGATATAGTAAAGTACGTAGTCACAAGCAAAACTCCATCTCAGTGGTCGAAACAAGATGTATATCAGTTCTTATCACAAGTCTGGTATTTCTTTTGGAGGAACCGCATCTTTTCAAATATTGTTCTGATCAAATCATTAGAAGATACATTCCCAATGAGAAAATTAAGAGTGTTCTGTCCTTTTGTCACGAAATTGCATGCGGTGGACACTTTGGTCTCTACAAGACTGCTGAAAAAGTGCTACAAAGTGGTTCTATTGGCCCACTTTGTTCAAAGTGTTGGTCCCGAGATGATGCCAATTGTGGATCTAATATACAAAGTCAACACTCACACAAGAATATTAGTATAAAGAAATAAACGTACTTGCAAATAAGGAAAAAATAAATCACAGAAAAGATAACAATCGCAAACACAAGTGATTTATTCTAGTTCGGTCCTCGTGACCTACATCCAGTCCCCAAGCCACCCACTTGAGATTTTCCTTTATCCTTGACTTCGTACACCCAAAATCAACACCTTATATCCCACTTGACAAATCCCCTTTACCAAATGTATACAACTCTTCTTACAACCAAGAAGATCACAATACCTTATACAACTTCTCTTCTACACCAAGAAGACGCTCTTGTACAATGATTCCTTTGAGTGATTACAAACTTTCTTATAAGCCTTAATTCAGTATGTGATCATGGACAAGGGCTATTATAGGTGGACTTTCAGAGATCTTCACTTAGGAGTAGGAATTTGGTGAAGAAACAGAAAGTGGGAACAGTTTTCAGAGAACCAGAATATTTTTTAGAGTTTTGGTCAGAAAACTATATACTTGAATTGGTATTTTAACCCTAAGATAACAACCCTATTTATAGCTGAACTCTATCATTAGTTAGGGTAGTTATTAGGACAAATTTGAATGTTTAAACGTTGGATAACGTTGAAGGAAATAGCAGAAAACAGAAACTGTCCAACAGTCAGAAAATGCCATTAGTCGACTTGAGATATGAGGTTAGTCGACTAGGGTAGGCAAATTTCTCAAGGTTAGTCGACTATAGAAAAGACCAAGTTGACTAGGTCAAGTTTGAATCAATAGACAAGTTTCTGGAAACTGAACCAAGTCGACCAGAACTATATTATAAGTTGACTAGACCATCTATTAGTCGACTAGAAAGACTGTTAAGTTGACTAATAATGCAAACAGAGAGTTAGTATACTTTTAGGACAAAAAGATAGTCGACTAGGGAAATATGTAAGTCGACTATACCAAGTATAAGTCAACTACCAAAGGCTATAAGTCGACTAATAGGTTATGATGTGTGTGTGTGTGTGTGTGTCAAGGCTTTTAACATGCTATCAACAATTACAATACACATTATTATCAACTCTCTTTCGGAAGTCTTGATCATGAAGAACTCTTGAATAGGCCTGTGACAGAGCTCTAAATGATATGGTTTCACAAATGTCTCATCAAAAGCAAGTTCCAACATTCTCCCTTTTTGATGATGACACTTTGTGTGCACAAATGCTCCTCCTGCAGAAAATAAGTTATATGTTCTCCCCCTGCAGAAAATGGGTTATAACAAATATAGAAACACTTGTATTCTCCCCCTGCAACAAATGAGTTATAACGGATATAGAAACACTTGTGTTCTCCCCCTGCAACAGATATATCATAACATGTATATATATGAAAAATATTTGAAGTATTGTTCTTATCAAACTTCTTATATGTTACCTGAAGGATAAACATTAGATGGTACCAATCATAAGAGTAAAGTATTAACCTTTAGGAGACCAAATCCAATTTGAATTTGGTTTCCATCTGTTAGTATACACATAATTGCATGAATTACATATATCATGTATGTATGATGCAATATAAGTATTTTTGTCAAAAATGCTTAAGTTTTTAGGAATCCATATAAACTTATTCTTAATTCTTTTTGAAATATTATCAGACTTTCTTTTCACAAAAGAATTATATGGATTACTAACATATGAAGATTTTTCAAAAAATCCAAGACCATAATGATTATGTGACATCTTTTGATATGATAATAAATCATTCAAATTTTCTTTTCCTTGATTAAACTTAGTCACATTTTTCAAAATCTCTTCATATTTTATTTTGAAAACTGACATGTCTTTATCTAACACAGAAATTCTTTCATTTAAAGACACAGTTTCCTTTTTAAGCAAAATATTTTCTTTTATAAAATTCTCATTATCCTTTTTTAATGATGATATCACTTTTTCAAAATCATCTTTTTGAGAATTTATAGAAGAAACTTGAGAAGCATAACATGAATTTTCTTTGAAAAATTTTTCATTTTCCTTTAATAAAACTTTATTTTTCATTTTTTCATTCTTTAGATCATTGAATAATTCATGGAATTCATCTAAAAGTTCAGTATATTGTATCTCATCTCTTCCAGCGCCATGTAACAGATGTTGGCATGTTCAGTGGTTTCTTCTTCGTCAGAGGAAAAGGAATCACTGTTTTCCCATGATGCTTGATAGTCTTTCTTCTTTCTGAACTTTTTGCTCTTGTATTTACCTTTGTTTTTGAGCAATGGGCAATCCTTCTTCATATGACCTGTTTTATTGCAATTAAAACATTTAAATTTACCTTACTTCAAGAATCTTCTGAATTTTTTTGAAAGCATTGCCATCTCTTCTTCATCGTCATCTGAATTGTCCGTGTCTGAGGATGCATGGAAGGCAAGTTCTTTCTTCTTTGAGAGAGATTATTGTTCATCCTTCTTTCTTTTTTTGAGTTGCACTTTATATGCCATTAGATTACCAATAAGGTTTTCTAATGTCATTGTTGAGAGATCATTCGCTTTTTCTATTACAGTTATCTTCTTCTCCCAATCTGGTGTGAGTGCTCGAAGGATCTTGCGAACTTTTTCGACTTGGGTGTATTCTTTCCAAGGGATGCTAATGAATTGGTTATGTCGGTGAATCTTGTAACCATTTCTGAGATGGTTTCATTCTCCTTCATTTTGAAAAGTTCAAACCTGTGGACAAGAATAGAAATCTTAGATTCTTTAACCTTATTTGTGCCTTCGTGTGTTACCTGAAGAGTGTGCCATATTTGATTTGCAGAAGTGGCTGTTGACACACGGTTGAATTCTTCTTTAGTTAAGGCACAGAATAAAGCATTCATCGCTTTGGCGTCAAGGTTCACATTCTTCTTTTGATCATCACTCCAAGCGTTGTAGTTGGTTGTCGGTTTGGTGTACGGTGCTTCTAGAATGTTCCAAAGTTCGTAGTTGATCGATTGCAAGTAGATCTTCATTCTACACTTCCAATAGTTGTAGTTGGATCCGTCAAATAGCGGTGGACGTTGTGTAGAATGTCCTTATTTGAATTGTGATGAAGGGAACCTCGTTGCCATCCTTGTAGATTGTTGACTAGGTATGAAGAGCTCTGATACCAATTGTTGGTCCCGAGATGATGCCAATTATGGATCTAATATACAAAGTCAACACTCACACAAGAATATTAGTATAAAGAAATAAACATACTTGCAAATAAGGAAAAAACAAATCACAGAAAGATAACAATCGCAAACGCAAGTGATTTATCATGATTCGGTCCTCGTGACCTACATCCAGTCCCAAGCCACCCGCTTGAGATTTTCCTTTATCCTTGACTTTGTACACCCAAAATCAACACCTTATCCCACTTGACAAATCCCCTTTGCCAAATGTATACAACTCTTCTTACAACCAACAAGACCACAACACCTTGTACAACTTCTCTTCTACATCAAGAAGACGCTCTTGTACAATGATTCCTTTAAGTGATTACAAACTTTCCTATAAGCCTTGATTCAGTATGTGATCGTGGATAAGGGCTATTATAGGTGGACTTTCAGAGATCTTCACTGAGGAGTAGGAATTTGGTGAAGAAACAGAAAGTGGGAACAGTTTTCAGAGAACCAGAATATTTTTTAGAGTTTTGGTCAGAAAACTATATACTTGAATTGGTATTTTAACCCTAAGATAACAACCCTATTTATAGCTGAACTCTATGGTTAGTTAGGGTAGTTATTAGGACAAATTTGAATGTTTAAACGTTAGATAATGTTGAAGGAAATAGCAGAAAACAGAAACTGTCCAACAGTCAAAAACTGCCATTAGTCGACTTGAGATATGAGGTTAGTCGACTAGGGTAGGCAAATTTCTCAAGGTTAGTCGACTATAGAAAAGACCAAGCCAACTAGGTCAAGTTTGAATTAATAGACAAGTTTCTGGAAACTGAACCAAGTCGACCAGAACTATATTATAAATCGACTAGGCCATCTATTAGTCGACTAGAAAGACTGTTAAGTCGACTAATAATGCAAATAGAGAGTTGGTATACTTTCAGGACAAAAAGATAGTTGACTAGGGAAATATGTAAGTCGACTATACCAGTATAAGTCGACTACCAAAGGCTATAAGTTGACTAATAGGTTATGATGTGTGTGTGTGTGTGTGTGTGTGTGTGTGTGTCAAGGCTTTTAACATGCTATCAACAATTACAATACACATCATTATCAACTCTCTTTGGGAAGTCTTGATTATGAAGAACTCTTGAATAGGCTTGTGATAAAGCTCCAAATGATATGGCTTCACAAATGTCTCATCAAAAGCAAGTTCCAACACAAAGATGTTTATGACTTTTGCAAGATGTGCCCTAGATGCCAAATGGTAGGAAGGATTTCAAAACGAAATATTATGCCCCTCAATTCAATTCTAGGAACAGAACTCTTTGATGTTATACGAAAATATGTCATAACACAAATTATTCACACCTTACCACCCTCAAACCAGTGGACGGTAGAAATCTCCAACAGACAAATTAAACTTAGAGAAGACTGTGAGCCAAAATCAAAAAGATTGGTCCACCAAACTTGCAGATGCCTTATAAGCACCGCATTCAAGACGATTCTAGAAATGTCTCCATATAGGTTAGTCTTTAGGAAGGCTTATCACCTACCCGCTGAGTTAGAGCACCGGGCCTTAAAGGCAATCAAGCAGCTAAATTTCGATTTAGATAAGGTCGATGACCTTCAGACATTACAAATTTCTGAATTAGAGGAGTTGAGAAATGAGGCCTATGAGAATGCAAACATCACAAAAGAAAGTGTCAAGATTTTTCATGATAAGTATAACATAAGAAAAAATTTGCATAACATAAGGAAAATTTTTGTCCCCGGACAAAAAGTCTTACTCTATAATTCTAGGCTTCATCTTTTTTAAGAAAGCTAATGTCAAGGCGGATTGGGCCATTCATTGTTAAGACCGTGTTTTCAATAGTAATGTAGAGATCAGTGACACCAAAAATAGGAATAACTTAAGGTAAATAGTCAACACCTTAAACCTTTATTGGAATCGGTGCTAGTAAATGAAACGGTTATGGGTCTATTCGACCCATTATATCAGTAATATCACCTCTTTTACACTTTATTCCATGCATTTATTCATTTCTTTCATACATTGGGGATAATGTATGACATAGGTGTGGGGGAGGGTTCTAACATGACATAGGTTTGATTTTAATATTTTAATTTACAAAAAAATTATTTTTTAAAACTTTTTGAAAAGAGAAACAATATTTTAACCTTTTTTTGTAATAAATTAAGTCAATTTAAATAGGAGAATCATAATTAGAATTTCTTATACTTAGTCAAAATAAGATTATTTGTTTGATTTCTAAGGTTAGAAAGAAAAATTTGAAAAGTAATTTGTAGTCTTAATTTTTACCTTGATGAAATATGCATATTTTATACACTTACACACTTAGGGTTCAAAAATAAAGATTCTTATGCCTTATAAATATATATATATATATATATATATATATATATATATATATATATATTTATATGAAAAATAAACAAATCTAATTATTGGTTAGCTAGGTGCTTTGGCTTAAACAAGCTTTGGTATTTATGCAAAAGAAAATTAGATAAGTTTGAAAAAAAATCTCTGATTATGCTGGGTATTTGTACCTCATAAAGCATAAGTATTCACGCCTAAAAGCAGTCTATGTAATTAATAAAATTCTTAAGTTTTGTGACCTTTTCTGCTTGAGTCCTTAATTCCGTGGGATGTTTTCTTACCCGGTGCCCTAAGACTGTCCGGTTTGAGAGTTCTCGACTTAAGGCTCGTTACGTGGATAGATTAGAAAGTCTAATAGACCTAAGGGATAATATCACCAAAAATATGAAAAATAAGGCATAAGAGTTAGAGTTGAAAAACCCCGAATCAAGATTTCACAGTCACGAAAGTGCATATGACTTAGGGTAAAATAATAGACTAGATGAGAAATACAGTTTGACTTATTACCTTGATTAATAACTAGTTTTTGAATAAAGGCTAAGTTTAACAATGAAAAGTTCAGTTTTCCTATAACTTATAGATTAGATGAATTTTTACAATAATACTTCAAATATTTTCTCAACTTTTAAAAATGTTTTTTCAAAATACTAACACTTTATTTCTCTTTTTGGATTTTGTGGCTGAAATCAACTGAAAATCCTCACGAGATAAAACTCGTCCTATAGGGGTTACCAGAGGTTTAATGGCTTGCTGCACATGCTTAGTACAGTCACATAACCTGCGAAAGTGGCTCAATAACTTCTTAGTCTTTTTATGTTTTTGCTCAAGAACGAGCAACAAATAGGTGTAAGGGTTAATTGTACATGTTTATTGCATATTTATTGCATGTTTATCACTGAATTTCTACATCTATTTTGTACTGAATCATGCTAATAACTGTGTCTTAATTTGCAGGCTTGTCCTAATTAAGAGGGAGAAGATATAGCCAAATAATATCAGTTAAAATCAAATTTAACTGGAAATATTTGGTTAGCTGAAGATAATCCCAGATCTAGTTCAGTTAAATCAGATTTAGGGAGATCAATTCGGTTAAATGGAGAATCGATGAAGATCAACAAAGATCAGATCAAAATCGGAGACCAAACTAAAAATTCAGTTGGACAAAAGGAGATAACTCAAATCTGGGACCCTCGCTCCCTGGATATGGCTGGCCACATCAAAGCCGCGAATCTACGGCAAATCTCGCAGATTCGTGGCAATCTTGAGGAGATAGGGGAAGCGTTAGCTCCCTCTATCTTCAGAGGCTCCACCTGATCCCTTTTGTCTATAAGTACTGCATTCTCCAAAGTTCAACAGGATGAAGACTAGGATTATATTCTTACTTTATTTTTAGAGTTTAGGACCATTGTTAGATAGTTTTGAGAAGTTGTATCTCAGTTTTTTACTTTGTAGTTCAGTCCAGTAACAAGAGATAGAATAAAAAGAGAGTTTAATTTACCGTTGAAGTGATATCAAAGGAGATTCACCCTGTTTGTCCAACTCTTCTCGAAATTTTTGGTATATTGCATTTCAATTCTATGCTTTTCTTTACATCTAGTATGAGTAGCTAAATCAATTTTTTTGGGCTCGTTACCATCTCTTTTCTATCCTTCTTTGTTTTGAATGAATTTTTTTGCCCCAACGGAATCATATGGATGCCTTAAACCAAGCCTTGCATCTTTGCAAGTGTTCTTGAAGGCACATGAGGATGGGTTTACATTTCTAAACTTTCATTTCAAAAATAATACTTGAACTTGTTTATACTTCATACTTGCAAAACAAACTTGATGATCTAACATTCAATTCAAGAGGATTTTTTAAAATGAGTTAACTTTTCTATATAAACATCTTATTTGCTAACATTCAATTCAAGAGGATTTTTTAAAATGAGTTAACTTTTCTATATAAACATCTTATTTGCTTTACTCTAACTTTTAAAATTCAAGCTTAAAATTTGGTCTATGATCGAGTTGAGGCATTAAGATTTTCAAGGAAAGAATACATTGTTGAGTAATAAGATAATGAGCCCGGATCTCTTTTTACTTTAAACACAAACAACAACAATCAAGATTTTCTAAAAATCATCTTTTCCAAGGCCTATCCTAAATCTTAAATTTTTCTTTGAATCACTTCTTTACACTCCATATTATTTTCTCCTAAAAAACACCAACACAAAAACTTATTTCCCCAAAAATACCGAAACGCTTGCATCACATCTCTCCTCGTGGACACGACCCGTTAGCCCTAAACTATATGGTAATTTAATTTAAAATCATTTTACAAAATAATTTTAAAAATAAATTTATAATTGCCCAATGTACCAGGAAAATCGATAGACGATAGCAACTTTCGACTTTCAATACATGGTTACACTAGGCTGAGAGTTACTCAGCTGGTGACAGCCACTTATAGTTATCGACAGTGGACTCAACAGAGACTAAGTCTGTCTCAGTCTGTCGACTGTGCTTGTGCTAATTTTAATAACTATGACCGTTAAGCAATGCCTGTCGACAGGCATAAGTTTGCAGTCGACAATCAGGTAATCAACTTATATGTTTTGTCTTTCAATGGCTATTTTCTTGTATAAATCTATCCAGATTCACTTCTAATATTTATTTCATATTTTTAACATGTTTTTCGCTGTTGGACTTATTGAGTTTTGGTCTTTATCCAACTCCTACATATAGGAGTGCTTAGAGAATGTTTTATATCAAGAAATCAACAATATTTCAACAATATTTCAAGAGAAAATCTAGTTTTGAAAGAATTTTCAAGTGTTCTATTCAAAAGTTTTTCTGAGCTATTCAATCATATTTCTCTCAGTTTATCTCACACTCTTATTGAGCTATCAATTCCAACTCTAAACTATAGAAAAAGTGTAATAAAGTGTTTTTGATCTTGTGTGGATCACCATTGTAATCTTTAGTTCTTTCAGAGTTCCTCTTGGAAAGAGGATAGTGAGTGGAGTTGTGGCTCCTGATCTTGCGGGATCGAGTTGTGATGTAATCTAGGTTGATTATAGGGGAATTCTTCATTGCAGTGAAGGAAGGGACGTACAGCTTATAGCTCGAATCTCGATAACAATTCCTTGTGTTTGTGATTGGCTATATCGTTTGATCTCTCTAACTTTCTTCTTTATTATTATTGCATTATTATACTTCTTTATTTACTATTCTTGCAAGATTATTTGATTTGAAACCTATATATATCAAGAAAATAGTTATGCACCTCAACTATTAATTTATGAGGAATTGTGAGGAGAAGTTTAGAGCCCTTCACCGAGTATACGATATGACTTCATTTCTTGATTGTTGAGTAGTTTAAGCTTTTGTAGTTTATAATTGTTTTAATTTCTCACTTTTATTAGCCATCACCTATTCACCGCCCTCTAAGTGATTTCAGTTAGTCATATAAATTAAGCAACCAATGCTCTGATACCAATTGAAAATCAATATGAAAACCATAAGGGGGTGAATAGGGTTTGCAATCAGTTTAAACAATTAATACCTAATTTTGATTAGATGAAATAATATTTATTTAACAAAAAGTAAAGCAATATCAATACAATAGCAATAAAGTAATTAAAAATAGAAAGAAAGATATATGATTGTTCATCAAAAGTGCATATTTTTAATCACATCTTCATGTTTATTTTTATAAAGTATTATTATTTAATTGTTTTATTATTTAGTAATTTGCAGGCCTCGATAATTAAAAAGAGAAAAGAAAAGAGCCCAAAAAAATCCCACAAGTTAAAGAGAAGCCCAAAAGCCCATCAATCCCAAGTCAAATCAGAAATTATCCTATCCTAAGTCAAAGATAAGGAGAGAATTCAAGTTTAAAATACAGATTTATGAATAACTTGTTTCCTAAGTTTTCTAGGAAATAAGGTTATTTTAAATTTCAGAATGCATATGAGAATTCTAAGGATAGATCTCTAGATAGATGGATAAGATGAAACCACGCGCCAAAGCGCACGCCCAAACTCCATAAAAAGGCAGAGGCACCTTTTTTGCCGCGGAAATGGGGCATTCTTGTAGCCACTTGTGTGGATGTTTGGGGGGAGCATTCTATTGGAGCTCTACTATTGGAATCCCTATAAATACACCTGAAGAGCAACAGAGGAGAGGCATCTCAGACAAGTTTAGAATTTTCTTTAGATCATCTTTTCTTTCTGAATTTCCATTGTATTTTCTAGTTTTCTACTTCGAAGAAGATTTTTAAAGAAGAGAAGGTTTTTGTACTAGATTGGTGACAAATTCAATAAAAAGTTCTTATTTTCTTCCATATCTCTTTTCGCTATTGATTGAGGATTTTACCTGCACACAAAATATAGAATTTTAGATTTAGAAATAAAGATGTGCAAGGTGCTCAATTCTATCCGCTGTAGCAAGGGCCAAAGCGGGTCGTGATCCACAGGAGAGACTAGCGATGGAAGCTTGTTTAGCAAGTTCTCTAAAAAAAATTATTCTTTTAGTTATTAAAAGGAAAATAAGAAAATAATAGTTAAAGTCAGGTTAGGAATAGGAGTGATATTTACAATGAGTTGGGAAAGAAAGAGTTGGAAGATGAAGTGTTGGTGATTTAATCTACAGAAATAAAAGAAAAGAAAGAAAATTAAAGAAATACTTACCTTAGTTTGGTTGATGAATTACCTGAAAACCTTGCATGTTCTACCTTGCTTTGGAGGCGTTCAACGCATAAGTCATAGGATCGAGCTCAGTCCCCGTTCGCATTATATCATCAAGCTTGGCAAGAATGAAGTGATACGGATCTTGAGGAGGAGAACATCTCCATGAAGTATCGTTGGCACTCACAAAGACTTTGTTATACTTGTGCTTCGGAATTCACTTTATTGGTTGAAACAATGGAAGAAAAGAGGAGGGTACATCGGTGTCACTCTCAATATAGGCCTCTCTCTCTTACTTACATAAAAATAAAAATTACAAAAAGAAAATAAAAACCTAAACTACAAACTAGCCTAAAAACCCTAGATTTTGCTCTGTACTACGCTGGACGCCCTTCTCTGTTACTTTGCAGAGGTATTTATAGGAGCTGGAAGACATAGAGTCCCAATACAACTCTCCCACGAAAGCCGGTATCCAGAATCATCTGGATTGCCGCGGAAACGCAGCTTTTGGCCGCGTTTTCGCGGCCAAGTATTGGCTGCTGGCCATGCTCTTTCACGCGTGGCCTCCTCTGGTCCGTCCATCTGGGCTTATCTGTTTAGATCTGGCATCTCGACTTTTCAATTTGAAAATTCGGGATAACTTGGGAAGCAAGTTACCCTAAATTCAAATCTCTTCCAAAATGAATTTCATCCTTGCACTCTCCTTCTTTTATATTTATCCTCATCCTGCAAGCATTTAGCGTTGAATAGAAGTCCATCCCTTCCCTCTTCTTTTAGTAATTGCAACTTTTGCAATTGGTAATTGCAACTTTGACATTTGATAATTGCAACTTTTGCATTGGGCTTGAACATGGGCTTTTGGGCTTCTTTTAAGGCTTTATTCTTTATTTAATTAATTACTCAAGGCCTGCACACAATAAATAATAAAATATTAGTAATAGTGTAAAATTATAGGAATAAATATGAAAATGTGATAGTAAATATATTGATAAATATGCACTTTTTACTACCTATCACACCCCCACACTTATCTTTTTGCTCGTCCTCGAGAAAAAATCAAAAAGAAAAGAAAAATTAATCTATCCTAACTCACTTTCGTAGGAATAACGGTTGCACTTAGCACGTGCAACAAGCCGTTAAACCCCTATGTTGCCCTAGAGGACAAGTGTTGTCTCGTGAGGGTTTTCAGCAGATTACACCGACAAAATCATAAAAAGGAAAATATTTGAAATACGTTTGAAGAGACTAAGTAATCTATAAGATTTTAGGATTATCATTTTTAATCATTCTTAAACTTAGTCTTCATATAATAAACTGTTATCCATTTTAGGTAAGAATCAAAATTGAATTTTTGTATAGTCTCTTTCGTTACCCTAAGTCATATGCATCCTTGTGAATCTTTACTAGGAATTCTTTAACTTGGACTCTCATGCCCCTTCTTCTTTTTTTTTTTTTTCTTTTTTTTTAAAATGTATAACTCATCTAATTTTCTTTCATGTAAGTGTCAAGGCTTCTTGAGGCCCTCATACCTAACTAATTGACTATTAGATGTGTTAGTACATATATAAATAATATTTCTTAGCTTTCTTAGGCTTTCTAATCCACCCATGTAGCGAACTTAAAGTCGGTGACTCCCAAACCGGTCGGTTTTAGGGCACCGGGTGAGAAAACACCCTACGGACTTAAGCATTCGAGTGAACTAGGCCACAAAACTAAGGACTTTATTTATACAATCACCTTTAGGCGTGAATACTTATGCTTCTTGAGGCACATGTAACCAGCTTAATTAGTGAATTTTTTTTAAATTTTTTTGTATTATTTTTTATAGGGCACAAGAGTCTTTGTCTTAGAATCCTAGATGTGTAAGTGTTTTAGGTATGCACATTTCATTCAGGTAAAAATTAAGACTAATTAATTATTCAATTTTTCGTCCTATACCTAAAAATTTAACAATTTATTTTTTTTGACCAAGTTTTTAGAAATCCTAATCATGATTTTCCTAATTCTTAAGACTAACTTAGATTTCTTTCAAAAGATAAGTCAAAATATTGTCCCTTTTTTTCATTTTTTTTAAATAAAAAAATTTTTTTGGAAAATTTTGTTAGTTTCTACCTATGTTAGTATGTTAGTAAAACCTCCTCCACACTTATCTCTTGCATTGTCCTCAATGTATGAATGTATGAATGTATGCATGAAAAAGAAGAAAGGGAAGGCAAATATTACCTCAAGGTGGTGGTTCCGGTGGTGGTCTAATTGGGCCAAGCGTTGCTACCCAATCAAGATAATGTGGTATTCGGAGGAACCCACCAGAAATTTCTCTTGTATAACCCACTAAAATGTATGTATGATCATTTTTTAACAATTCCACCCCATCAAAATTTCAAATTTCATAATTATTTTCAGAGTCAACTGTGTCAACCGCCTTGTCCCAAAATGGAGTGTGAAAAGATGGAATGATTGACTTAGACGTCAGAAGTATGGGAACGAATACCGACTTAGGAAAGAAACTTAAATCAAGTAAGGGTTCAGGAGTCGAGCTCAGTTCAAGAAGTGTGTCCAAGTCAAGAAGTTGAAACTCAAGTCCACAATCATTTTCCCACAATGGAATGTGACTCATTATTGGTGATTCAAGTTCAGGAATGATAGGGGTGGGAATCAAAACTAACTCTAAAAGATTACCTAAGTTGGGTAACAAAACAGGAGTCAATAATGATTCGGGAATTTGAACTTGATCACAGATTTGAGAATCTAGGTCACATATCTCATTGAGTTCAATATTATAAAAATGAGAACTTGCCAATTTATCCATGGGACTTTCAAAATTATAAAATTGGTCAAGTTCAATATGATCATCAAAAATGGGTGATTCAATTTCATGATGAATTGGCACAGGATCCAATGTTCACTCGGGAAAAGTAAAATCAGGTGAGACAGCGGAGTCATTATTGAATCAGGAAGTAAAATTGAATCACTAGGTTGAGGTTCAAGATCATAGTCATTCTCAAGTTCTATTTCAGGAAATGAATAACTTGCCAAACTGTAAATGTCATTTTCAAAAATTGGAGTTTGGGCAAGTTCAAATGATTGTACTGAATTAGAATCTTGTTGTCCAAAACAACGTGGCTCGTCGGCTCTAACAGAATGGTTAGCGATATCAGAAATGGCCGAACGGTGAGAACGTAAAGATTGAACCATCATATCTATTTCATGATCACGAGCTAATCTAGCCTGAGTCATGGCGTCAAGCATCTTTTCATAGTCGATTGGTGCATCATTTTGTTGTGATTGGACTTGAAAAGAGGAAGTGTTGTTGGGACAATCGTGATGAAATTGTGAGTCGGTCAGATTCTGTGATTGTTGCTTGGACTCACGCATCATCATGTCCAAGATTGATGGTGATTGTTGCTTGGACTCAAGCATACTCATCATTTTCAAGATAGATGGTTTTCTGTTTTGAACTGGTGGATCTGAGTATGAATCTTAGAAATATTGTGGACAAGGTGGATAAGGAGAACAAGTTGCTTGAAAATTGGACTCGGGGGAGGCGAATCCCCATGAACTCTGTGAAGAGTTGAAATTGGTATGAAAATTATGGTCATAAGATGGGGGGCATGGGTTATATTCATTCAGATAAGACCATTCCGGCACACTAGGTTGGTCAAAGTTATGATATGCTGGGTTGGTAATATCCGAAAAAGACGTTGGTGTGTAATATGGATTAAAATTGGAAAAATTGTTATATGCCATATCACACAAACACAAACAAAGAGAAAGAAAAAGAAAACAAGCAAATAAGCAAACAAAAAAAAAATTCTAGCCTAAGTTAGGGTAGACCTATGACCTAGACGACTCCTAACTGGTTAGACTGTCCACGGGAGGTAGGGTGCAGACTTTGACCACACGTTAATCAGCCAGGTCAGGGCAAGATTGGTGGGAGGTTTTCCATCAAAGACGTTCCTTAATTAAATAACCACCAATCTTCGGGCTTTCGACCCTCAATTCCCTTCCTAGACACTGATTTGGCAGGAGTCAAATTCCAACACCGTTCCCCCTTAGGATAATTTCCTAATTGAGTCCGCCTAGGGCCAACGTCTACTCATTTTTAGTTAGGCTTGGGTTAGTGAGTGAGGAGATTGTTTGTGGGCCAAAGAAGGGTGATGAAATCCCCACCTTATCTTATTTATAGGACAAGCCCTTAAGTTAATTTAGTGCACGTGTAAAGCAATAGACAAATATTCACTCAAAGTAGAAAATCAGCCAAGGGTGCTTCCTAGTCTATATGCAATGCGAACGTACCTTATCTCCAGCACTCTTCAACAGAAATTAAAAAAATTAAATAGACACGTGCCTATATGCAAGAGTCTAATTTTTTTTATTTTTTTCAACAAATAGGTTACTGTTAATTAATTAGCAGTGTGCAGGGTGATCACAGAGCAAATTTTAACAGAGCAGTAAATCAGATTTAAAAGTAGCAGCAACATGCAGAAAACAGGGTAAGTAGTGAACTATCAGGCCACGGAAACGCGGCTATTGTCACGCAAATGCGGCTCTGTAGTAGGCTCTGCTGCTCTGCCTTCGAGGGCAGAGGCACAGAGTGCTATATGTCCTTTGCTGCTGTTAGGGTCTGTTTGGTTGTCGTAACTGGCCGTAATTCGTAGTTGTAATTGGTAAAGTCTTTTACAATTGTAAATGAGTTACATGTATGTAAATTTTACGGTGTTTGGTTGGTAATATAAAATTGTAAAGTGGGAAAGTGTATTGTACTTTACGGTGTTTGGTTGTCGTAATGTATAAGTCGTAAGTGAAAAAGTTGACCACAAAATTAACTATTTGGTGATTTTAAAAGTTTTAATACTGCAAATAAATATTAAAAAAGTTAAATATTAAAAAATTTAATATTAATATAAAAAAATATTACAAATTTGTATGACCACAAAATTAACTGTAACTGGGCTGTAAGTGAGTGGTAACTGGGTTGCAAGTGAGTGTTAGTCGAGTTACGTATGTCTTTTACGAATTACGGTCCAAACAAAAGTCGTAGTTGTAACTGGGTAGTAAGTCATTTACGAATTACGGAGTTTTACACGAAACAAACGGCCCCTTAGTTTTCCTGTTCTCTGATCCTGCAAACAAAAAGAATAAATAAATCAATAATTAGTTTTTTTTTTAGAGAGAAACTTACCGTCTCTTCCCCGGCAACGGCGTAAAAATTTTAATTGAGGATTTTACCTGCACACAAAATATAGAATTTTAGATTTAGAAATAGAGATGTGCAAGGTGCTCAATTCTATCCGCTGTAGTAAGGGCCAAAGCGGGTCGTGATCCACAGGGAGAGACTAGCGATGGAGCTTGTTTAGCAAGTTCTCTAAAAAAAATTATTCTTTTAGTTATTAAAAGGAAAATAAGAAAATAATAGTTAAAGTCAGGTTAGGAATAGGAGTGATATTTATAATGAGTTGGGAAAGAAAGAGTTGGAAGATGAAGTGTTGGTGATTTAATCTACAGAAATAAAAGAAAAGAAAGAAAATTAAAGAAATACTTACCTTAGTTTGGTTGATGAATTACCTGAAAACCTTGCATGTTCTACCTTGCTTCAGAGGCGTTCAACGCATAAGTCATAGGATCGAGCTCAGTCCCCGTTCGCATTATATCATCAAGCTAGGCAAGAATGAAGTGATACGGATCTTGAGGAGGAGAACATCTCCATGAAGTATCGTTGGCACTCACAAAGACTTTGTTATACTTGTGCTTCGGAATTCACTTTATTGCTTGAAATAATAGAAGAAAAGAGGAGGGTACATCGGTGTCACTCTCAACATAGGCCTCTCTCTCTTACTTACATAAAAAATAAAAATTACAAAAAGAAAATAAAAACCTAAACTACAAACTAGCCTAAAAACCCTAGATTTTGCTCTGTACTACGCTGGACGCCCTTCTCTGTTACTCTGCAGAGGTATTTATAGGAGCTGGAAGACATAGAGTCCCAATACAACTCTCCCACGAAAGCCGGTATCCAGAATCATCTGGATTGCCGCGGAAACGCGGCTTTTGGCCGCATTTCCGTGGCCAAGTATTGGCTGCTGGCCACGCGCTTTCGCGCGTGGTCTCCTCTGGTTTGTCCATCTGGGCTTATCTGTTTAGATCTGGCATCTCGACTCTTCAATTTGAAAATTTGGGATAACTTGGGAAGCAAGTTACCCTAAATCCAAATCTCTTCCAAAACGAATTTCATCCTTGCACTCTCCTTCTTTTATATTTATCCTCATCCTATAAGCATTTAGGGTTGAATAGAAGTCCATCCCTTCTCTCTTCTTTTAGTAATTGCAACTTTTGCAATTGGTAATTGTAACTTTGACATTTGATAATTGCAACTTTTGCATTGGGCTTGAACATGGGCTTTTGGGCTTCTTTTAAGGCTTTATTCTTTATTTAATTAATTACTCAATGCCTGCACACAATAAATAATAAAATATTAGTAATAGTGCAAAATTATAGGAATAAATATGAAAATGTGATAGTAAATATATTGATAAATATGCACTTTTTACTACCTATCAGCTCTTTTTATTTGTGTTCTATAATTTTAGTTTAATTTCTATTCTGAAACTTTTAAATACCATGCGTAATTCCATCATGAATATGAGTAACTAATTCTCTTTAGCTTGCTAATCTCTCCACCAACTAAAGGCTAGTTCTATAAAGATGAATTGATTGAACTATATGCCTATTTGAAACCCTAGGAATAAGTTAATGATTCTTGAAGATTAATGATGAATTAAGTTAAACTAACTTTAGGGTATACTATTTAATGGTTATTCTTAGTTTATACTTAGATATTTTGATAACTTAATATTAAGTCTAAAACAACTTTTCTTATACTATACTTTGAGACTTTGACAAACTAATATTTAATTTCATTTAGTGTACTTTAATTAGGGTTTACTTTCTTTCTTACTTCTTATGCTTGAGTTTGAAGCAATGCTCTAGGGATAATCTTTATAAGTTCAATATGATATTTATTCTTAATAGAATAGTGCTTGGTTGTGGTAGAGGATTAGTTGGCTAAATTTCTCTTTCGATTTAAATCAACTCTTTTACAACCATCATCTTTTCTTTTCAAGTTTTACAGAGAGAGAACGTGTCGAAAAGCTTACATCGCATCTCTCCCTGCGGATCGACTCGTTTAGCTCTTGCTACAGCGGATTAATTATGAGAAAATAGAGAAATCTCTTAACTTTAACTTTTCTTTTTACTCTTTTTTTTCTCTATCAATCAAAATTTTAGCACCGTTACCGGGGAGGGAACGGTACAGTTCTCTTTGTTTACTAAACCCTATTTCTCTATTTTTGTTTGTAGTTTTGGAGAACAGGAAAATAAATTGCACTAAAGGACCCTCAACAAGGCCGCATAAACGCGGTAAATGCCGCACAAATGTGGCTTATTTAGTTGACTACTGACATGTTTTTGTGCAGAGCTGCGTGGAGTTGCTTAAATTATTTACTGCAGTTGATAGTTTCTCTATTTGATAACCCTGTATATTTCTTATAAATTAACAGTAACCTGTTAGTTGATTAACTTAAAAAAAATTTAGACTCTTGCATCATAAGCATACGTCTATTTATATTCTTTAATTTTTGTTGAAGACTGGTAAAAACTAGGTACATTCGCATTGCATACAGACTATAAAGCACCCTTAGCTGATTTACTGTTTTAGAGTGAATTATTTTCTATTTTGCTTGTACACGTGCATTAATACATCTTAAGGGCAAAACCCTTAAATAACATAAGGTGGGGACGTCATTACCCTTCCTTAGCCTACAAACCATCTTCCTAGAACTCACAGCCTAACCCAAATTTAAAATTAATTAGACATTAGCCCTAGGATTAATCAATCTCACCAGGAGATTGACTAAAGGAGGAAGATGTTAGGAATTATGTCACGGCCCACTTCCCAAAATACGTTAGGGTGGAGACGCGACGCGAGTCGGCAATGTATATATGAAAATACACGTAGAGGGGGGGGGGTGAATAGGTGTAAAGCTAATCAAATGCAAATTCTAAACAATTTATAAAGTTTGATGCAAATCGATCACTCAAAACAAGAATTGAAGCTAGATTCCCTGTAAAGGGCTTTGAACTCTCCTCGTGATTCCTCTAAATAAGAGTTGAGATGCTCAATTGCTTTCTTATTAAGATGAGTAATGATGGATGAAATGAATGAATAATAAATAAGTAAATAAAATAAAGAAAATAAGGCAATCGCAAACAAGAAAGATTTATTTTGAGGTTCAAGCTACTGCTTTACGTCCCTGCCTTCACCACTGTGAAGGATTTCACTATCCACTAATGAATCTTCCACAAAGAGACCTTACAATAAGGAATTACAATACATCAGAGTACACAACTCCCTCCTCTACACCAGAGGTAGCACAAAGCCAATTAAGATTACAAGCTCTTGGTGATTAAGAGATCACAAACACTCTCTTACACTCTCTTACAAATCCCTACAGAGTAAAAAATAGATTTGAAGCTCAAGGATGCATGTGAGAGTGAAAATCAGAATAGAGAGAATATAAGAGCAGAAATCTCAATTAAAAATAAGCATAAAATAAAACTTTGAAAACTTTTTAACTTTGAAAGCAAAACTTGATTTTCAAGAGAATTTATTGTTGTCTAAATTCAATCTCAATGACTCTTTATATAAGCTATAAAAACACATTTAGAATAGTTTATCAGATCATAAAGGGAAGAATTTGACCCTCAGAATTCAAACACCCACATTTTAAAAACATGTTTAAAAGACAAATTTTAAAATCTGGCCGTTATTGCCATTCTGGTAGTCTATCGGTCGACCGGCCATTTTTAAAAAATTTGACCGTTGGCTATCGGTCGACTAGTCGACCGATTTTAATCAAGGCTAAAACCATTACTGTCGGTTAACCTATCGGTCGACCTCAGGAGAGAGCGGTTGACCGATCAGTCGACCGTGAATGTGCACCAACATGCACACCCTTCTGCCAGAGGTTCGGTCGATCATGCGGTCAACCGTCCTAGCCTGAAATATGCACGGTCAACTGACCTAGGCCAAGAACATTACCAAGGTCAATTTTGAAAAAGAAGAGAATTTTGTAAATAATTCTGTATAGGTTTTGAAGAAGGAAAAACATGTATAGCAAGGAGATACAAGTTCCAAACTTCAATAAAAATATTTAAGAAAATGTTAAACATGTATCAAGATTAAACTTGTCAAAAACACCAATACAAAATAAACTGTTCTTTCAAAAACGTGCATTTTTGTGTATGTATATCTTTAAGCATCAAATCTATATTCTACTCTTTAGCAAACTAAGATCTTACAAGGTTCTAAGCGAGTACAAGAATCTTCAAGTGGGCTTCTCTAATAGCGACGTTGAGTGCTTTGAGCTTCAATCCCGTATTTGAGTACCCTTGAGCCATCAACACCTACCGTTAGATGAAGAAACCTGCTAGATCTTCTGGAACCCTGAAACACACTTAAAACACTTGAACTTGATTAGTAGTAAATAACTATATATGCTTTCTTATCACCAAAACACAAAATCGGTGATTGTAACCTTTGGGCTAATAGCCTCCCCTTTTTTGATAATGACAAAACATATTAGTTATTTAAAAAAAATGAAAGGAAAGAGTTTTGAAAAAGCTCCCTCTTAAGTTATATTTAACTATCAAGTATAAGACATCAAGATATCAATAAGTTATATGATTATTATGATAATGTATAAGGCATTGCATAATAAATACTTCTGCCCTTTTTTGTCATGCATCAAAAAGGGTAAGCAAAACAACCAAAAAAAATTTAAAACAAATATAGATTTTAACATAAGGAAAAACTCATGAATCTATAATACAAATATTTAGTTTACCACAAATGAAAGAAAATCTATTAAAATCAAGTGGCTTAGTAAAAATATCTGCTAGTTGAAAATCAATTGAAACATATTCAATTTTCATATCTTCTTTCTCATAGTGATCTCTAAGAAAATGATATCGAATTTCTATGTGCTTTATCTTACTATGTTGATTTGCATTTTCAGTCATATGAATAGTACTAGTATTATCACAAAATATTTTAATATGATCATAATGCAAATCATAGTCAAGGAGAGTATTTTTCATCCAATGGACTTGTGCACAATAAACCCGACCACAACGTACTCCACCTCGGCAGTTGAGAGGGCTACAAAATTTTGTTTGTTGAAAGACCATGAAGCAAAATAATTTTCTAAAAATTGACAAGTTTCACTTGTGCTCTTCATATCCACTCTGCAACTAGCATAGTCAGCATCTGAAAAACTCATCATGGATAATTGTCTGGTCTTCGAATAGCATAAGCCCATTCCAATAGTGCCCTTAAGATATCTAATAATGTGTTTTACTGCAATCAAGTGGGACTCTTTAGGACAAGATAGGAATCTAGCACATAGTCACACACTAAACATAATATCCGGCCTACTAGCCGTTAAATAAAGTAAACTACCAATCATTCTTTTATAAAGTTTAATGTCTACATTTATACCTTATTCATCCTTATCAAGTTTTGTTGTGGTAGTCATGGGAGACTTGCTTGACTTTGCATCTTCAAGCCTAAATTTCTTGATGAGTTCCCTTGTATATTAGGCTTAATTTATAAAAGTTTCATCAATTTTTGCTTGATTTGGAGTCCAAGATAGTAGTTTAGCTCGCCCATCATAGACATTTCAAACTCATTCTTCATGCATGATTCAAAATCATTACAAAGTTTTTCATTAGTAGATCCAAATATAATATCATCAACATAAATTTGAACAATTAGGATATCATTATTTATATGCTTTGTAAATAAAGTGATATCTACTTTATCTTTTTCAAAATCATTTGAAATACGAAAAGTTAAAAGTCTTTTATACCATACACTTGGAGCTTATTTTAAACCATATAAAGCTCTGTCTAATTTGAAAACAAAATCCAGATGTGTAGGATCAACAAACCCATGAGGTTGTTCAAGATACACTTTCTCTTCAATAAAACTATTTAAAAATGTGCTTTTGACATCCATTTGAGAATGTTTGAAATCTTTAAAAGAAGCAAAAGTAAGTGTTATCCGTATGGCTTCAAGCCGTACTATGGGTACAAAACTTTCCTCAAAATTGATACCTTTGATTTTGGTGTAATTTTGGGCCACTAACCTAACTTTATTCCTAACAATATTACCCGACTTATCCAACTTGTTCCTAAAAATCTATTTAGTACCAATGATTGGTCTATCATGGAGTCTAGGGACAAGGTGCCAAACTTGGTTGCACTCAAATTCATTGAGCTCTTCTTGCATAGCAAGCAACCAATATGAGTCGCCCTTAGTTTCGAGGATGTTCTTTGGTTCTATATGAGAAATAAAAGAAAAATGGCCACAAAAATCAAGGAATTTGGAGCAAGTAGTTACCCCCTTTAATACATCACCTATGACGAGTTCCTTGGGATGACTTGTAGTATATCTCCAATCTTGTGAAAGTGGTTGAGATGGTGTCACTTCTACTTCTTGAACTTCACCTTGTTCATCAAACTTTGACTTATCATCTTGGACATGTGAGTCCTTCAAGGTTATTTTCTCCATGTCTTTATCTAAAGAATCAATTTTTACAACTTTCTTAGCAAAAGCATTACACTCTTCAAACTTAACATGCATAGATTCTTCAATAGTCAAAGTAGATTTATTGAAGATTCTATAAGCCTTACTAGTGTTAGAATAAACAACAAAATAGCTTCAAAAGCTTTAGCATTAAATTATTCTCAGTTATCTTTTGTGTTTAAAACAAAACATTTACATCCAAAAACTCTAAAGTAAGAAATATTAGGCTTTTTCAAATAGTAAATTTCAAATAATATTTTGAAAGTATTTTTACAAAAGTAAATCCTATTTGATATGTAACATAAAGTGTTTACGACCTCGGCCTATAAATATTGAGGGAGTCTGTATTCAAAATCATTGTCCTAGTCATTTCTTGAAGAGTAAGATTCTTTCTTTCAACGACTCCATTTTGTTTTGGAGTTATAGGATAAGATAGTTCATGCCTAATTCTATTTTCTTCACAATAAGTGATAAAAGAATGGTTAATGAATTTACTACATCTATTACTTCTTATGCGCAAAATCGAAAAATGTTTTTCTTTTTCAACCCTTTTTCTAACAATATGAAAAATGTGAAAAGGCTTGATCTTTATGTTCCAAAAAGAAAACCCATGCAAAACGAGAAAAATCATCAACCAAAATAAAAACAAAACAGTTTTCATTTAAACTCTTGGTTTTGGTTGGACCAAACAAATCCATGTGGATTAACTCTAATAGTTTAGATATCATGATATCCTTAATTGGTGTGAAAGAGAATTTGGTTTGGTTTTCAAGTTGGCATACATCACAAATGCGGTCCTTTTCAAACTTCAAGCAAGGAATACCCTTCATCAATTCCTTAGAGTTAATTCTAGATAGATGGTAAAAAGAGACATGGCCTAATCTTCTATGACATAACCAAGAATCCTCATTGAAAGTATTTAAACGTGAAGCATTGCAATTTAAATTTAACATATCAATAATATATACATTATTTTCATGAAATCTAGAAAGAATGCATTAATTGGTTTTTCTATCTAAAACATTGCAAGACAAATCATCAAAAATAACTTTAAAACCTCTATCATAAAGTTGACTAATAGATTGAGATTTTACCTACACACAAAAATACAGAATTTCAGAACTTAGAATAAAGAGTGCAAGTACTTAATACTAATAGCAAGTGGCTATGCGGGTCGTGATCCATAAAGAGGGACTAGCGATGGAAGCTTTTTGCAAGCTCTCTTTTAGGCTACAAAGAATGGTTAAAGATCTTCATTTAGTTCTTAAAAGAAAAATGAAAAAAGAGTTATACTTAAGTTAGAAAGAAAGTTACAGATAGAGAAGGTGGAGAAAATGGAAGTGGATATGTACAAAGAATTAAAAAAGGGTGAAAGAAATTTGAAAGATTGTGATGTTGGTAATTTACACTAAAATTAAAAGAAAAGAAAGCCTAAAAGAAAAACATACCTCCTTTGGTTAATGACTTACCTAGAACCCTTGCATGTTTTACTTTACTTCGGAGGCGATCAACACATAACCCATAAGATCGAGCTCAGTCCCCATTCGTATTACATCATCAAGATGAACAAGAATGAAATGATACAGAATCTTGAGGAGGAGAATATCATCATGAAATACACACAAACATGGCTATACTGATGCTTCTAGATTCACTTGGATGCTCATCATAACCAAAAGAAAAAAAAGTAGAAAGAAGAAGAAGAAAACAAAAGTAAAGACGAACATAAAAAAAGTTACCTTTTATTGCTTGCAGAAACAATGAAAGAAAGGAGGATGGTACATCGGTGTCACCTCAACATAAGCCTCTCTCTTACTTACATGAATCTCAATCTAACCAATGCTTATAAAGAAATAAAAATTACATATACACTAAAAAGAATGAAAAATTGGCCTAAAATCTATCTCTGCTTTGTCCTTCCCTTTTGCCTTTGAGATTGCAAATATTTATAAGAGAAATGTAGAGGGTAGAAGAGTATGAAGATAAGGGAAGCTTGCTATTTCTGAATTTGAATCCTCCCTTTATCTCCAAACTTGATTTGATGTGGATTTCAGTTCTGATCCGCAACTTATTGGCATATTAATTGCTAAATATAACTTAACAAATGATAAAATTAGAAATAATGATCAACTTAAGAGTTGTAACCCTTTAAGTCCTCTTTCTGGATCATCTTGAGTCATCAGATTTGAGTTCTTATAGAGAACGTTATGATTCAAATACTAAAATATATCTAGCCAGAATCTGAGTCAAAATTGCTTCATCTCATCCGTTGGTCTTCTCTCTATCCGTTTATCCCTGTAGATTTGGACTCTGTATTTGACATTATCCTCGGTTGATCTTTATCTTTAACCACTTGATTCATCAAAAACTGAATTTAACCAAATAGATTTGGGATCATCCTCCTTTAACTAAATAGATCTAGTTAAAGCTAAATTTAACTGATATTTATTTGATTTTATCCTCTTTCTCCCCATGATTATCTTATGCAAAGTAGACATTTAAGATAAAAAATTTAGCAGATTTATTACGTGATAAATGTGGATATGTAATAAAGAATAATGCAATAAATGTGTGCAATCACACCCCCACACCTATCTTTTGCTCGTCCTCGAGTAAAACAATAAAACTAAACAAAAGATTATTGAACCACTTTCGCAGGTCACGCGATTGCACTAAGCTTGTGCAACAAGTCGTTAAACCTCTAGGTTACCCCTAGAGGACGAGTTTTGTCTCGTGAGGGTTTTCAGTGGATTGCACCTACAAAATCCATAAAGAAAGGAAAAATGTTAGTATTTTGAAAATACATTTTGAAAGAAAAATATTTGAAACATTATTTTAAGATTTAAGTAATATATAAGTTATAGGAAAACAAAATTTTTCATTCCTAAACTTAATCTCTATTCAAAAATTTGTTATCAATCAAAGAAGAAGTCAAATTGTACTTCTTATCAAGTCTATTACTTTATCCTAAGTCATATGCACCTTTTTGACCGTGAAATTTTGACTAAGGGTTCTTTAACTCTAACGCTTATGCCTTATTTATTTATTTTTTTAATTTTTGTGGTATTATTTCTTAATTCTATTAGGCTTTCTAATCTGTCCATATAACGAGTCTTTAATCGGTGACTCCCAAACCAAACGGTCTTAGGGCACCGGGTGAGAAAACACCCCAAGGATTTAAGGACTCGAGCAAATAAGGCCACAAAACTAAGGATTTTATTATATGAACCGCTTTTATGTGTGAATACTTATGCTTTATGAGGCACAAATACCTAGCTTAATCAGAGGATTTTATAGATATATATATTTCTTTTTTTCAAACTTATCTAATCATCTTTTGCATAAATACCAAGACTTGTTTAGGCCAAACCACCTAGCTAATCAATAATTAGATTTGTTTATTTTTCATCGATATACATATATATTTTTTTATAAGGCATAAGAATCTTTATTTTTGAACCCTAAGTGTGTAAGTGTATAAAGTGCGCATATTTCATCAAGGTAAAGATCAAGACTAAATTATTTTGACAAATTATCTTCCTAACCCTAAAAATCAAACAGATAATCTTGTTTTGACTAATTATAAGAAATCCTAATTTTGATTTTTCTATTCCTTAAAATTGACTTAATTTCTTACAAAAAATTTGTCAAAATATTATTTCTATTTTCAAAAAGTTTTTAAAAATAAAGAAAATGTTAATTTATTTTTCTTTTTTCTTTTTTATAAAAAGGAAAACCTAAGTTATGTCAGAACCCTCCCCCATACCTATCTCATGCATTATCCTCAATGTATGAATTAATGCATAGATGCATGAAAAAGAATAAAAGGGAAGAAATATATTGCCTTAAGGCGGTGGTTCCGGTGGTGGTCTGATTGGTCCACGAAATGCGGTCCAATCTAATTTTTTGGAGTTCGAAGGAATCCACCAGAAACCTCGCTATTATAATCCACTAAAATGATGTATACATGAATAATTTTTATTAAAATTTTACTCCAACTAATTTCCAAATTTTATAATTAATTTCAGAGTCAATTTTATCAACACCCTTGTCCCAAAATGGAGTGTGAAAAGATGGAATTATTGATTGGACTTATGAAATACGGGAACTAATACCGACTCAGGAAAGTGACTTAAGTTAAGTAAAGGTTCAGGATTCGAGATTGGTTCAGGAAGTGGGTCCAAATCAGGAAGTTGAACTCAAGTCCACATTCATTTCCCCACAATGGAATGTGACTTAATATTGGTGATTCAAGTTCAAGAATGACAAGTGTGATATTCAAAACTGACTCTAAAATATTACTCAAGTCGGGTAACAAAACAGGAGTCAATATTCATTCAGAAATTTGAACTGGATCACAAATTTGAGAATCTAGGTCATATTTCTCATTGAGTTCAATTTCATAAAAAATGAGAACTTGCCAATTTGTCAATGGGACTTTCAAAAGTATGAAATTGGTCAAGTTCAATATGATGATCATAAAATATTGGTGATTCAATTCATGATGAATTGGCACAGGATTCAATATTGACTCGGGAAAAGATTAAAATCAGGTGAAGACACCAGAGTCATTATTGAATCAGGAGTAGAATTGAATCATTAAGTTGGGGTTCAGAATTATATTCATTCTCAAGTTCAATTTCAGGAAAGGGATAACTTGCCAAACTGTTAATGTCATTTTCAATATTTGGGGTTTGGGCAAGTTCAAATGGATGTGCTGAAATGGAATCTTATTTTCTAAAACAACATGATTCTTCGGCTCTATTAGAATGGTTAGCGGCATCAGAAATAGTCAAATGGTGAGAACAGAGAGTTTGGACCATCATATCTATGTCATGATTATGAGCGATTTGAGCCTGAGTCATGACTTCAAGGATCTTTTCATTGTCGATTGGTTCATCGTTTTGTTGCAATTGGACTTGAAAATATCAAGTTTTGTTTTGGAATTTGTGGGGAAATCGTGAGTCCATCAGATTTCGTGATTGTTGTTTGGACTCACGCATACTCATTTTCGAGATTGATAGTTTCTATTATTTTGAACTGGTGGAACTGAGTATGAATCTTAGAAATATTGTGGACAAGGTGGATAAGGAGGACAAGTTGGTTGAAAATTGGACTCGGGGGAGGCGAATCCCCATTGATTCTGTGAAGAGTTAAAATTATTTTAGAAATTATGGTCATAAGATTGGGGGCATGGGTTATATTGAATCGAATAAGACCAATCCGGCACACTAGGTTGGTTAAAGTTATGATATGTCGGGTTAGTAATGTCTGAAAAAGAGGTTGGGGTGTAATATGGATTATCATTAAAATTGGAAAAATTTTTGTTATAAGACGTGTCACACAGGAAATGTCAAACAAAGAAAAACAAACAAAAAAGCAAACAAATAAAAAGAAAAAAATTCTAAACTAAGTTAGGGTAGATTTTAGACCTAGACGACTCCTAACTGGTTAGACTATCCACGGAGGGTATGTGCAAACTTTGACCACAAGCTAATCAACCAGGTCAGGGCAAGATTGGTGGGAGGTATCCGCGGAAAAGCGACGGGCTTAATTAAGCCAAACCACCAGCCTTCGGGGTTTCGCCCCTCAATCTCTTTCCTTAGACACTGATTTGGTAGGAGTCAAATTCTAACACCTTCCCCCTTAGGATAATCTCCTAATTGAGTCCGAGATATCCCTAGGGCCAATGTATACTCAGTTTTAGTTAGGCTTGGGTTAGTGAGTGAGGAGATTGTTTATGGGCTAAGGGAGGGTAATTACTTCCCCACTTTATCTTGTTTATAGGACAAGCCCTTAAGATTGATTGTGCAAAGTGTGCAAGATATAAAAAAGTAATTTTCACAAGCAAATATCACCCAAGAATGTTTCCTAAACTATATGCTATACATACGTACCTTTTGCTCCAGCACTCTTCAATAGTAATATGTAAACGAATTTGACACGTGTCTAAATGCAAGTCTAAACCGTTTTTAGCATTTAACAAATATCATTTTATTGTTGATGTTAGAAAGTAAGTACAGTGCCAAATAAGGAAATAGACAACTACAGATATTAAACTTTATAATTCAGCCAACTTGCAGAGAATACAGATTAGTAGTTCACTTAGATTGCCACAGAAATATAGCACATCTGAGGGCTTCTGTGCTCTGCTTTCTTGAGCAGAGTTCAGAGCCACTTATATGTCCACTACAGCAAAAATTCCTTGTTGTCAAGCCTGTACACTAAGAACAAAGAAGAAAGTTAACCAAAAATATAAATCTAAAAAGAGAATAACTTACCGTCCTTCCCCGGCAATGGCGCTAAAATTTGACTGAGGTTTTACCTGCACACAAAAATATAGAATTTCAGAACTTAGAATAAAGAGTGCAAGTACTCAATACTACCGCAATAGCAAGTGGCTATGCGGGTTGTGATCCACAAGGAGGGACTAACGATGGAAGCTTTTTAGCAAGCTCTCTTTTAGGTTACAAAGAATGGTTAAAGATCTGCTTTTAGTTCTTAAAAGGAAAATGAAAAAAGAGTTATAGTTAAGTTAGAAATAAAGTTACAGATAGAGAAGGTGGAGAAAATGGAAGGATATATGTACAAAGAAATGAAAAGGGGTGAAATAAATTTGGAAGATTGTGGTGTTGGTAATTTACAATAAAATTAAAAGAATAGAAAACCTATAAGAAAAACATACCTCCTGAAAAAAAACCTAAAAGAAAAACATACCTCCTTTAGTTGATGACTTACCTAGAACGCTTACATGTTTTACCTTACTTCAGAGGCGATCAACGCATAGCCCATAAGATCGAGCTCAGTCCCCATTCACATTACATCATCAAGATGAACAAGAATGAAATGATACGGAATCTTGAGGAGGAGAACATCATCATGAAATATCGGTGGCACCCACACAAACATGGCTATACTGATGCTTCTAGATTCACTTGGATGCTCATCATAACCATAAGAGGAAAAGTAGAAAGAAGAAGAAGAAAATAAAAGTAAAGACGAACATAAAAAACGTTACCTTTTATTGCTTGCAGAAACGATGAAAGAAAGGAGGAGGGTACATCGGTGTCACTCTCAACATAAGCCTCTCTCTCTTACTTACATGAATCTCAATCTAACCTATGCTTACAAAGAAATAAAAATAACATAAAAAGAAAATAAAAACCTACACTAAAAAGAATGAAAAACTGGCCTAAAATCTATCTCTGCTTCATCCTTCCCTTTTGCCTTTGAGATTGCAGGTATTTATAGGAGAAATGCAGAGGGTAGAGGAGTATGAAGATAAGGGAAGCTGACTATTTCTGAATTTTAATCCTCTCCTTATCTCCAAACTTGATTTGATGTGGATATTCAGTTCTGATCCGCAATTTATTGGCATATTGATTGCTAAATATAACTTATCAAATGACAGAATTAGAAATAATGATCAACTTAAGAGTAGTTGCCCTTTAAGTTATCTTTCTGGTTATCTTGAATCATCAGATTTGAGTTCTGTTAGCAAAGTTTATGATTCAAATATTAAAATATATCTAGTCAGAATCTGAGTCAAAATTGCTTCATCTCATCCGTTGATCTTCTCTTTATCCGTTTATCCCTTTGGATTTGGACTCTATATTTGACATTATCCTCGGTTTATCTTTAGCTTTAACCACTTGATTCACCGAATTTAACCGACTGGATTTGGGATCATCCTCCTCTAACTAAATAGATTTAGTTAAATCTGAATTTAACTGATACTTATTTAATTTTATCCTCTTTCTCCCCATGATTATCTTCTGCGAAGTAGACATTTAAGATAAGGAATTTCGCAGATTTATTACATGATAAATGTGGATATGTAATAAAGAATAATGCAATAAATATGTGCAATCACTAATACTAAAGAGGCTATGCTTGAGACCAACAACTAAAATAATATTTTCAATTAATAGAGATGAACCAACTTTAATGTTACCTATATCGATAATGTTACCCTTTAAGTCATCTCCGAAGGTGACGGTGCCACCTTCATGATACCTTGATAGAGCTGTAAAATTATTAATATCTCAAGTCATGTGCCATGAGCAACCGCTATCAAGATACCACCACTCCCTACGTCTTGGAGCCTTAGTGTGTACCTACATCAAATAATGAAGTTATTGATTTTGGTACCCATATTTTCCTAGGTCCTATGACGTTAGTACTTTGAACCCAAATATAATTATTAGAAGTATTTATATGATCAAAACAAAATTTAGCTAAGTGACCATTCCGGCCAAAATAGGTGCATGAATATACTCTACCATACATGAATGCATGATGTGTATGATGAGTATTTGAAACATGAGAATGCTTAGTGTGTGGCATGTTTATGAGAATGAATGTGTTGTGATTTAGAAGTGTGTGCATGTGCATATTTCTTTGAAGTATTTTTCTTAGTAAACATGGCCTCTAATCTTACCCTTATCAAACTCACATTTCTTTAAAATATTTTTCTAGTGTTGATTTTAGTTTTTAAAATAAAAATTTTATTTTCATCAATCATGAAAAATTTTGCTTTACATGAAATCTTGTATGCATCAAAATCTTTTTGTATAGATATAAGAGTGGAAGATAAAGCATCATTTTCTTTAGAAAGAGTGATAATTTTATTTTGAAGAGTTTCATTTTCCTTTTTCCTTTTTATGTATTTCTTCTTTAGAAAATCATAATTATTTGAAAGTTTTTCAAATGCCTCACCTAATTCATCCATAGTTAATTCAAGTTCATCAAGGGATGGTTCAGAGTTTACTTTAGGTGTGTTATCATTTGCCATAAAACATACCTTTGTTGTGTCCACCTCTTCTTCAGTTTCACTTTACGACTTCCATGTTGCTACAGCGGATTAATTGCGAGAAAATAGAGAAATCTCGTAACCTTAACTTTTACTTTTTCTCCTCTTTTTCTCTATCAATCAGCAATGGAGAGTCGACATGCGATTTATAATGGTTCGGCCACCTACCAGCCTATTCTACTATATAGAGGCCTCTTTTTTAGGTTTTTAACTCAATCTTCATTTGGTTGCTTTCTTTCAGGGTAGTAGCATATACCTTTACACCAACTTCATTTTCAGGTATAAGCCTACCTTTACACCAACTTCATTTTCCAGTAGAAGCCTAAATCCTTACAATTGCTTCTTTTGCGTGTAGAAGCCTAAACCTTGCATTATTCTACTTCCCAAGTGGTTGGAATTTTTTACAACAAGATACCACAAAAAAAGATTTTTTTTCTCTCTCTAATAAGATGACAACCAAATTAGTGCAAGTCTCAAAGAAAGATTACAACTTTGAGGCTCTAATAGCAAGAAAAATCAAGGTCAAGTTTAACTTGATACTTTAGAACCCGATGAAATGAACAATCAATATAAAAGGTTTAGATCAAGAATCTTTGAGAACTTTGAAAATGATTGAGAGAGAAATATAGAGAGTTTGAAACAACTTCTCAATCAAAAGAACCTGAAAGAACAAGAGTATCACTTTTTTGAATTTTTGAGTAGAATAGAAAACAGAAACTCTTAAAAAGAATTTTGCTCGCTCTTTGAGTAGTTATTTGAATGCAAAGTTTAGAAAAGTAAGCAAGAGAATAAAACAAACTAGTATTTATAGGTAGGGAAGATAAAGTTAGGTGAAACAAGTTTAGGCTAAAAAAATAAGGTTCAAATCTTCTCACAATTTCGAAACTGTGAAGATCTAGTCGACAGCCAAATGGCTTGGGTCAATCCATTATCGCAAAGAGCAAAAGTCGAATTCAAAATTGAAAACCAGCGGCCGGTCCGTTTGCAATGTTAAAATTTCAACGGTCAAAAAATACTGTACCATTGGTTTGACTTGTATTTTATACTAAATAAAAAATAGGAAAATAATTTCAAAAGTTCCCTCACTTTTTCAAAGCTGCGAAAACCTATATCGACCTGGCGATCTATCAGACAAAAGTCCAAAATTGGACTTCTGGACTGGGAGATTAATCTAAGCCCAAGAGAGTGCTCAGGTGCAACTCTGGTATCAGCGGACGATCCAGCAGATAAAGTGGCAGTTGATTGACCTCTACCTGAGAGCATTGAGCTCTAGCGGACAAAGCAGTAGACGAAGTGGAGATCAATGCACCTGGATCTCAAACTACTGAGCCTACTTTGGGCCAACTGCAAAGTTCTAACAGTCGATCTAATGTCATTGCGTCTGCTACTATGAATATCAATGATACCAATGGGTCGACTTGCATTTCTAGCGATTGATCCAAAAACCCCAAAATCACAAAATATGATTTAAATGCCTATATGAAATATGAAATAATTTGTATAAATCTCAATAGGCATAAGAGCAAAAAGGTCCAACTAAATAATTTAAATATAATTTAAAAGCTTCTGAGCATATCAATAAAACCTTGAGAGAAATCATACTTGAATTCAAATTAAAATATATTTATACACAAGTATGAATATGGATTCTTGTGCCAAATTAAATTTCTTTCTTTAGTTCTTCTTACCTCACATAATAATCTTAAATAGGGATAGTAATTTTTAGCCTACCACTCTAACTCTAATTGATTTAATTTGATTTGATAAATTGAGTAGTTTGAGCTAGATATTTGCCACCATCTCCTTTATCATCAAACTAAGAACACAATAGCCCTAATAATTGCAACCTATAAGGACAGATATGCCTACTCATGTGTCTTATCATTTATTTGCAGATGACATGTTAATTTTCTGTAGTGCTAGAAAACATTCTCTTTAGACTCTTAATTTGCTTCTGGAAGGTATTTTCAGAAATATAGGTCTTTTCATTAATAGAGGAAGGAGTAAGTGTTGGTCGGAAAAAATCGAAATAAAATTCTTTGATTGAGTGAAAATTACAACAGATCGACTATGATTACAGAAGAGGGAAAAATGTCTAGATCTCTCTTTTGTTTAAATTAGGTTCTTCATGTAGCGGCGGAGAGTGAATCTTATTCTCCTTTGATCGGCCGAACCAAAGACTTCTTTTAAATCTTTTAAGATAGCTCTCAAAGAGATTAAAAATAACTCCACTTGGTATGGTCTCGAATTGCTCATTACCAATTATTTGGTGCATGGACTTGCTTTGATCATGATCGATAGGAAGTCATCTCATTGGGTGGCAATTTTGATTGGCATGGTGTTGAATGACCTATTATCAATAAGACATTGTTTTTTTGTCTGAATCTTCTCTTCTTTCCAATGTAGTTCATATCTAGTTGGGATAACAAGGGAACCTCCAAGGAAATCTAGATTTGTGGTCTTCCTCGATAAAACTGGCATGAAGTTAACATCAGAGGGGACGTGGTACAACCAGAATGGGAATCTAATTCCATGTCATCAACAAGGTTAAGATAGTATTTCACGACAGTAGAACAGTATATCGCACTTGGTTTACGACAGAATGGTAGGGGAAGTGTTTGTGACAAAAATTCCTCAAATAGAAGAGGAGAAACAGCAAAAAAAAAAAATTCAGCGAACAGTCAGAAGCAAAGGGAAGGAATGTGGTGGGCATATGATGAATATAGTGCACGTACTATAGGGCAAGATGCTCAAATTGAGACACTGGAATTCGAGCACCTGGTTTTAAAAAATTACTCATGTGCAAGGGGACCTACTATGCTAGTTCAAACCAACATGTAAAAAGCCGCCAAGATGATCCCTCACCTATAAATAGAGGTACTAAGGGCCTCTCTCAAGTATGGCTCAACTCCTCACTCTCAGTTCCAGTTACAATCTAATAGAATGGTGACTGACTTGAGCACCAGAAGGGAATCATTAGTGATCTTGCCCTCTGCTGACTCTCTCCCTCTCTCTCTCTCTCATATCACAAATCAGGCCTAACAGGGTTGAGGTCACATCACCACCAATTCTGAAACCAAGTGTCATAAAAAGCCTAGTGTTTGTGAGGTAAAGTATCACAAAACACATGGAAGCCATGGCTATAGGCTGTCTAAAAATTACTGAAGACAAATTCTCAAAATGCGGGCCTCATGTCAAAGTGCGAGGGTGATGTTTCAGCCCCAAACGCAGATCTCATGTTTCATCAACAAATGCGAAGGTTGCATTCATTCATTAAGCGCAAAGGTCGCGTTACTTCTTTAAACACACACCTCAATCAAGGTCGCGTTTCAACTTCAAAATGCAAGCCTGTGAAGCTCTGCATTTCAACACCAACACGAGCCTGTGAGCTCTGCGTTCCAACTCCAACGTGAGAGTCATGTCCAACACAAGATCCGCATTTCTGCTATAACATATAGCAATTAATTGGATCAGTTATACCCATTTTCTATCCATTTAATGGCGAATAAATCCCCATTATAGAAAGATTTAAGGGGTCAGTTACACCCCACAAATCGCTATAAAGAGCTATGAAAACTATAAAAGGGGAAATGTTCTTGTAAATAACACCTAGAGGGGGGGTGAATAGGTGTTGGCTAATCTAATGGTCACTTAATGCCAAATGATGCGGAATTAAAACTAAGATGACCAAATTAATCTTCTTTTAATTAAACACTTATGTATAACACAAGAGTGTTGCCGAATTCGCTTTGCAGGGCTCTGGACAAGCTCCTCTAGATTCCCCTTTAATGGGTTGAGGTGCCGCGTTGGCTCTCTTGGTTGAATACTAGTGTTAACAACAATCCCAATCAAGTATAGCAATTATGAGCACAAGGGAATATATCAAGCATGTAAATGTAAAGACAATGAAAGTAATGCAAGATATAAATGAGACAAAGAGAGAGAGAGAGAGATAGAGTAAGCAATCGCAAACACAAAGGGTTTGTTTCGAGGTTCGAACACACTTGCTCTACATCCCCGCCTTCGACACACGAAGGTTTTCCACTATGCTTGATCCCAATGGATCTCTCCCCGGTGCCGCAACACCTACAAGCCCTCGGACTCCCAAGTCCCGTACACACGCAAGCTCCCACAAGCTCGCCGAGGCCGCACCTCAAACCAAAGAGTTCACAACCGAACTCCAACCACCAACGAGCACACTTGCCCGTCTCCTCAAAGTACAAGGATGAAATCTTTGGTGATCTACAATACTTTGATCACCAATTACAAACTCTCACTACAACACACCTATAGGAATATATAGCAATGGATAGCTCAAGTGTGGTGTGAGAAAAGCAAGGAAAGAACTATGGTGAAAAAAACTCAAAGAATCACTTTTTACACTCTCTTAATAAAAACTCCCTTTTAGATGGGAAGTATTTGCTCTCTATTTTGTGGAGAAAACTTCTGAAATGTCTTAGAAAAACTGGCTCAAGAAGTCCTCAAAATCTTAGCTTCAAACAATGACAAAACCCCCTTTTATAGAGGCCAGAAAAATCTGACCGTTGGGCTCTGTCAGAGCTTCCGGTCGACCGGCAACGGTCAAAAATCCGACCGTTGCAGCCTTCGGTCGACCGCCCGGTCGACCTAGAAATCCAGAGAGCAGAACTCTCTGCAGCGGTCGACCGTCCGGTCGACCGGACCACTGTGCTGACAGACATGCACAAGTCTGTGCACGTCCGGTCGACCGTGGGTCGACCGGCCCTTGGTTCGGTCGACCGCCCGGTCGACCGGACTGGCCTGTCAGCCAATATCAGGTCTGAAAAACTGTTTTAAAAATTAATTTTAAAATCTTTTAACACTTATAAAAATTCCATAAACTTGTTTTAACATTCTATATTGAAAACCAACTTGTGATAAAAATTTTCAAGACATATATCAACATATTTATATTATTTCAGCGTCTTGCAAATTTTATCAAAAATCAAGACATGTATTTTTCAAACTTGGTTTTCATAACTTCACAAAATATAAAAACAGATATTTGATTTCATCTTAAAGCATAGTGTGTATGTATATGATCCACTACACAATCATAATGTAATATCTATGTTTTTGATCATAAAGCTCTGAACTTGATTATGGTTGAAAAAGAATATACATGATAGAAATACCAAAAACCAAGGTATATATATTTTGTCAAAAGAAAAATCTTTTACTAACTAAAAATTCTTTTCTAAACATAAAAATCTTTTATGAAAGCAATTCTATCAAGAGTTCTATTAAGAGTGTGTGTGTGATATGACTTGAGCAATCCACCAACTATCTATCCTTTACATTTTTAACTAAACAAAAAAAAAAAAACTAAATTTTATACCTAGACCCAAGTCTTCATCTTCTTGAAGTCTTCACTTGAAGGCTTCTCATCTTCTTGACTTGGTCCAAATGCAATCCACCGAGCTCATCTCTAGATGTGTTCTTGATGCATAGGCTCGTGAATCAACCGGTGCTAGCTTCCAACTTGTCTTTAAATCCTTTGTTGAAGTTCCACACCTACTAAGATCTTGATAATGAATCTGTCACTAATTAAACACAAGATCATTAGTAATCATAACTTCATGAGTTGATCATCATCAAAACTAGAGTGATAGGCCTTTGGGCCAACAATCTCCCCCTTTTTGATGATGACAAAACTCATGGAGTTATATATGCATGGATTAAAGTAAAGCTTCAAAGAAGCTCCCCCTTAACTCATGCATACCAAATAAGACAATAATATATTACAATGAAGCTCATAAACATGTATGCAATGTATGGCATGTATGTAAATATAACATCATAAATCTTATCTCCATACATTATAAATCTCAAAACAAATCTCAAAACACATATGCATCAACACAAATCTTACTCCCCCTTAAGCAAGGAAGACATGCATATAAAATCTATAAATACTTCTCCCCCTTTTTGTCAATCATCAACAAAGGGTTCAAAGTAAAATACATCAAACAAATCTTCTCCCCTCTTTTTTGTCAAAAACAAAGAAATCAAGAAGGGGTAATACAAGTCAATCAATAAAGATTTATATGCGATATACATCCATGAAGAGGAAGACGCTAAGTTAGCTTCCCTACACATATGCATTACATGAAGAAGGGATGACAAGCCCTAACTCACATAACACATATTATGTAATGCATAAGAGGAGATGTGAAGCTCCCCATACACACGTATATCATATAAAGAAGAGTTGTCAAGCTCCTCAATTTATAATATACTCAACATGAATCCATATGTAAGAGAGATGTTAAGCTCTCCTTGCATATAGGAAATATAAATCAAAAATTTTGAATATTTCTTTATCAAGACAAAATTTTGAACTTTCTAAATAAAACACATTTTGAGATATCAAATCAACATATTTTTTATTTATTTTGATATCAATAGAAAAAAAAATTTATTTTTCATCATAAACTTTGTGCTTTTAAAAAAAATGTGAGCCAATTGTGAGTTAAGCACATGGAAATCATATATATGTATGAGAAATGAGTATACCAATTGAAATTGATACATACATATATATAAAAACAAAATATGAGTATATACAAAATAAGTTCATATTGATACCAATTGAAACGATTCAATGATACCAATTGACATAACAATAAAATCAAGTGTATATCTCATAACCTACCACCCTTCATATGCACAAGGTAAAAGATTTTCAATGAAGCATACAAGGCATAATCGCCCATCCATCCTCCCATAGATGGTAGGGGTTTTCAAAAATAGATTTGAAAATAAGCTTAGTTTGAAAAACTCTACCAAATGAAGAATTTGCACTAGAAAAATAGCAATAAAACTCAATATTCCTTTAAATTTTGAAATCATGAAATCCATCACAAAAATTTTATTGAAAAATTACAAAATTTTTATTAAAAACAAAAATTTATATTTCAAGATATATGTATGTTTTGACAAGACATTAAGTATACATACATATCCTTAAAACACAATTGAGTCCATATATAGATTTGCATGAAAAGCAAATGACTCAAGAGGTATACATGTATATCTTAAAATTTGACAAAATACACATATACATGAAATGAAAAACACATGATCATAAATCAAATCTAAAATGGGAATACAAGTTTAAAATGTAATAATCATCAAAACTTAGGCTATACTAGCACACCTAATGGGCACAAATAAGCATTCAAACCTAATCATATATAGATTTATTTGTGATCCATAATGTGTACAAGTATAAATCCAAGTGTTGACAAATACTAACATTTAAACTAATATTCAAATCATGAAACATCAAATAAATTTTGAGAATACAAAAGAATTTATCCATATGATTAAAAATAGGATCATGTGAATCAATTTGAAGAATAGATAACTAGTTTAAATGGATTTTTGACAAACTAGTTAAAGATCCTTCAAAAATACAAAGTCAAATGTTTTCCATGAATAATACTAAATACATAAAAGTTCAAGCACTCATATTCCATAAAGCTCAATATTATCTATTTTCTTAAAAAGTGAGTGTTCAAAAGTTATGTAAATGGTATTATTATGAAAATAGTCAATTTAGCTCAAAAAGATCATAAGACAAATTTTATCAACAACAAATCATGAAAAATCATTTTACATTAAAATACTAATCTTCATGGTACATGTATGATTTATCTAAATCTAACAATACACATACATATCCCAAATATAAAAGAGTCTATCAAATGTATTTGCATGAACGCAAGAGACTCACGGGTATACATGTATATTTATTAAATTTGAATTAATAATGCATATACATGAAGTAAATCATTAAAATAGGCAATAACATGTATAAAAGAGAATCATCAAAACTAGATTATACATATACATAAAGTGGATACAAGTGAGCATGAAGTTCAAGTATATATGAGTCAATTGTAGTTCACTATTCACATATGTATAAATGCAAGTTTGACACATTCAACCTTTAAGCATGTAAATACCACATGAAGCACAAATCAAATAAAATCATGAACATGCTTATGAATATGACATAAGTAAAAGCATGTACATAAAAGGTAGGAGTTTAGAAATTGTTACCAACTCCAAAACTCCATAGCATGGTGGTCTTTCCCACCAAAATCTCCTTGATAGCAATGCATCCAAAAGTTTGTCCATCATGTCCATTGCATCCGCTATCAAGGCACCAATCCTCTCACGTTTTGTGAGAGCCCTCACCTACATCAAAATCAAAAGGTGGGGGTTTTGGTACCCATACTTTCTTGGGTCCTTTGGGGTTAGCTTTATTGTAAGGATCCCAAAATCTTTTATACTTAGCAAAATATAAATGAGGTTTCTTATTAAAACAATATTTTGCTAAATGGCCTTTGCGACCATAATGTGTACATACGTACACCTTAGTATGCTTATGTATAGGAGTGTGATCATGTTGTGCAACATAAGCATGATGATGAGAGTGATGTGCATGAACATGAGGAGTTTATTTCTTTGAAAATATTGACTCCAACTTAGTATGATTAAATGCACAAGAGTTCAAAGTTGAACTCAAATTATCCATTTTATTTTTCAAAACATTTATCTCATTTGTGGTGGCATGTAAAGCATGATGAGATATATGTTCATTTTTCTTTTTCTTTTGTGAAACAAAATCTTTTTCTTTTTCAACAAATTTTCTTTTCAAAGTGATATTTTCTTGAAAAACATCTTCCTTTTGTTTTTCCACCAAATCAATCTTATTTTTCAAAATAGTGTTCCCTTCACATAAATCATTCAATTTAGCAATCAAGGAAACATTCTCATTTTTCAAATCTTTATTTTCCTTTTCTAAGCATGCAATCTTATCTCTAAATGAGTCATGTTCTTTATGCATGCAAGCAATGTTCTTTTTCAAAATTTTATTTTCTTTTCTAATCATGTCATATTTCTCAAGCAATAGATGACAAAAAGTAGATAGCTCATCATATGACATGTCCTCATCATCAGATTCGGAATTTACCTCAAGGGGGTCATCCCCTTGGACCATAAAGCATGCGTTAGAGGTGTCGCTTCCAACGTCCGAGTCACTCCCCGCATAGTATAGATCTTTTTCGCCGAGGGAGGTGATGATGTTCCATACTACAAAAGCCGATTCAACATTAGAAACCCTAGATAAATAATCATCATTTAGGGTTGACTTGATAGCATGAAGGGCTTTTGCATTAGCCTCAAAATTCTTACCATCTAAAGAATAAGCATTATTAGTAGTGGCAAGATAGACATGAAATCCTAAGGCTTTGAGGTACAATGACATCTTAACCTTCCAAATTTGGATGTTAAGGATGTCAAAGGTGGGTGGTGACATGAAGTCCATGGTGTGTGTACAAAATATTGTGATTAGCCTAAAAGTAGGATCTTTAACTCTAGGTTGTTAGACCCAATATCAAGAGCACTTGGCTCTGATACCAATTGTAAATAACACCTAGAGGGGGGTGAATAGGTGTTGGCTAATCTAATGGTCACTTAATGCCAATGATGCGGAATTAAAACTAAGATGACCAAATTAATCTTCTTTTAATTAAACACTTATGTATAACACAAGAGTGTTGTCGAATTCCCTTTGCAGGGCTCTGGACAAGCTCCTCTAGATTCCCCTTTAATGGGTTGAGGTGCCGCGTTGGCTCTCTTGGTTGAATACTAGTGTTAACAACAATCCCAATCAAGTATAGCAATTATGAGCACAAGGGAATATATCAAGCATGTATATGTAAAGACAATGAAAGTAATGCAAGATATAAATGAGACAAAGAGAGAGAGAGAGAGATAGAGTAAGCAATCGCAAACACAAAGGGTTTGTTTCGAGGTTCGAGCACACTTGCTCTACATCCCCGCCTTCGACACACGAAGGTTTTCCACTATGCTTGATCCCAATGGATCTCTCCCCGGTGCCGCAACACCTACAAGCCCTCGGACTCCCAAGTCCCGTACACACGCAAGCTCCCACAAGCTCGCCGAGGCCGCACCTCAAACCAAAGAGTTCACAACCGAACTCCAACCACCAACGAGCACACTTGCCCGTCTCCTCAAAGTACAAGGATGAAATCTTTGGTGATCTACAATACTTTGATCACCAATTACAAACTCTCACTACAACACACCTATAGGAATATATAGCAATGGATAGCTCAAGTGTGGTGTGAGAAAAGCAAGGAAAGAACTATGGTGAAAAAAACTCAAAGAATCACTTTTTACACTCTCTTAATAAAAACTCCCTTTTAGATGGGAAGTATTTGCTCTCTATTTTGTGGAGAAAACTTCTGAAATGACTTAGAAAAACTGGCTCAAGAAGTCCTCAAAATCTTAGCTTCAAACAATGACAAAACCCCCTTTTATAGAGGCCAGAAAAATCTGACCGTTGGGCTCTGTCAGAGCTTCCGGTCGACCGGCTGGTCGACCGGCAACGGTCAAAAATCCGACCGTTGCAGCCTCCGGTCGACCGCCCGGTCGACCCAGAAATCCAGAGAGCAGAACTCTCTGCAGCGGTCGACCGTCCGGTCGACCGGACCACTGTGCTGACAGACATGCACAAGTCTGTGCACGTCCGGTCGACCGTGGGTCGACCGGCCCTTGCTTCGGTCGACCGCCCGGTCGACCGGACTGGCCTGTCAGCCAATATCAGGTCTGGAAAACTGTTTTAAAAATTAATTTTAAAATCTTTTAACACTTATAAAAATTCCATAAACTTGTTTTAACATTCTATATTGAAAACAAAACTTGTGATAAAAATTTTCAAGACATATATCAACATATTTATATTATTTCAGCGTCTTGCAAATTTTGTCAAAAATCAAGACATGTATTTTTCAAACTTGGTTTTCATAACTTCACAAAATATAAAAACAAGATATTTGATTTCATCTTAAAGCATAGTGTGTATGGATATGATCCACTACACAATCATAATGTAATATCTATGTTTTTGATCATAAAGCTCTGAACTTGATTATGGTTGAAAAAGAATATACATGATAGAAATACAAAAAACCAAGGTATATATATTTTGTCAAAAGAAAAAATCTTTTACTAACTAAAAATTCTTTTCTAAACATAAAAATCTTTTATGAAAGCAATTCTATCAAGAGTTCTATTAAGAGTGTGTGTGTGTGATATGACTTGAGCAATCCACCAACTATCTATCCTTTACATTTTTAACTAAACAAAAAAAAACTAAATTTTATACCTAGACCCAAGTCTTCATCTTCTTGAAGTCTTCACTTGAAGGCTTCTCATCTTCTTGACTTGGTCCAAATGCAATCCACCGAGCTCATCTCTAGATGTGTTCTTGATGCATAGGCTCGTGAATCAACCGGTGCTAGCTTCCAACTTGTCTTTAAATCCTTTGTTGAAGTTCCACACCTACTAAGATCTTGATAATGAATCTGTCACTAATTAAACACAAGATCATTAGTAATCATAACTTCATGAGTTGATCATCATCAAAACTAGAGTGATAGGCCTTTGGGCCAACAGTTCTAAGAGGAGAATTCTGAAGAAGGAATTTTCAAGAAGAGAGAGAATTCCAAAGAGAGGTCTCTTTTCAGCTTGTGCTAACAAGTTCACTTAATCTTTTTGAGACTTCAGGTATTGTTTAAAGCTCATACTTTATTCAAAACTCTAAAAGAGAGAAACAGAAGATCTAAGATCAAGCTTCAAGCTCGGCTAGTCAACGGAGAAGTAGAACACTCTCTATTGCCATATGAAGAATCCGACATTTAACAAAGGAAAGATCAATTATCCTTCCCTCTTTTGTAGTAGAATATTGGTCCATTGTAATCTTCTTTGCAATTAATTAAAAATTTTACATGTTAATTTCTTGAGAAACAGAAGATGGCGACTCCATTTGGGACTACTTTCTCTATCGACTAGAAGGTCGTAGCACAAATGTAAGGATTTTGCCTTATTTTTCAAAAAGAGATGATGGTACAAAAAAATCCAATTGAGTTGGAGAAGACGATGGCTTGAAGCACAAGAAGCAAATTAAGATAAAGCAGTTTCCTTTTTAGGCGATTTCGAGTTTTCTTTTCTAGAGGAGTATGAATAGGATTTAATTCTTATTCAATGAAAGTTTGTTTCTAAAGATGAAAAGGTCTAGAATCCTTCTAGATCAAGGAGATCAATTGCTAAAAGGATTGATCAAGATTCTTCAACAATTCAAAGGCCAAGATCATCTCATAGTCAAAATAGTAGTTGTAATCTAAAATCCTATAAATAAAGGTTGCAACCAAGTATTATAATTGCTTCAACAAAGCAAGTCACAAGGAGTTTCTACAATAGAGAATCTTAAGTAAAGGAGACCAGAGGAAGGCAAGAAAGAGAAGAGCAAGTTGAAGGTGCGTAAAGAGAATGTAATACTCTTGTTGAAAATACACCTAGAGGGGGGTGAATAGGTGTATGGCTAATCTAATAACAAATGATGCGGAATTAAAATAAATTGCAACACACTTAGTGTAACCAAAGAGAGTAGCCGAATTCCCGGTGATGGGCTCTGTACTATCTCCTATAAATTCCTCTAAATAAGAGTTGAGGTGCTATGTAAAGCACTCCTGATTCAACACAAGTGATGCACACAAACAATACCAAGCAAATATGATATGAGCAATATGAATCAATGCAAGGTAAATAAGAGAGAGCTTAGAGATAGTGGATCAATCGCAAACAACGAGATATGTTTCGAGGTTCGAGCCACTTCTCTACGTCCCCGCCTTAAAGAAGGATTTCCACTATATCGTCCATACAGGACTTTCCACACAGGAAACCTCCACTGAGGATTTGGGTAATACAACTTTGATTTATACAACTCCTCTCTCCAACAAACATAACATCTACACAAGAGGTAAGGCACAACAATAATCACTTCTACACTTAGAGGGATGGGCACTTAGCCAAACAACTATAATCACCTCTACAGTTAGAGGGATACCAACAAACCAATTGCACAACCTCCTCTACACTTAGAGGGAAAGGCACAAAGCCAAAGCAAAAGAAAGGGTTACAACTCTTGGTGGTCTCAACAAAATCACAAACCAATTTTTCTCACAAAACAAAGATCCTAATAGATAGGATAGATAGATAGCTCAAGTGTGAGAAAGTAAAGAGTTTGAAAATCAAAATCACAAAGAAAATATTTGGAAAAACTTCTAGTTTAAAATAGAAATGAAGAACAAAAATAATTCCCAAAGACTTCTCTTTTTCTTTATTTTTCCAGCCCTTTAAAACAATAAAGAATGAATCTTTTCGCACAAAAACTCTTTTAAACTTGTTGCTAAAACACTTAAGAGGATGGGAAACTTTTGCTCTGAAAAACTATGATGAAATCAGCTAAGGAGGGGGCTAATTAGAACCCTCCAAAAATCTGTCCGTTGGTAGCGATGAAAGGGCAAAAATATCCTTCCAGTCGACTGCCCTGTCGACCGGGCCAAAGCCCACGGTCGACCGGCCCCCCCGAGAGTGGGGTGCTTTCAGTCGGTCGACCGCGCGGTCGACCGGCCAAATGGACTGGCCTCTGTGCACGTTGCGTGCATATCGGTTAACCGTGACGCTCGACAGACTATTGGGCCGGTCGACCGTCCGGTCGACCACTAGTGCAGTCAGGCTGGGTTTTTATAGGGATTAAAAACTTGTCTTTTTAACTTCAATTAAATCCCATAAAATCACATAAATTCTACAAAAAATAAGTTCTTATAAGATCTTTGAAATACAAATATGTGTGACTAAAATTCAACACATATTGTAAATTATTTGAATCATTTTTGTGATATAGAAATTTGGCCTTTAAACAAAATTCGTATTTTTCAAAACTTGAATTTTTGAAATGGAAAGCCATTTTCTCCAAAACTCATGTAAATACAAAAATATGATATTGAAATAACTTTGAAGCATGTTGCATATGGATAGCATCCAATATACATAAAAGAATATATATCTATGTTTTTTGACATGAAATACAAAATCGGTTAAACCTAAAACCAAAACCAATAAACTTTAAAATTTGTGTGTGCATGTGAACTTGATCATATCAATACTATCTAATCTTTACAAAAGACCTAAACATCTAAACTAAATACAAACTGAAGTCTTCTTGTCTTCAAGCCAACTCGAACCAAACACGATCCAACGAGCTTGACTCCAACCGAGTACTAAATGCGATCTTGATGCGCGAGCTCTTGAATCAACATGTGAAAGCTCTAAAACTCCTTTATTGAAGCTAATCAACTACTAAAATCCTGATCAAATATCTGAGACTAAATATCACAAGATTATTAGTAAACTATAACTACATGAGTTAATCATCATCAAAATTAGAGTGATCGGCCTCTGGGCCAACAATCTCCCCCTTCTTGATGATGACAAAACTCATAGAGTTATATATGCATGGATTAAAGTTAGGCTTCATGGAAGCTCCCCTTAACTCATGCATAGGAATAAACATATAACGATATTCAATGAATGCATAACCAAAACATATATGTACTGATACTAATTGAAAAACAAACAAACATGCATATAAATGACATAAACATATAAATGACATAAACATGCATATATAAAACTCCAAATTTCTCTCCCCCTTTTTGTCAAATCATCAACAATGGGACACAAATAAACCAAAAAAAAATTTCTTCCTCTTTTTGTCAAATCAACAAGAAGGATGTTTAATCATCAACAAGGGGTAAAAAAAATTTTCTTCCCCTTTTTGTTAAAACAAACAAGTAGGATGAATATGCGATATACATTCATGAAGAGGAGAGACGTAAAGTTAACTCCCCTTTATGCATGCATTACATGAAAAAGAGATGACTAAACCCTAATCACATAACGCATAATTTGCAATGTATAAAAGAAAATGTGAAGCTCCCCCTACACACGTGTAAGATAGACCAAAGAGAAGTCAATCACTTCAATATGAAATTCACTCAACATGAACCTTTATATAGAGAAGATGTTAAACTTCCCTTCTATATAAGCACTACATATCAAAACACTATGATACCAATTGAAAAATTTATCAACTTATGATAAAGGTATACATAGAAACATTATGATACCAATTGAAAATAAATAAAACATTTTTGAAATACCAATTGAAAGTAAACATAATTTTGAGATACTAAAAGATACCAATTGAAAATATCTTGATACTAATTTAAAATGTCTTGTAAATTTTTAAAACTAATAGAAAATGACACATGATACATTTTTGATACCAATTGAAATATATATTATGGATATTGATACCAAATGAAAGTAAATAAAATTTTAAGATACTAAAAGATACCAATTGAAAATATCTTGATACCAATTTAAAATGTATTGTAAATTATTGAAACCAATAAAAATGACAAATGATACGTTTTTGATACCATTGAAATATATAGTATAGATATTGATACCAATTGAAAGTAAAACCAATTGAAAATAGAAACCATATTACTTTTGGAAATACGCTCATTTTATAATAAAAATACCAATTGAGAATAATACCAATTTAATATTATTGATACTAATATTGAAAATTTTAGCATATACCAAAATGAAGTATTTTTCATCATAAAGAATAGGAGTAAGATACCAATTGAGAATACAATCGATTGAAAGATAAAACATGAATTTTCTCCCCCTTTATGAAATACCAATAAAACAATGCATAAGCTTGTGTAAGATACCAATTGAAAAATAATTTTCATTAAAGAGTGAATCAAGCTTAGCATAACCATAATTTGTGCTTAACGATGTAAAGATATAGTAAGCACAATCAAATCATATATATGTATGTAAAAGAATATACCAATTGAAATTGATAGTATTTGAAGTTTGAAGCATATATATATAAAAAAACACATATGAGTATACAAACTTAAAAATATCAATTGTGATACTAATTGAAAATAAGGATCAAGTGTATAACTCATACTATCTCCCTTTCATGCACATGTTAAAAAGATTTTTTAATTTGAGCATATAAGGCATGGTCGCCCATCTATACACCATTTGGTTAGTGGGGTTTTCAAAGATAAGTTTGAAAATAGTTTTAGCATACTTGAAAAACTCTACCAAGTGAAGAATACGAACTAGTTTTATGATAATCTTGAAAACTAGTACGAAATCCTTCAAGTAAGGAATAAAACAAGAATATATCCATGAAAATATGAAAATCACTCAACAATTGACACTCAAGGTCTATAAAGCACATATACGACTCATGAAAACAAAGTCATGAGAAAACATCAAGAAATATGAGTGTATAAAGTCATGTAATCAACAAAGTCATGAAATAAGACATTTAAGCTCAATTATGAAATTTCTTTACAGACATGAAAAACATGAAAAATTATCAAACTAAATTGGCTTCAATGTATATATATGTTTAGTTAAAACTAAAAGTATATATACATAACCCAAACACAAATGAGTCCATGATAGATTTTGTATGAAAAGCAAGTGACTCAAGGATATGCATGTATATCTAAGTTTTAACAAAATTACAATATACATGAAGCTAAATACATTTTTATTTAAAAACATGTCTAAAAATAGGGAATACAAGTTGAAAATGTAAGAATCATCAAAACTAGGCTATACTAGTATATCTAATGGGTACAAATGAGCAATTTAAGCACAAACATATAAAAATCAAATGTGACTCATTAGTTGTACAAGTATCTATACAAGTTTTAATGAATACTACATCTTAAACATGTAACCAAAACATTAAGCACAAAAATCATAAAAAAGAATCAATATGATCATTATGTAAATGCACATGTCTTAGAGCTATGACATACACAATAGTTAAACTATAGTGAGAACACAAAATATGGATCCAAATGAACATGGGTGCATCTCAATTACTATACATGTTTATCATAAGTCTAAGTATCAAGGCATTTAACACAATGGTCATTAAACATGACATGCTAAAAATCACTAATCTAAAATCATGTAAATATAATAAGGAGTTAGAGATAGCTACCAAAACCATTAGAGCACATCTCTATATCTCCAAACCATGGTGGTCCTCCGACCAAACTTCCCTTGAAAGTGATGCATCCAAAGTGTTACCATATAGCTCGGAACGCATTCACCTCAAGGCACCATTACTCTCGCGTCAACCGAGAGCCCACACCTACATCAAATAAAATAGGAGTGGCTTTTGGTACCATATCTTATTGGGTTTATGGGGTTAGCACCTTTGCTAACCCAAACAAATGTATTTGCGAAATTTGAATCATGTATCTTATCATAACAAAATTTTGCAAGGTGGCCCTTACGTCCACAATGTGTACCAGTGTACACATGAGTATACATTGAATCATGTGTGTGAGCATGATGAGCATGTGTATGCCGTGTATGGTGGCATGCATGTGAGGAGTATGTTTCTTGCGAAACATGGATTCCAACCGTGTGTGGTTCATGGCACATTGGCTCAAAGTGGAGCCCAAACAATCAAAATTCTTCTTTAAAATATTTATATCATTTTCAATATTAGAAGAAGAAGTAGAGCATGCAATAGGTATACTAGATGCTGAAGCATGGCAAACATGTGAATCTAAATCATTTTTCAAAGATTTATTTTCATTAGAAATCAAATCCAATTCTTTTGAAATAGAAATAATTTTGTTTTTCAAAGAATCATTTTCTTTTAAAACAAAAGTAAGTTTTGAAGATAGAACTTCATTTTTCTTCAAAACTTCATCACAATTATTTTTACCTTTTAAAATTTCATTTTCCTTTAAGGCAAGGTCAAGTTGGGATTTCAATGAGTCCCTTTCATTTGAAATCTCATCCCTCTCTTACAAAACCAAGTCAAGTTTAGAAAACAAATTTTTATTTCTTCTTTTAATTTAAAGCTTTTCGTTTTCAAGAGTTGGTATTTTTCTAGCAAGTTTTCACACACATGAGATAGTTCTTCATTTAAGCATCGGCATCAATATAATCATCACTTGAAGAAGAACTAACACTATCATCTAGTTGAGTATCGGAGTTTACCTCAAGGGTGTCATTTCCTTGGATCATGTAGCAATGTTGGTCGGACTCATCCTCACTAGATGCCTCCTCCGCATATTTTGACGTTTGAAGCTTTAGAGAGGTTAAATTGTTCCACACTGTAAAAGCGGAATCACAATGAGAGACAGTCATAAGATAATCTTTGCTTAGAGTTCTCATAAGTGCCTCAAGGGCTTGTGCATTGGACTCAACTTACTATTGCCAAGGTAAAATTTCTTAGTAGCGGCAAGGTAAACATGCATTCCTAGGGTTTTAGGAACATACTCATCTTAAGCTTCCATACGTCGATGTTAGAAATATCAAACATAGGAGGGGTCATGAAATCCATGAGTGTAAACTATATGTGTGCAAATGCAATATTAGATTAGCAACCAAAATCTCACTTCTAGATAGTTAAACCTAATATCAAGAGCGTAGGCTCTGATACCAATTGAAAATACACCTAGAGCGGGGTGAATAAGTGTATGGCTAATCTAATGACAAATGAAGTGGAATTAAAATAAATTGCAACACACTTAGTGTAACAAAGAGTGTAGCCGAATTCCCGGTGACGGACTCTAGACTATCTCCTCTAAATTCCTCTAAATAAGAGTTGAGGTGCTATATAAAGCTCTCTTGCTTCAACACAAGTGATGCACACAAACAATACCAAGCAAATATGATATGAGAAATATACATCAATGCAAGGTAAATAAGAGAGAGAGAGTTTAGAGATAGTTGATCAATCATAAACAACAAGATATATTTCGAGGTTCGAGCCACTACTCTACGTCTGCGCCTTCACATAGAATGACTTTCATTATATCGTCCACACAGGACTTCCCACACAGGGAACCTCCACTGAGGATTTGGGTAATACAACTTTGGAGTACACAACTCCTCTCTCCAACAAACATAACCTCTACACAAGAGGCAAAGTACAACAACAATCACCTCTACACTTAGAGGGATGGGTACTTAGCCAAACAACTACAATCACCTCTACACTTAGAGGGATACCAACAAACCCAATTGCACAACCTCCTCTACACTTAGAGGGAAAGGCACGAAGCAAAGCAAAAGAAAGGGTTACAACTCTTGGTGGTCTCAACAAAAATACAAACCAAATTTTTTCATAAAACAAAGATCCTAATTGATATGATAGATAGATAGCTCAAGTGTGAGAAAGTAAAGAGTTTGGAAATCAAAATCACAAAGAAAATACTTGAGAAAACTTCTAGGATAAAATAGAAATGAAGAACAAAAACAATTCCCAAAGACTTCTCTTTTTCTTGATTTTTTCAACCCTTTAAAACAAATAAAGAATGAATCTTTTGGCACAAAACTCTTTTAAACTTGTTGCTAAAACACTTAAGAAGATGAGAAAATTTTGCTCTGAAAACTATGATGAAATCAGCTAAGGAGGGAGCTATTTATAACCTTCCAAAAATCTGCCCGTTGGCAGCCAGGAAATGGCAGAAATGGCCTTCCGGTCGACCGCCCGGTCGACCGGCCAACGGTCATTTTTATGACCATTGTGCCTCCGATTGGCCGCTCAGTCGACCGGGCCAAAGCCAACGGTTGACCGCCCAGTCGACCGGCCCCCACCCGAGAGTGGGGTGCTTTCAGTCGGTCAATCGCACGGTCGGCCGGCCGAATGGGCTAGCCTTTGTGCACATCCCGTGCACATCGGTCGACTGTGATGGTCAACCGACTACTGGGCCGGTCGACCGCCAGTGTAGTCAGGCTGGGTTTTTATAGGGATTAAAAACTTGTCTTTTTAACTTCAATTAAATCCCATAAAATTACATAAATTTCACAAAAATAAGTTCTTATAAGATCTTTGAAATACAAATATGTGTGACTAAAATTCAACACATATTATAAACTATTTGAACCATTTTTATGATATAAATATTTGGCCTTTAAACAAAATCCGTATTTTCCAAAACTTTAATTTTGAAATGGAAAACCGTTTTCTCCAAAACTCATGTAAATACAAAAACATGATATTGAAATAACTTTGAAACATGTTGCATATGGATAGCATCCAATATACATAAAAGAATATATATCTATGTTTTTGACATGAAATACAAAATTGGTTAAACCTAAAACCAAAACCAATACTTTAAAATTTGTGTGTGAATGTAAACTTGAGCATATCAATACTATCTAATCTTTACACAAGATCTAAAAATCTAAACTAAACACAAATCGAACTCTTCTTGTCCCAAGCCGACTCGATCCAAACGCGATCCAACGAGCTTGACTCCAACCAAGTACTAGATGCGATCTTCGCGAGCTCTTGAATCTTTTGGCCCAAAAGGTTACACTCTCCATTTATTGAGTTTTGATGATGACAAACCAAATTAGTGCTATTTGGTACTAATGAGTTTGTTTAAGATAAGTTTCAGGTTAGTACCATATTTGGAGCCATTGCTTAGCTATTGCAACAACTTCTAGGTTTCATGAAGCAAAGAAGGCATATTGCATATCAAGGAAGGAACATAGAAGAAGGGGCTCTAGCAAGGCATAGCATGGCTCAAGACTTGAAGATTGCTCAACAAGATTTGTTTTTAGTTTTATAGGTTTAGAATTTTGTTAAAGAATGATGGATAGGTTTGAAGCTCAATCACACACGTTTTTGCGCACATATTGTTTCTAAGATGATTTTCTATAAAATGTACAAAAATATTTTTATACAAAATCCTCTGCCTACAAATCATTTTTATGTTTTATACTTAGTACTATTTAAAGATATTTTTCATAAAAATCAAAGTCTTTTCAAAATTGTGTTTTAAACTTGACTTTTGACCTGAGCCGGTCGACCGCACCAGTCGACCGTGCCTGTGTCAGTCTTGTCCGGTCGACCGGACAAGTCGACCGAGGTTCTGGCAGATGCACGTATCAGTGTGCATGTCTGCCGGTCGACCGGGCGGTCGACCTGACTGTTGTGGCTTTGCTCTCGGGTTTGTTGGGTCGATCGGGCGGTCGACCGTATGCCTGCAACGGCTCTATTTTTGTATTGGCGGTCGACGGACCGTCGATCGGACTAGCCGTTGAACAGTAAACGGCTATTTTCTGGGCTGTTTTAAATTTTGTCTTTTTGTGTTTAAAATTGGTTTAAGGGATATATTTCAAACCTAATACTCTCTGATTAATCCTAATTATGTTTTATCCCTTAACCCTAGCCCTCTCCTATAAATAGGGGTGTTTGGGGAGAGATTGTTTACAACATTTTATTACAAGAAAAATTCAAAAGTTTAAGGCATTCAAAAGAGCTTTGTTTCTTGGTTTTTGTGCTGAAATTCTCTCTCATTTTCTGAAGTGGTTTTTTGAAATACTCTCTGATTTAATTTTCTTTCTTCACTTACAACAAGAGCTTCATTCCTACTCATTGTTCTCTAAGGACCTTTTGTAAGGGAAGAGACTTTTGAAAGAGAGAGTTTGTGGTCTTTTGACTACTCAGAAATTGCTTGTAATTGAGATTGTGGAGTTGGGTACTCCGGTGTAATTGTGATTTCTTTGTGATAGTGGAAGTAGCTAGAATCCTTCTGGGAAGGCGGGGAGTAGAGCTGGGTGCTCGAACCTCGATAACATATCCTTGTGTTTGCGTTTGGTTTACATTCTTGCTCTCCTTACTTTACTTTACTTTCATTTATTACTTGCTTATCATCATCATTGCTATATTTACTTGCTTTCATTCATCTTGTGAATCTTGTTGGGTGATTGTTACATCTTAATTTTTAATTTGTCCATTGATTAGCATTATCACCTATTCACCCCCTAGGTGATTTTCAATTGGTATCAGAGCTTGGACTCTAGGTTTTGGCTTAACATCCATAGAGAGATCCTTAAAATTTGCTAATCAACATTTTCATTCATACATTCATACACTAGTAAACATGGCCGATAATATTAAAACCCCTCCTAAATTTGATGGACTTAATTTCCCTATTTGGAAGGTTAGGATGACTATATTTTTGCAATCTTTGGGTAGCTTAGTGGCCAAGTCCTTGACCAAACCCTATGTAGCACCCGATGGTGATGAGAGCACTTGGACCGACTTCAACTTTAGAGAATATGAGGCTAACTCCAAGGCCCAAAACTCCCTATTAACCGCCTTGAATGAGGATGACCTTACACGGGTAATTCATTACCAATCCGCCTATGAGATTTGGCAACATTTATTTGTCACACACGAAGGGACTTCACAAGTCAAGAGAGCTAAGATAGATCTCTTGAGGTCCCAATATGAGTCATTTAAAATGATTGATGATGAGTCTATTGATAGTATGATTACAAGATTTACTAAAATCACTAATGGTCTTTCTTCCTTAGGTGATGACATCTCCAACGATCAAAAGGTGCGGAAAGTGATTCGGGCTCTTCCATCTTCATGGGAGATAAAGGCCACCACCTTAAAAGAATTGAACGACAAGGACGAGATGGACCTCATTAGTCTCATTGGGAACCTAAAGACCCATGAGATGGAGAAGAAGGCAGAGAAGAGGCCACTACTTCAAAGAAGAAATCCATAGCCTTCAAGACTTCATCCACCAATGATGACAATGAAGAAGACGAAGAAGAGATGAGGAGCTAACTCTACTTGTGCGGAACGTCAAGAGGTTGTACCGGAAGAACAAGCTCAACTTCCGGAGAAAATTTGAAGGCAAAGAGGAGAGAAGGATCATTTGCTATAATTGCCGCAAACCCGGACATATCATGGCGGATTGCTCGGAGTTTAAGAAGAAGATGACTTCCTCCTTCAAGCCAAAGAAGCCGGAGGAAAAGAAAGCATACAAGGCAACGTGGGATTCGGAAAGCGAGTCCGAAGAAGAGGTGGATACGGCGAATATGTGTTTCACGGCAAACACTCCTAAGGTAACCCCTCAATCTCATGATGATGAAGATGATGAACTAAGTAAGGAAGTTCTTGTACATGCCTTTGTTGAACTTTCTGAAACTTATGACAATAAAAAGATTGAATGTTTTAAATTACAAAAAGAAGTTGCTTTTCTTAAAATCAACTTGCTATAGTTTCTAAAGAAAAAGATGATCTTTCTTCTAATCTCATTTCTATTCAAGAAGAATTTAGTGCCTACAAGATTTCTTGTAAGGCAAAATCTCCTATGATTGATAAAAATGAAATTTCTTCTTTTAAATCTAAAATAAATGATTTTGAAAAAGTTTTAAATGATTGTGCTTTTAACACAAAGAAACTTGAGGACATGTTTTCTAAAAAGCACACCTCTCATGTTAAGTCTACTCATGCTCACACTACACATGCTAAATCTTTTCATGCTCACAACTCTCATGCTCACAAATCACACACTCATTATGCTTTCAAATATGGTAGAGTATATAGATGCACATATTGTGGTAAGAATAGACATTTAGCTAAATTTTGCTATGACCAAGTTAATAGATCAAATAATCTTGTTTGGGTTAATGAAACTAACCCCCTAGGACCCAAGAAAATGTGGGTACCAAAATCAAGTCCTAAATTATTTGATGTAGGTACACACCAAGGCTCCAAGACGTAGGGAGCGGTGGTACCTTGATAGTGGTTGTTCAAGACATATGACGTGGGATATCAACAACTTTACAACCCTATCAAGGTACTTGGAAGGTGGCTCCGTCACCTTCGGGGATGACTCCAAAGGAACTATCATCGGTATAGGTAACATTCAAATTGGTGCATCTCCTATTATAGAGAATGTTGTTTTAGTAGATGGTTTAAAACATAATTTGCTTAGCATTAGTCAACTATGTGACCGTGGACTTAAAGTTATTTTTGATGCTTCTTCTTGCAAGATTTTTGATGTTAAATCCGATGTTTGTATTCTTACCGGTTTTCGTGACAATAATGTTTATATCATTGACATGCTTAATTTAGATTGTTCTACTAAATGCTTGAATGCTTTTGATGAAAATTCTTGGCTTTGGCATAGAAGATTAGGATATGCATCTTTTGACCATCTTGCTAGAATTAATTCTAAGAATTTAGTAAAGGGTATACCTTGCTTGAAGTTTGAGAAAGACCGCATTTGTGGTGCGTGCCAACTTGGGAAACAAACCAAGTCTTCCTTCAAACCAATTAAGGATATCATGACTACTAGGCCCTTAGAACTAATTCATATGGATCTTTTTGGACCAACACAAACTAAAAGTTTAAATGGTAGTAGATTTGCATTTGTTTTAGTTGATGATTTTTCTCGTTTCACTTGGGTTTTCTTCTTGCAAAACAAAGATCAAACATTTTCTCATTTCAAAATTTTTTGAAAAAGGGTTGAAAAAGAAAAAGGTTTTTCGATTTTGAGAATAAGGAGTGATAGAGGTGGTGAGTTTGTTAACCAACTCTTCATGACTTATTGTGATGAAAAGGGAATCAAGCATGAAATGTCTTGTCCTAGGACTCCCCAACAAAATGGAGTTGTAGAAAGGAAAAATAGAACACTTCAAGAGATGGTTAGGACAATGATAAGTGAATATGACCTCCCTCAATATTTATAGGCCGAGGCCGTAAACACCGCATGCTATATTTCAAATCGTATTTATATGTGTAAGAATTCTTTCAAAACATCTTTTGAAATGTATCATTCTAGAAAACCTAATGTTGCATATTTTAAAGTTTTTGATGCAAGTGTTTTGTTTTAAATACTAAGGAGAATTTGGGTAAATTTGATGCTAAGGCTTATGAAGCTATCTTTATTGGATATTCTTCTACTAGCAAAGCATATAGAGTATTTAATAGATCTTCACTTACTATTAAAGAAACCATGCATGTTAAGTTTGAAGAATCTAATGTGGTTGTTGAGAATGTTGTAGAGATTGAACCATTAGGTGAAGACATGGAGAGACTATCTTTGAAGGACTCACCCGCTCAAGAAGAAAAGCAAGAATCAATTGGTGATGTTCAAGAGGATAAAGAGGAAAGCTCTCAACCGCTTCCTAAAGCTTGGAGATACGCTACAAATCATCCTAAGGAGCTCATCTTGGGTGATGCATCTAAAGGAGTCACAACGCGCTCCAAACTCCATGACCTATGTGGTAACTTTGCTTTCATTTCTCATTTTGAACCAAAGGCATTCTCGAAGCCGAGACGAACCCATATTGGTTGCTTGCCATGCAAGAGGAACTCAATCAATTTGAGCGCAACCAAGTTTGGCACCTTGTTCCTAAGCCCCACGATAGACCAATAATTGGTACTAAGTGGATCTTTAGAAACAAGATGGATGAGTCCGGAAATGTCATTAGGAATAAAGCTAGGTTAGTGGCCCAAGGTTACACTCAAGTTGAGGGAATTGACTTTGAGGAGACCTTTGCACCCGTAGCACAGCTTGAAGCCATACGGATGACACTAGCTTTTGCATCTTACAAAAATTTTAAACTTTTTCAAATGGATGTGAAAAGTGCATTTTTGAATGGTTTTATTAATGAAAAAGTTTATGTTTCTCAACCTCCCGGTTTTGTTGATCATGTTCATCCCGATTTTGTTTTCAAACTTGATAAAGCTTTATATGGATTGAAACAAGCTCCTAGAGCTTGGTATGAAAGGCTTTCTAGTTTTCTAATTTCAAATGATTTTGTTAAAGGCAAAGTAGACACAACTCCATTTACTAAGCATGTTGATAATGATATATTAATTGTACAAATTTATGTAGATGATATAATTTTTGGTTCTACTAATGAGCTTTTATGTAAGGATTTTGAAAAGGTCATGCAACTTGAATTTGAAATGTCTTCAATGGGTGAGCACAATTTCTTCCTTGGACTCCAAATCAAGCAATTGCAAAACGGGCCGTTCATAAGTCAAGCCAAGTACGCAAAGGAACTCGTAAAGAAGTTTGGACTTGAAGGCTCAAAGACTTGCAACACTCCCATGGCAACTACAACCAAGCTTGATAAAGATGACCAAGGTAAAAATGTTGATATTAAATTATATAGAAGCATGATAGGAAGTCTTTTATATTTAACGGCAAGTAGGCCGGATATCATGTTTAGTGTGTGTCTTTGTGCTAGATTTCAATCATGTCCTAAAGAGTCCCATCTTATTGCGGTAAAACGCATTATTCGTTATATTAAGGGCACTATTGGGATGGGTCTATGGTATCCGAAAACCGGAGATTTCTCAATGACGAGTTATTCGAATGCCGACTATGCGGGTTGTATAGTAGATAGAAAGAGTACTAGTGGGACATGTCAATTTCTTGGTAATTGTCTTGTTTCATGGTCCTCTAGGAAACAAAATTCCGTAGCACTCTCAACCGCCGAGGCGGAGTATGTTGCCGCGGGGGCTTGTTGTGCACAAGTCCTTTGGATGAAACATACTCTCCTTGATTTTGATTTGCATTTTGATCATATAAAAATATTTTGTGATAATACTAGTACTATACACATGACTAAGAATGCAAATCAACATAGTAAGACCAAGCACATTGAGATTAGATATCACTTTCTTAGAGATCATTTTGAGAAAGGAGATATAGATATTGATTATGTTTCTACGGATTTGCAACTAGTCGATATTTTCACTAAACCTCTTGATTTTGCTAGATTTTCGTTTATTTGTGGAGAACTTAATGTTTGTATTATTGATTAAACATGTGATTCCTAACCCTTTTTGATGTATAACAAAAAGGGGGAGAATAAATTAGTGCATGATAAAATAAATTTATATAGTCTTGGTTCCATATGAGTTTATATGAGTTTATATATGTTTTTTGTTGTCTTGTTTTGTTTTCATGCGTTTTGAGAATTTTTGTTTTCATGCGTTTTGAGAATTCTTGTGTTTTGTTAGTATCAAGAAAATAACATGTGATTTTCATTATTGTTTCAATTGGTTTAAATTAGTATCAAGAGCATATATGTTTTTATGTTTTCAACGAATTCTTGTGTTTTGAAGTTTAAATGTTTTCTTTATATAGCATAATTTGAGGGGGAGTTTTCTCCTCCCCTATATTCTTATCTTGTAGCCTATTTGTTTTGTCATCATCAAAAAGGGGGAGATTGTTGGCCCAAAAGGTTACACTCTCCATTTATTGAGTTTTGATGATGACAAACCAAATTAGTGCTATTTGGTACTAATGAGTTTTGTTTAAGATAAGTTTCAGGTTAGTACCATATTTGGAGGCCATTGCTTAGCTATTGCAACAACTTCTAGGTTTCATGAAGCAAAGAAGGCATATTGCATATCAAGGAAGGAACATAGAAGAAGGGGCTCTAGCAAGGCATAGCATGGCTCAAGACTTGAGGATTGCTCAACAAGATTTGTTTTTAGTTTTATAGGTTTAGAATTTTGTTAAAGAATGATGGATAGGTTTGAAGCTCAATCACACACGTTTTTGCGCACATATTGTTTCTGAGATGATTTTCTATAAAATGTACAAAAATATTTTTATACAAAACCTCTGCCTACAAATCAATTTTTATGTTTTATACTTAGTACTATTTAAAGATATTTTTCATAAAAATCAAAGTCTTTTCAAAATTGTGTTTTAAACTTGACTTTTGACCTGAGCCGGTCGACCGCACCAGTCGACCGTGCCTGTGTCAGTCTTGTCCGGTCGACCGGACAAGTCGACCGAGGTTCTGGTAGATGCACGTATCAGTGTGCATGTCTGCCGGTCGACCGGGCGGTCGACCTGACTGTTGTGGCTTTGCTCTCGGGTTTGTTGGGTCGACCGGGCGGTCGACCGTATGCCTGCAACGGCTCTATTTTTGTATTGGCGGTCGACCGACCGGTCGACCGGACTAGCCATTGAACAGTAAACGGCTATTTTCTGGGTTGTTTAAAGTTTTGTCTTTTTGTGTTTAAAATTGGTTTAAGGGATATATTTCAAACCTAATACTCTCTGATTAATCCTAATTATGTTTTATTCCTTAACCCTAGCCCTCTCCTATAAATAGGTGCGTTTGGGGAGAGATTGTTTACAACATTTTATTACAAGAAAAATTCAAAAATTTAAGGCATTCAAAAGAGCTTTGTTTCTTGGTTTTTGTGCTGAAATTCTCTCTCATTTTCTGAAGTGATTTTTGAAATACTCTCTGATTTAATTTTCTTTCTTCACTTACAACAAGAGCTTCATTCCTACTCATTGTTCTCTAAGGACCTTTTGTAAGGGAAGAGACTTTTGAAAGAGAGAGTTTGTGGTCTTTTGACTACTCAGAAATTGCTTGTAATTGAGATTGTGGAGTTGGGTACTCCGGTGTAATTGTGATTTCTTTGTGATAGTGGAAGTAGCTAGAATCCTTCTAGGGAAGGCGGGGAGTAGAGCTGGGTGCTCGAACCTCGATAACATATCCTTGTGTTTGCGTTTGGTTTACATTCTTGCTCTCCTTACTTTACTTTACTTTCACTTATTACTTACTTATCATCATCATTGCTATATTTACTTGCTTTCATTCATCTTGTGAATCTTGTTGGCTGATTGTTACATCTTAATTTTTAATTTGTCCATTGATTAGTGTAGGTCGTCCAAAAGTTACTGGAGGACAAGCCATTGAGAAGCAAAGTTTCAAGTTCTAGACGCGAGGGACTATCACCTGCGTCTCAGCATCAAAGCGCGTTGGCCCGCGTCTCAGTATCAAGGCGCGTTGGCCCGCGTCTCAGTATCAAGGCGCGTTGGCCCGCGTCTCAGTATCAAGGCGCGTTGGCCCGCGTCTCAGCATCAAGGCGCGTTGGCCCGCGTCTCAGCATCAAGGCGCGTTGGCCCGCGTCTCGGCATCAAGGCGCGTTGGCACTATCACCCGCGTCTTAGCATCAAAGCGCGTCGGCTCGATACCCGCGTCTCAGCATCAAGGTGCGTCGGCCTGACACCCGCGCCTCAGTTGTAACCACCCGGATTACGGGGCCATTCACCGCACAAGTAGCGGGAAGTGGCCCCTCATCGTGGAGCACTTTTAGGGGCACGATCACCCCCTAAACCTCTATAAATAGCCCCGTCGCTATGAAGAAGGGGACTTTTTTTTTTGGGCAATCGGCATCAAGGTCAAACTTTTGGCAATCAGCAACAAGAGGGCGACACAGAGAGAAAAGAAGCAGATCAACTCTTCAGTAAGTTCGCTGCGTACGAGCTAGCTTTCGCCTACCTTCTCTTCGAGAGTTTTGGTAGACAGAGCTGAGTTACTCTTCCTACTGGCCGAAGAGAAGATCCCAGAAGGACGGTCATCTGGTCAACGGAGAACAAGATTCACTCTCTACCGCCACACGAAGAACCCAGCATTAAACAAAGGGGGAATTCAAGACTCATATTCTCTCTCCCTTGTAACCGGAAGGAACAGTTTTTGTTGTAATCCTTTTCATTTGATTCAAGGAAAACTTTTACCGCAAATTCTCGTCTCTCTCCTTTCCCCGGTCATACAAGAGATGGCGACTCTGCTGGGGACTACTTTCGTCACTGACGAACAGATCATGGCGCAGGATGACGTCCTCCGTAAGGGGAAGATGGTCGAATCACTCGTCGTCGAGTTCGACCAGGCGAAATATGAAGAGTTTCTCTCTTCTGGCTCCAAGAGCCCAAAGACCCGCGTCTGTCGCAGGGTCTCGGCGGGGAATGGCCCCGAAGCCCGACCTGAAGCTCTCTTGGGCGCCGCTGCTGCTGCCCACTGTGCCCAACAAAGTTCACGCGTCAACGCCTCTCAGAAGGCCCGCGTGATCCCAAGCACAGTTGCTGTTGCGACCAACTCCGGCGCACAGAAAGCCCGCGTCAACGTCTCTCAGGAGACCCGCGTGGTTAAACTCCCTGATGTTCAACATCAGGATGTTGTTGGTTTCTCTCCACCTCCTCGACGCAACCGGAATGCTGAGCGTCGACAGAGGAGACGTGCGCGTCAACTGCAAGTTGGAACCGTTGGTTGTCCAACTGAGGCTAGACGCGACGTACAATCTCGCGCCTTACCCGCGCCACGTCCAGTACGTGAAGTCCGTGTTTGGCGCCCCAAACGCGCGACTCCTCAAGTTGAGTCCTCTGAAGACCAACTTACCAAGCGTCGAGACGAAGCTTCTACGTCTCGTCCAACGCAAGAAGCACGCGCCCACAGGCGTGGGGCCCAGCAGTCCATCCTCTCTCAAGTGTCTCTGCCCAGACGCACCAGGCAGCAACGCGAGATTCGCGTTTCATCTCAGCAGAGACGCCAGACGCGCGTTACACAGCCGCGTCGCGAGAACCGCGTCCCCGAGGCCCGCGTCCAGGCTGTACAGCACATGGATGCCTCCCGTCTTCGACGTTGCGAGGCTAATCCTTTCAATCCCCCTACCATGGATTTGAGGGATTACTTGACAAAGAAAAGAAGTGCCAATCAGGTCACTTCGGCATGCTGCTGCCAACGGCTTATCTCCATACTCTCTGGATGCCATTGCGAATCAGGCGTGAACTAGCAGTCTTTGATCAGACAGCTGACCCTGATTCCTCCGTCAGCTAAAAGAAGACGCTCCCACAGAAGGAGGACCTTCTCTGACGTTGAGTACCCAGAGCTCACTGCAAATATGACAAGCAGGAGCAAGGGAAAACAAATTGCAGTCGGCTCAGATGAGTCCGAGTCTGACTCTGAACCGGAAGGGGTGTATCGATACACTCGTACCCGGACGGGGGCCATTCCCCCAATTGACTATAATGCCTTAGCCCACAGCGTTGAAGTGAACGATTCTCACTCCGCCGTAGTGGAATCTAGGGCATCGAACTCTTCCGTCGAGAAGGAGGCCTCTGCTTACATGACAGGCACTCCTGACGAGACGACCAAACGTTTGGAGCAGATCCAGAAGGCGCAAATGGATATGATCCTTTCTCAACAGGCATCTATCGACTCCATCAAGCAGGCGCTTGCGCAGTTGCTTGAAGACAGGAGGAGATCTCCTCCTAGGAGGTCGAAGGGCAAAGGAAGAAAGGGAGAAAGCTCATCTTCCGAACCTTCTGAAGAGGCGCGGCGATCTACTTCGAATTCGTCCAAATCTTCGTCCCAAGACCAGGAGAAGACTCATGCTAAGAGGATGAGTCAATTGGAACGACCCCTCGAGGCCCTTGCCAATCGCAAAGACCTCCAAGAAGTAGGAGTGGTCCGGCCTTATCCGGCTGAGTGGGACTTAGTTCCATACCCTCCTAAGTTCAAAGCTCCAACCCTCCAAGCATTCGACGGGAAGGGGTCACCCAATCAGCATATCTACTACTTCAAATCCCAAACCGGGAATGTAGTACACAATGATGCTATTCTGGCGCGTCTGTTCATCGGCACCCTGAAAGGGTTGGCCTTTGAATGGTTTATGAAGCTCCCAGAAGGTTCTATCAAGAACTGGGGCGATCTAGAGAAGCTGTTCTTAACACGCTTCTTCGAAGATGACTCTAAAGTCACAATGCCCACCCTTTTGGCTACCAAACAGCGGAAAGGGGAGTCCGTCAAATCTTTCGTGGAAAGATTTCGGAACATGGTACTCCGGTGCCCAAGCGGTATGACCCAGGCCACCCTGGTGGAAACATGCCGCCACAATCTCCAAACCTCACTCCTTGCTCAAATAGGAGTTGCTGAAAGCCGCACCTGGAAGCAATTGGTCCAACAAGGTGAACAGGCTGAGGAGATTGTCGCCCGCGTCAGAGCGGAGGAAGGTAAGCCTAGACCGGAAAGGTCGACCAGGCGTGCGCCAGACACATCCCTCCAAACAAAGCGGAAGGATAATTTGGCAACGGAGACCAAATCTCCCGCCAAACCTCAATCAGGCCGGGCGAGTGGCTCTTCAAGTCAGCCTCGCGCCAACAAGCAATATTTCTTCAAAGAGGAACATATCGATTCGCTCTTTAAACTACTCAACAAGAGCAACCGACTGAAGCTCCCTGAAGCTAGGCGCCCAGAGGAAGTCGGCAAAACCGACAACCCCAACTACTGCATGTATCACAGGATGTTGGGACATCCTACCAAAAGCTGCTACGTCTTCAAGGATGTCCTTCAAGCTCTGATTGACGCGGAAGTGTTAAAGCTCCGACCAGAGCAGAAGAAGGTGACGGCCAATGTGACGTCAGCTCTCCAGTTCGGAAGACAGCCCCCAACGCCTGCGGGGGTGGTCCCTATTCCAAGAGGAGAACTGAGAATAGTCAACACAGACCCTCACCAGCAGCAAGAGAAAGGCTTGGTACCCGTCCCTACACCTCAAGGGGAAATTATGTGGGTCCACCCTGACCTTGTCAATGAACAGCAATGGACTACTGTGACCAACAGGAAATCCAAAGGCAAGGCAAAAGCCTCATCCTGCAATGTGGTATGCGCCTCTTCCCGAGAAGCGGAGACTGATATCCCTTCACTGACCGACTCAGAGGAGGAAACGATAGTCTTGGCCGCAGAGCCCAACCAACCAACGACGGGGACTCGTTCAGGACAGCCCTACTTGAAACAATACGGCGAGACGGCAGTAGTCCCTCCATAATCGACTGCGGAGCCAGTCAGGCCCTCCACAAAGCCACCTGTGGAGAAGCAGAAGGAGACTCGATTTTCTCGAGCCCTTCAAAGGGCATTGTGGAAGGATCTACGGCACCTTACCGCTTTGATGTCCTGGCTCAATTGGCCAACATTCCGGCACGCATTACCTTGTATGAACTTCTTAGACTATCAAAGTCCACCAGAGAAGCTCTGCAAGAAGCTCTGGCAAATGCTGAGGTCTTTATGACCCAGGTGCCGAAGGAGGAAGATGTAGAGGATTGTCTCCACACCTCCCCAAATGCTCCCTGCATTACCTTCACAGCAGATGATATGCAGGTTAAAGGGAAGCATGATCGACCCCTGTACTTCACAGGGTATATTGGATCGTCTGAGGTAAACCGCATCCAGGTAGATCCAGGGTCCGCATTGAGCATCATGCCTCGCCGAGTCATGCAACATCTTGGCATTCCTACCCATCGTTTGAGCCCTACCCAAACGACTATCTATGGGTTCAATGCCAACCAGACCCGGCCAATGGGGAAAATCAAGCTCAGGTGTCAGATTGGAAGCCTCAGGTCAGAAGTGACATGCTACATTATCGACGCCGACACTTCCTACAATCTATTGCTGGGACGACCGTGGATTCACCGCAATTCCATCGTTCCATCCACTCTCCACCAGGTCATGAAATACATTGACGGGAGTGGAACAATTCAAACGTTGATAGCCGAGAGGTATCCGTTTAAAGGGGTCGAAAATTACTTCACTGACTCCCTCCTATATCAGGATCCTGAGGAGTCAAATGAAACCCCGCAACCAGAGGAGCCAGACTCTGGTAATGAGGTTGACATTGAGCCCGAGAAAGAAGAGTGCCTGTGGGAGTTAGAACCACTTGTAACAGGCACTAATGAGCCCAATGTCGATAATACCACCGATGATGTAGGCGGTTGGTATATTAATGAAGATTTAGATTTTGCGTATTTTCCTGTGTGTGCTTCTGATTCAATACCGTCAGACACTAGCACTGATATAGATGACGATCCCTGGTCGGCAGTAGATGCTTTGACATCATTGCATGTACCAGTAAAATCATCTTTCGGGATATACCGAGACAATGGTAATGCGCAAGAATCTATATTCATGGTTCCAGCCAGACAGAAAGGCCAAAAACCAATTCTCTTTGGGCGAATCTCATCTGAGCCAATGCCCCGCGAAGATTCGGAAGGTGAAGAGGAATCCCCTCAGCTCAGTCATTATGAACCAAAAGCGCTCAAAATGATGAAATGCATGGGGTACGATCTAACCAACAGACCCGGGTTGAACTTCGGCAGAGGAAGGAGAACGCTACTCCGATCCTTTGTGCCGAAAGGAAAGACCCCCGATTATTATCATCGGACGCGCCGGGGGTTGGGCTATGTATCAACTCCGGTCCCATCAGCCTCCGATTCTCAAGAATCATCGAGCAACGATTACTCTTCAGACACATCATCTTGGGAGTCAGATGTCAGTGTCGGCAACATCTTCAAGGAACTTTCAGTGAACATGGTTTCGACAAGCCACCTGGAAGATGGAAATGAAGAAATGATCCAATCTGATACAGACCCTTGGATCAAACATTTAAATGCTCTTTGGGATACCCGCTTCGAACAACGTGAGCCACCCACAGAAGACAAGGTTGTTCAGATCAACCTAGGAGATGAGGCCAACCCTAAGCCAATCTTCATAAGTGACGGCCTGTCACCTTCAGAGAAGAAGGGTCTAATATCTCTTGTACAGGAGTATATAGACGTCTTCGCCTGGAATTATGAGGACATGCCTGGACTTGATCCGCAAGTGGCTATGCACCGCCTCAACATCAATCCGGACGAAAAGCCTGTCAAACAACAGCAGCGACGGTTTCGCCCAGAAATAATGGAGGCAATTCAATCAGAAGTCAGAAAACTTATTGATTCTGGCTTCATCAGGGAAGAACAGCATCCCGACTGGGTAGCCAACATCGTCCCCGTCACCAAGAAGAACGGGAAAATCCGGATCTGCATCGACTTCCGTGATCTAAACGAGGCCTGCCCCAAGGACGAATTCCCATTGCCGATCACAGATGTCATGATTGACAATACTTGTGGATTCGAACGAATGTCCTTCATGGACGGATTCTCAGGATACAATCAAATCAAAATGTATCCTGATGACGAAAAGCACACCTCCTTCAGGACACCCCTAGGAGTGTATTGCTACACCGTCATGCCCTTCGGACTGAAGAATGTAGGGGCAACATATCAAAGGGCCATGAATGCCATTTTCCATCAGCAAATACGCAAAACGGTGGAATGTTATGTTGATGACATCGCGGTAAAAAGCCGCACTAAAGGTGATCACATAGCGGACTTCAAGGTGGTCTTTGACATCATGCGGGCTCATCAATTGAAGATGAATCCCACAAAGTCCTTCCTGGGGGTGGCCAGTGGCAAATTCTTAGGATTTGTTGTAACCTCCACCGGAATCCATTTGGACCCGGAAAAGATCCGCGCTATCCAGGAGATGCAACCCCCGAAAAACCTCAAGGAGCTCAGGGGATTACAGGGTCGATTGGCGTACATCCGCAGGTTCATCTCAAACCTCTCCAGAAGATGCCAGCCCTTCGCTAAGTTGATGAAGAAGGGTGTCTCGTTCATTTGGGACGATGCTTGCCAACAAGCGTTTGAGGAATTCAAACAATACCTCACCCAACCACCAGTCCTTGCAGCCCCGGTGTCCGGAAAGCCTTTCCTGGTGTACGTCCGGGCAATGGACCATTCTTTGGGAGCTCTACTAGCTCAGAATGATGAAGAAGGACGAGAACAGGCAATCTACTATCTGAGTAGAACAATGATCGGAGCCGAACATCGGTACAACCCCGATCGAGAAGGAATGTTTGGCACTAGTGTTCGCCATCCAGAAAATGCGACACTATCTGGTAGGCCAGACTATAAATGTCATATCAAAAGTCAACCCCCTGAGGTTACTTATGACAAAGCCTTCTTCACTAAATGGCCGGCTGGCAAAATGGGCCATGTTGCTATCCCAGTATGATATGCACTTTCTGCCGCAAAAAGCCATTAAGGGACAAGCGGTGGCAGACTTCCTAGCTGAACACCCAGATCCGAGGGCAGCCAAAGTCTACGAGGATCTCCCAGACGAAGTGGCCGAAGTCTACCTGACTCAGACATCGTTCGAAAGTCAAGTGTGGCAACTTTTCTTCGACGGTGCATCAAGGACAAGCCCCAAGGGACACGTAGTGGCGGGGGTAGGAGTAGTACTTGTCTCCCCACAAAATTATGTGATCCCCCGAGCTGTCTCGCTAACGGAGCCTTGTTCCAACAATGTGGCGGAGTACAATGCTCTATTGATCGGGATGCAGCTCGCCGATGAGATTGGCGTTAAAAATCTCGAGGTATACGGCGACTCCAAGCTCATCGTCAGCCAAGTTCGCGGGGAGTACGAAGTCAGACATGAAGACTTGGTACCCTATTACAATGCAACTATACGCATGGCCGAGGGATTTACAAGCTTCTACATCGACCATGTACCGTGCAGGCAAAATGCGCACGCAGATGCACTCGCCTCCCTGGCTGCCTCCTTAGCTCTGCCAGCTGGAGCAATGGAGAAGATATTCGTCTACAGCCACGACCTGTATTGCCCGAGAAATGCTCTCGAGGATTATCAGGAGTCAACGGGAGGTCGTCACCGCGAAGAAGCACTTGAAGCGTCAACCGGTCCAGAACCCAGAGACTGGCGGTTCCCCTACATTGATTTCGTCTTGTATGGCATCCTGCCTGAGGACGACGCCAAAGAAGCGGCTGCCATTCGAAGGAAAGCCCCCAAATTCTATTATAATGCGATTACGCGAACATTGTATCGTCGATCGCATGACGGGATCTTACTCCGGTGCCTCTCACCGAAGGAAGCCCAAGAGGTATTGAAAGAAGCCCATGACGGTATGTGTGGAGCCCATCAACCTGGCCCAAAACTGGCACATCGACTCCAAAGATTGGGTTACTATTGGCCCAAGATGATTGCCGATGCCGTCACTTATGCCAAGAAATGTCACGCCTGCCAAGTGCATGGCGACTTTATCCATCAAGCGCCAGGCTATCTCCACTCTACGGCCTCTACCTGGCCATTCGAAATGTGGGGCATGGACGTGGTTGGTCCTATCAGCCCGCCATCATCAAAAGGACATCGGTTCATTCTGGCGATAACCGATTACTTCTCCAAATGGGCTGAAGCCATCCCTTTGAAGGAGGTCAAGTCATCGAACGTGATCAAGTTCGTAAAACATCACGTTATTTACCGTTTCGGTGTACCTCGGCGGATTGTCCATGACAATGGACCCCAGTTCATCAGCCAGGTTTCCAGAGATTCTGCGCTAAGTTCAGAATCCAGAGTGTGTCTTCAACGGCATACTATCCTGCCGCTAATGGCCTCGCGGAAGCTTTCAACAAGACTATTGGCAAGCTTCTCAAAAAGTTTGTCTCGAAAAGTCAACGAGACTGGGACGACAAACTGGGTGAATGCTTATGGACCTACCGCACAACTGTGCGAACCCCAACTAAAGCCACGCCGTTTTCTTTGGTATACGGCTATGAGGCCGTGCTCCCATTAGAAATTCAAATTCCATCTCTACGTGTCGCCTTGACAGCGGAGATGACAACAGAGGAGAAGCATCGACAGCGACTCCAAGAGTTGGAGGCCTTAGACGACAAGCGCCTGCAAGCCCAACAGCAAATCGAGCTCTACCAGGCTCGAATCACCAGAGCTTTCAACAAGAAAGTTAAAGTACGAACTTTCAAGAAAGGCGATCTTGTCTTAGCCGTCAGAAGACCCATGGTGATGACGCACAAGACAAAAGGAAAATTCCAACCCAAATGGGAAGGACCATTTGTAGTAGAGTCAGTCTACTCAAATGGATCATATCGCCTCATAACTTCAAACGGCGATACACTCATGATGCCGATCAATGGCAGGTTCCTGAAGAAATACTATCCTTAGATGGTATTCTTCTGCTGATCAAGTTAAAAGTACACCTCTGATCAAAACAAGAAGAGCTTCTTCATTTATATCCAGCGCCTCCGACGGCTAAGGATAGAAGAAAATGTTGGCTTCTAAGCCCAACATAAGTCTTCGACAACTCATCATGCTGAGGGGAATAGCATGGCTAGCCCAACTCAAACGGTAGTTGGTAAAGGCACCTCAAATCCGTTGATAGCTGAGGGTTTGCTAAAAATCCTAAAGTGGACTTGGCTCCACTCCTTCTCCCAAAATCCCCTACCAATTCTCATCCACAGAATGGTAGGTCTACAAAATACAACCATTGCTAAGTTAACACTATACCTCTGGTAATGGAAACTTTTTAATATTCCTTGTCGAGTACAAATTTTGCTTGTCAACTCTACACGGAATACCAAATTTTCAAATTTGCCAAGTTAACACTACACCTCTGGCACTTCAAACTTTCACTTGTCAATTCTCACCAATAGAATGACAGGTCCTCAAAGTTGCTCTCATCATGAGACAATCTTTGTCAAGTTAACATCACACCTCTGACAAATTGCTGTTAAAGTTCAACACCACACCTCTAAACAGTGACCAAGTTTCTGCCAGGTTTAATATCACACCTCTGACAGTCACTTTTCTTCAGACTTCCATATCGAAGCTGAAATGGATGATGCTAAGTTAACACCACACCTCTAGCATCCAAGTCATTGCTAAGTTCAACAGTACACCTATGGCCATGACTTTCCCTCGGACTTCCTTATCCAAGCCGAGATGACCAATGCTAAGTTCAACATTACACCTCTAGCATTACCCTCACTGTCAAGTTAAACATTACACCTATAACAGTGAACTTCTGAGCTAAGTTAATATCACACCTCTGACTCACGTCCTTGTCAAGTTAACATTACACTTCTGACAAGACCACTTTCAACCCGTTAAGTTAATATCACACCTCTGACGGTAACAAATTTTCCTAGATTCCCCACGAGTCTAGTCTCACTTGTTATTCTCTTCAACAGAATAACAAGTCTACCTAAAAACATTGTTAGGTTAATACTACACCGTCAACAGTGTTTCCATCAAATCCCCAGTTGAGTTCAGTCAAGTTAATCCCAAACACTTGAGAAAAGTTCACCCTTCCTGGGGGTACCAATTCTGCTTGTCACTTTCTCTTATAAAGTGGCAGGTTCATCAAAATTTTCATCTCTGTCAAGTTAATATTACACCTCTGACAGTATTGTGAGAGTTCCTGAAATAAGATCTTCTCCTACAAAATCTGACTTATTAAAGTTACCATCATAATTTTAACAAAGTCAAAGATTCTTTGCTTCTACGAGTCTAAGATAAAAAGTTCAAGACAATGAAAGAGGCAAAAAGAAAAGTGTCACTTTTATTTATTTTCGAACATATGAAAGTGATACAAAACGCTCTCTTAAACACTCTCTTATGCAATAAGATTGAGTGTTACAATTAAGGAGTACAAAGAAGTCCCTCTCTCTCAGAGGTTGCACTCACTCCTTATAAGCCGCGTCTGATTCCAAGTGCGCGATGTTTTGTGGCTACAATAGAAGCTGGTTACACCACGATGCATGATGTAAACATCGAAAGCGCCCTAGCTGACTAAGCTAAGAGCAATGATGTTCTTGAGGCCCGGTGGCAGCAGAAAGTCCTGCAACCCTTCGTTTATGAACATCTCTTCCCCCAGCAGACCATCCAGCAGACATGACGAGTCCTTGATATGACTTCTGGAGTGGGAGAGGAAGAGGATCTTGTCCGCCACCACAACCGCCGGAACCCTCATCGCCGTCATGCATAGCCTGACCATCTCTTGCCAGCAGGCATGAATGGCGAAACAGATCTGAAGAGACCTTGGCGAGGGTTGGGTCCTCGTCAGAGACGTAATATACTCTCTTATAGGTGACGAGGACCATAATATACTCTCTTATAGGTGAACATCGAACAAGTTCGCCGGCCAAAGCATCCTTCCAGGGGCCCAGCAAACCAGCAAGTCTACCTGCAAGGAATGAAACAAAGGAATCAGAACAATCTGCAACTTAGTATGTTTCAACAGAAAAAAAAAACTAAGTCGCAAATGCAGACTGCAGACGCGGGAATGATCCACGCAGTCAGTCAAGCAGACGCGGGAATGATCCACGCAGTCAACCAAGCAGACGCGGAATGACCCACGCGATGAGCCGAACTGCTGCGTCAGCAGAGACAAACGCGAATCAAAACGCGGTCTCATTCTACGCCCGCGTTTAAAAGCACAAGACGCGAGAAACTTCAGACGCCGAAAATTGCCATCTCCCTGTTGAAAAAACAAGAGTTGCAAGATTCGGGTCTGAAAATTTCAGCCCAATTTAGAATTTGCTCAAGTCAATGGCCTTAAATGCCAGCTTAACGAGCAAAGCCCGCGCCAAGGATTTCAGCACTTGCGTCCAGAGGGGAAGTTGGCGGCGCAGATTCTAGAAGGAATGCACCAACTCAGACTTCATGAGAAAATTCCAGGTGATTATGCCAAAATGCAAACTTGGGTGGACTAGAAACATCACGGCAGGCCGGGACAGCATACCGGCAGAGGCCTCTACCGAGAGTTGGGCTCTCTGCATCCAAACACGAACGAGCAAGATGATCCAAGAGACGCTTTTTCTTGAAGAGACCAAACAGGAGCATAAAAGCCCTGGGTCGTCTCCATCCACAGAGCCATCTTTATCCATGAACACAGGATCCCTTTTAGAGACTTTGAAGGAGGCAAGACTTCTCAGAGCAAACCGAAGAAAAAGCAATCCAAGGTCTGGATTGTCAAAGAGGAATAGGGTCAGTCCTATTTATAGGCAGACCCTAATAACTGCTATTAATGGTGCATCAATCGGAACCGTCGCGCACGACTGTCAAAGCCCAATGGAGGACTGACGCGTGGAGCGTCACTTTGGGAACCGTCGTAGACACCGATTTCCAACCGCCAGCGCCGGTTTTGCATTAAAGAGCGTTAAAACGCCCAAGTCCAATGAAAAATTGACGCGTGGACAACTGCCTTGGAAAACAACGGATGACCCGGTTTCCCAAACGTCAGTGAAGACTTGACGTTCAATCGTCAGTGAAGACTTGACGGTCAAAGATCTCATAAAATATTTAAGTCAGGCTGCATCAAACGCAGACAGCAAAGTCGCACCCGGCTGCATTAAACGCAGATGGGAAAGCCGCGTCTAAGAATACGCGTCACCGTTCTCAAATCAAAAGGCATCCACCCGCGCTTTAAAGGAACGTCCACGTGACTCAAAGTCGCGTCCCTTCAGCAAACAATGCTGCGTCCCTCGCGTCTGCTCTATCTGCGTCCTGCCCAGCAAGACAAATTCGCGTCTCACCCTGTGATTGACGCTGCGTCTCATCAAAAGGACTTAGTGAAATCTAAGTTCCTATTGAATGATGACCGCGTCTCACTCTATAGATCAATGCCGCGTCTCATTAAGAAGACTTAGAGTCTACGCCGCGTCTCATTGAAAGAACTTAGTCTTGCCTAAGTTCAATATTCACAGCCAGCGATCAGGGAGTTGAATTCATCCACAGCTAAACAAAGAAGATGGAACAAAATTTCAAAAGAAACTTTTATTATATCGAAGATAGTAAAAGTGGATACAAACACTCTAATAGAGTGTCCTCTTCTTTACAAAAAAAAAGGGGAGGGAAGAAGGAGAAGAGGCTAAAAGTCTTGATCCGGCAAAGAACGAATACGTTCCTTGAGACGATGCATCTCGTGCTGACGTGCCTTCTCAGCCTCCATCACGGCTTGGACCCGCAACTCCTCTTCAGATAAAAAGGGTTTTGCAGCCAGCTGTGCTTGCAAAGATTCCAACCTGGAGGAATGAATGGTCTGGCTTTCTTCAGCCCGAGCCTTCGCAGCTTGTTGCTCCTCCAGCCTCTTCCGGATGGTGACAAGCGTCCTCTCATTATCCGCAATCATGGCTTCCGCTTTAGCAATGGCCGACCGAGCATTGGTAATGGCGAGCTCTGCGTTTTGCCGGATGAACTCGGATTCCATTGAATCGTCAGCCAGTTTCTGACATTCAGCTTGGAGACGCTCGAGATTGCGGACCTCTTCAGCAACTTGTGCTTCCACATCCTGTCGCTCTCGTTCCTGGTTGGCTAGGAGCCTAGTCAAGATGACCTGGGCTTCTTGAGAAGAGCTAGCATTGTCCAAAGACTTCAGCTCTTTCAGGTCACTTCCCAATCGCTCCACCAACAGCATACACGACTTAGCAAGTGAGGAGCCTCCAGTTAATTCGATGTTCCCGACCATGTTTCCAAGAAACGTCCGGGCAAAATCAAAAGAGCTACGCCCAGACAGGATAAAATCGATGCACGATCGCATCGCGTCAAGGAACTGCTGCACCGTCTTGCGTGTCAGGAAATCCATGGTATCATCACCCAAGGTACTCCCCGACCCCCTTTCTATCATGGAGAAAGGGGTGCAAGCCGGCTCTTTTTGCGCAAGAGTCGTGCTGACCGTCGATACGTCAAGAGCGAGACTGGCCACTGGCGCTTCCGGAGGTGTTGTCTCTGCAGGAACCTCCACAGCTAATGATGGAGTAGTAAGCGCAACCTCTTCAGAAGCTTCAGCCGAGACCTGAGCTGCATGGCCTTCTGGAAAGGTACCGACCGTCGGACTCTCCATCTGAGCCCCCTCAGTCCTCTCTGCAAGTTATTGTGACATTAGCCACAAAGGAGAAAAGCGAAACATTTAAAATATCAGAAACCTCCTTACCTTCTGGGAGGTCCAGAGACGCCGAATCCTTGGGCAAATCCTGCGGAATGGAAGTCTTCCTGGCTTCAATAGTAACCCCTTCACCCGGCAGAATGGGTTCTGCCCCGGCTTTAGGGGTTGCCTCCTCTTCCGGCAAAGGAGAAGCCTCCCCGGCATCAGTAGTGGCCCTCGCTGGAGTTATCTCGGCCACCAAAGCCGTAGCCCCTTCTGGCTGGGTCAACTCTTGTACCATTTCCTCGATCTGCGAGGAGGGTGCAGCCTCGACATTCTCAGCCAATCCTGCAACATAAAAAAGGAGAATGTTAAAGCCTCCTCTTCAAAATTAAAAAGGGGAAATTAGGCCAAAAGGTGAAAAGAGTACCTCCCGCGGGAACAATCGCCGGCTGCGACACCGTTGATGACTCACCCCCGTACATTTCTTCCTCCGAGATATGGGAGAACTTTCTCGGATCAGGAAAAACGGGTTCATCACCATAGTCAACCACGTCTTCAAACTCGCTTTCCCCTGAGAGTGAGGAAGACGATAGCGCCTCGCGCGAGACTTCTGCAACCGGAGCCTTGCCACCAATTATCCCAGTGGTAGGACTGGGGTCAACTGCCCGAGGACTGGTAATGAAGACACAAGGCGACCCAGGTTGCTGTACCTCATCTCTCCCTTCATGAGCAAGTAAAGACCCGGGTCGAACTAAAATCCCCGGAATATCGACATCTCCTCCGCTCATGATGTCGACCTCTAGCTGCTCATCCTCATCAGCGGAGATGGCTCTGTCGACGAGCTCCCCTTCCTCCGCAGACCTACGGTATCTGCTGCTCGACCTAGGGGGACGGACTAAAGGAATATCCTCTTCAGCTATGTCTTCTTCCCTCGGTACCTCAACGACAGCAGGGATGTCTTCAGAACGGGAGACTTCGGTTGTCAAGTCTCCCCGAACCCTCTTGGGAGCAGGTTCAGCAGTTGAAGCAGAGCGTTGACGACGCTTGCTCACCACCCCGTGAGTCTTTGCTGCTCGTGGCTCCGCCCTTGCTGCTTGCGGCTCCGCCCTTACTGCCCGCGGCTCCCTTCCCGATCTTCTCCCGACCTCCTTCTGGGCCTTCAGGTACTGTTCGGTGAGTTTCGAGGGCTTACCAGACTCTGACCTTGCCTCGAGACTTGCATTGATACTCTCAATACATGAAGACCCCGGAGCAAAGTCCGGTGACTGGTTAACCTGAAAGTACCAGGTGCAGAAGCTGAAACTCATGCGGCACTTGGGCCCCTCGATAGGTAGACGGAAAGTTGCTCCCGTCCCTCCGGCCACACTGTAGTACCAAGCCCGAGCACCTTCGAACAAGTTCCCTTCGAAGGCGAGTCGAGCGTTGGGATTCCCGACGTAGAGTTGATCGTAGCCGAACTGTCGAGCGAAACGATTCGGCATGTACGGCTCGATGGTGCATGAAGTCCCCTGCCGGAAAAGCACATATCCGGGTCGGATATTGATCAACCACCAAAAGGCTCCCGTGGACAACCTCGTGAAGCCATCTGAGCCCGCAGAATCAGCACATAGATCCCCGGAAGATGCACCAGGGATCTCGGGGAAGCAGCGATTGATCTGGTAATTCGCGGGATCTGAAAGTCGCTTCCGGACGTAATATATGTAAACGTCACTCCACCTCGAACCCTCCAACCGCTGTACAAAAGGGACGGAACTCTCCCTCCAACGCACCGCCGTCATCAAAGAAGGGCAGTGCATCACGTACCAAGCCAGAAGGTAAGTATAAGGCAGCTCGATCCGAGGGTTAGGACGCTTCACCGTCGGATTCCCCTCTGAGTCGACATACGGCTTGCCGTGGGAGTCGGTAGTTTTCGGCGCCTCGCAGAAACTCTTGTTTAGCGCCCGCAACCCGCTCTGAATACCAGCCACCATGGCCGGGAGAAGGGCTATAGGGTTGCTATGAGCCAGGAGCACCGCCGGGTACACCACGTCAGCAACAATAACTTCATGTGGCAACGTGGGCACCACACAACGCTTCAGCCACAGCATCAAGAAGCCTGCCAACAGTGCCCTATCGGAGATTGGGGTCCGGGCTTGATGGTGGAAGCTTTCAAAAACCAGGTCAGGGTCGAAACCGTCCTCGTTCGAGACCGTGGTGTAGAAGCCTTCAGAAGCCTGGTCGATCCTGTCTTCAATCTCCCTGTCGGAACTGGGAACCAGTCGGGTTATCAGAGTATCTTTACTATCGATACCATTAAATAAGTAACTGGCCCAAGACAGTTGCTTGACTCCCTGCGACCGCCAGGTGGTTATCTGACCACAGATGTGGAAGTGACACATCACTTCCCAATAAGTCTCGTACACCCCAGGAAACTCTTTCTTCAAGTAGTGGAGCTCCTTAGTGGTCGGGACATATTCCTCATATGGGATATCCTCTGTTGATAGCCCCGAGACCTCATGTAGCTCGTGCATTGCAAGGCCCATCTCTCCGACCGGGGTAAAGAACGTCCCCGTCAGCGGATTGTAGCGCTCCAGAATCTCGAAAAAGTTATGAGAGCCTGGTGGGATACCCCACTGTACGGCCCTGACCGCCACGTACAGTCCCACGTGTTGTAGCAGATCCCCAAGGTCGGTGGGACGAAACCTACCATTCTGCCCCACCAGTAGTTCTCCGTGGAATGGACCCACCCGGGCGCACGGAACCCGACCGGATAATCACCCTCCGCTTCCATGAACGCGTTGAGGAAGGTAGTGCCAAGTTGCGGTATCTCTCCCGCCGGAACCTCAGACTTGCGCGACCCAGGGAATAGGCCGAGAACCGACCTGTCATGGCTATCATGACGATGCACTTTATGGGAACCCAAATCGCCGAGGGTAATCTCGGGGACATATCGAGAAATGTCCCATTCCATCTTCCGAGGGACGGACATGTGCTGGAAGTAGGACAGCGGGAACATCCTCTCCATGTCTGGAAGAAAGAATCTTCCACCCTTTATCTGACGGAGCCATTTGTAAGTTCTGTCATACACACGATAGCCGCCGTCGTCGATACGATCTCCGAAGAAGAAGGCAGGCTTCTCCAACTTGACGCGAGCATCTGTTGTGAATGCCGCATCGGTCATAAGTACCCGAAGAATTCTCATGTCAACATTAGAGAGCCTCTCCTTGCGAGCCGGCGACTTGTCAGCAGTCACAGGGGCAGTCCTTCGTAGCACAAAGGTCAAGTCCTGATCAGCACCACCTACGTGTCCAAAGTGGCGCGTCTTGGCGAGTGAGGCAGGAGTACGGGGCACTGCAAAAGGAAAAGACACTTAGTTAGATACTCTATATGCTAAGTATTCCTAACCCAAACGCGGAAGAGATACTGGACGCAGGAGTTATCAAAACCGCGTCCAGACCTGCAAGACCGCATCCAAACGCAGAAGAGATACTGGACGCAGGAATTATTAAATCCGCGTCCAAGACCTGCAGGATCCGCGTCTCCACCACATTCTCCTTGATGTCACTTCTGGGGTGCGAAAAGAAGGGAGTTATCCACCTTAACCCTTCCATCACCATAATCGTCAGAAGTTAAGGAGAGTAACTCCCTTCCTTTCACATCCCCAGATATCTAAGTGCTTGAACTCAGACGCCAGATTCATCAAAATCAGCGGCTGATGAAACAGAACGCAAGGATCAAATCCGCGTTCTGTAAACCAAGTCCGCGTCTGAACTCTTCACAATTAGAAATATTCTAAGTGAAGAATCTGAAGCGCAGGACCCAATGGCGCGAGGGTCCAAACCCGCGCCACGGTTATCAACTCAAAGACTGCGTCTGAGACCGCGTCTGAGAATCAAACACGAGTTATATCTTGTGTTAAAAATTCTTAGGGTTCTATGGGCTTCCATTAATGGCGAAATTCACGCCTAAAAGGGCATTATACCTGGGAAAGCAGCGTCCTGCGCAGAAGAAGCGCCCCTCTGGGCCTCGGCGGCGGTCGCCCGTGAAGAAGATGCGGTTGGCTTGGTCTTGGGTGCCATCTTTAATTCCAGTAAATGGAGATGAATAGTTCAAAAGTCCAGTAATGGAGATGAACAGTTCAAACAGAGGAAGAAGATAACTCTCTTTCTTGAGCAAGTGCGTTCGGAGAAGAAGAGGTATCTCTCTAACTGTGGCTATTTATAGGCACAAGGATTCGCGAAGATACGCGGCGTGTGGCCCGATAAGACGCAACGATACGCGGCGTGTAGCCCGAAAGACGCTGCAGCGAGTCACCGCTTGACGCGTGGAACCAAATCATCTTTTAACAGAGAAGATCATGCGCCACGGCTCCGCGGCGAGTCATCCTTTGACACGTGGCGCGGTTCAGTTAATGAACCGGGAAATCCGCGCGCCAAAAGGTGAAAATCCTGCCGATTCCCCAGGCCAGCTGGCGGCGTAATCATGACACGGCACAGACTCGCACCCGACGGCCATGTCTCTTTGATGGATATGCCCCGTCAGCATCGCCATAAATGCGCCCAGACAATCGCGTCTATATTCAAAAGATGCGTCTCTCCGAAGTTCGCGTCTTCAGCTGAACATCGCGTCTGCCTTATGAAGATCAGTCGCGTCTCCATTGCCAAGGACGCACCCTACAGAAATCGCGTCTTTACAGCAGTACCATCTCGGCTTTTTGAAAAAGAACCTGCGTTCGGCCTCCTGCTTCTGCAAAATCAGTTCAACAGTACACTGACGCAAGCAGACGACCAACCACTCCTGGCTTAAAGCACACTCGTGACAAGACTAAAAGCAATCGGGGAGGTTTAGACTGTGCATCTAGACACTCAACATGATCAACTCTGGTGGTTTCAGAGAGTTTCAACAGTACACTCGCGAAGACCAAAAGATAAGATCGAACCCGGAGCATCAACAGTCCAGTCACGAAGGTGAATTCAGCTAGAGTCCAAAGTATTTCGAAATCCGTCCCAGTTAACTGCGGAATATCGAAAACTTTGGAGGGGGTTCTGTAGGCCGTCCAAAAGTTACTGGAGGACAAGCCATTGAGAAGCAAAGTTTCAAGTTCTAGACGCGAGGGACTATCACCTGCGTCTCAGCATCAAAGCGCGTTGGCCTGCGTCTCAGTATCAAGGCGCGTTGGCCCGCGTCTCAGTATCAAGGCGCGTTGGCCCGCGTCTCAGCATCAAGGCGCGTTGGCCCGCGTCTCGGCATCAAGGCGCGTTGGCACTATCACCCGCGTCTTAGCATCATAGCGTGTCGGCTCGATACCCGCGTCTCAGCATCAAGGTGCGTCGGCCTGACACCCGCGCCTCAGTTGTAACCTCCCGGATTACGGGGCCATTCACCGCACAAGTAGCGGGAAGTGGCCCCTCATCGTGGAGCACTTTTAGGGGGCACGATCACCCCCTAAACCTCTATAAATAGCCCCGTCGCTATGAAGAAGGGGGACTTTTTTTTTTGGGCAATCAGCATCAAGGTCAAACTTTTGGCAATCAGCAACAAGAGGGCGACACAGAGAGAAAAGAAGCAGATCAACTCTTCAGTAAGTTCGCTGCGTACGAGCTAGCTTTCGCCTACCTTCTCTTCGAGAGTTTTGGTAGACAGAGCTGAGTTACTCTTCCTACCGGCCGAAGAGGAGATCCCAGAAGGACGGTCATCTGGTCAACGGAGAACAAGATTCACTCTCCACCACCACACGAAGAACCCAGCATTAAACAAAGGGGGAATTCAAGACTCAATATTCTCTCTCCCTTGTAACCGGAAGGAACAGTTTTTGTTGTAATCCTTTTCATTTGATTCAAGGAAAACTTTTACCGCAAATTCTCGTCTCTCTCCTTTCCCGGGTCATACAATTAGCATTATCACCTATTCACCCCCCCTCTAGGTGATTTTCAGAATCAACACGTGAAATCTCCAAAACTCCTTTGTTGAAGCTAATAACCTACTAAAATCTTAATCAAATATCTGAGACTAAATATCACAAGATTATTAGGAAACTATAACTACATTAGTTAATCATCATCAAAACTAGAGCGATGGGCCTCTGGGCCAACACTTGTAATCTAGGCTAGATTCAAGTAGAAGGTGAATACTCTTGTTGCATCAAGGGAAGGTTAGATCTCTTTACACCTAGTCTATTAATAAAGCTCTCTCAAGTTCTCTCCCGTGGACGAAGGCAAAGTTTGGGCCGAGCCAAGTTAAATTATTGTGTTCTTTCTTTATTACCTTTTATCTAGGTATTTCTAGCTTGCTTTACATCAAGCTTTCCTTTTGCAAGTACTGTTCATATTGCCAAGTTTCGTTAACGTTGATCCTGGGAGTCACAACAATTAGTATCAAAGCATATCAATTTTGTAACAATTTGCATCAGAGCTAAAAGTTGACAAAGAATAATATGTCGAAGATAGGAAGTTCTATGACAAAGTTCGAGGTCGAGAAGTTCAATGGCAAAGAAAACTTTGACTTATGGCAAAAGAGGGTGAAGGCGTTGCTGGTGCAACATGGTTTTCACAAGACCTTACAGGGTAAGTCAGCAAAACCTGTAGGTATATCAATCGAGGATTGGGAGGAGATGGATCTAAAGGCGGCAAGCACGATCCAACTATGTCTCTCAGACGAGGTTATGTACAACGTGATGGATGATGAAACAGCTTCGGGATTGTGATCGAGGTTAGAAACATTGTATAAAACGAAAAGCCTCTCTAACAAGCTGTATCTCAAGAAACAACCGTATGGGCTATGCATGAAGGAGGGGACAACAGTGTTAAAGCATCTAAACTTCTTCAATAAGGTCATTAGCAAGCCTCTAGCTATTGATATCAAGATCGACGAGGAGGATAAGGCGTTGATACTTCTCAGTTCTCCTTCAGAGTCATATGATCATATCATCACCACCATGCTTTACGGTAAGAAAATTCTTATCTTGGTGGAGGTCACGCCAACTCTCTTATCTAATGAGACTAGAAAAAGACCAAATCAAGAGGAACAAATAGGATCGGGTTTGGTGGTCACGGGAAGGAAAGGAAGAGAAGGAAGTAAAGGTCCAAGCTAATCAAAGCATGTCACTTTTGCCACAGGGAAGGTCATTGAAAGAATGACTGCAAACATCGGTAAGAATGGCTGAAGAAGAAGGGGTAAGCTACGGAGGCAGACATAGGAAGCGGTGTGAGGACACCGAAATATTAATGGCTACTTACAAAGACAACACTTCTCAAGGTAAAGGCTGAATATTTGATTCAGGTAGTACGGTTCATGTATATTCCTAGAAAGAGTTATTCAATAACTTCTTAGTTGCAAAGGAGGAAAGGATTGTCAAGATGGTGGATGGCTTGACTTGCGAGGTCATCTACACTGAGACAGTCAAGATTACAGAAAGAGATGGGACAGTGCATGGAGGTGGTCCGGTATGTCCCGAAGGCACGGTATAATCTAAAATCCATAAGGGTGCTCGACAAAGAAGGATGCCAAATCCAAGTGCAATAAGGCGTCGTCACAGTCGGCCAAGGAGACATAGTAATCCTAAAAGAAGACAAGTGTGGAGGGTTATACAAGCTGAAGGAAAGAAACTCAGTTCGAGGTGGAGTTTCACAAATAAGCTTAGAAGGGAGTTCATCGTGAAGTGAAGCTTCAAGGAAAACTGCAACGGGACGTAAACCGGGTCAAAGTGTTGCAAGAAAGAGAAAGGGTGTACTCAAGAAAGACCTGAGATGGCCCAAGCCATGGCAGTAAATCAGCCAAAGGCCCTAGGGAAAGGGAGCAAGAGTTAAAGGCTTCATAGTACGGTTACAACCAAGGAAAAAAATTAAGGTATTAATCTTAAATCTCAAGCTATTTTGCTAAAGGCTTGAAAAATAATTCTAGGTAGAGATCGCTAGGTTTTTGCCTTATTTTTTAAGAATAAATGATGGTCTAAGAAAATTCAATTGAGTTGGAGAAGACGATGGATTGAAGAAGAAGAAGCAAATTAAGATGAAGCAGTTTTATTTTCAGGCGATTGCGAGTTTCCCTTTCAGGAGGAGTATGATTAAGATTTAATTCCTATTCAATAAAGGTTTGTTTCTAAGGATTAAAAGGTCTAGAATTCTTCTCGATTAAAGAGATCAATTGCTAAAAGGATTGATCAAGATTCTTCAACCATCTAAAAGCCAAGATCATCTCATAGTCTAAATAGGAGTTGTATTGTAAAATTCTATAAATAAAGATTATAACCAAGCATTATAATTGTCTCAACCAAACAAGTCTCGTAGAGTTTCTACAACAGAGAATTTCAAGTAAAGGAGACCAGAGGAAACCAAGAAAGAGAGGAGCAAGTTGAAGTTGCATAGAGAGAAGGTAATACTCTTGTAATCTATAGATAGATTCAAATGGAAGGTGAATACTCTTGTAGCATCAAGAGAAAGGTTAGATATCTTTGTACCAAGTTTATTAATAAAGCTCTCTCAAGTTCTCTCCCATGGACGTAGGCCAAATTTGGGCCGAACCACGTTAAATTCTTATGTTCATTTTTTATTACTCTTTTGTGTAGGTATTTCTAGTTTGCTTTACATCAAGCTTTTTTTATTGCAAGTATAGTTCATATTGCCAAGTTTCGCTAACGTCGATCCAGGAAGTCACAACAATTGGTATTAGTGTATATCAATTTCTCAATAACAAGCTGACTTGAAGCTGATCAGGTCAATCATCGAATCGCTTGTCGTCGATTTCGACCAAGAGAAGTTTGAACAACTTATAGGTCACCTAGAGGGGAGTGAATCGGTGAAAACTAATCAAATGCAGAAATAATGCGGAATAAAAAACTATTTATGCAAATTAAAACTATTTTGCTAATATATCTAGTATAACCAAAGAGTGTAGCCGAATTTTCGATAAAGGGCTCTGGACTGTCTGCTCAAGATTTCTCTAAATTAAGAGTTGAGGTATCACTATGGCTCTCTTGATTGGATACAAGTGTGAGCAGATAAACAACTCAAGCATATATTTTAATTTAGTATAAATATATCAAGTAGATAAAGAGATGAACAATATAAGCATGCAAGATAGAAATATAAATGAGAGAGAGAGATGAGCAATCGCAAACACAGACGAGTTGTTTTGAGGTTCGTGCACACTTGCTCTACGTTCCCGCCTTCAACACTATGAAGAATTTCCACTAGAATCGATCCGCAAGATCACGCAGTGCTGCAATACCTACAACGAGCTCCCTCAAGACCTCTTAGACCCGCAAGTCCCTCACTTATTCCCGCAAGAATAACACACGCAAACACACTAACTTGCCGAGGCCGCACCTCTACAACTTCCCAATATAAGGGCGTGAAATACTTGTGATCACTTCTTTTGATCACAAAAATAACTCTCACAAATAAGGATCCTTAAAGGATTGATGTAGCAATAGATGGATCGAGCCTGCGTGAGAAAATAAGATAGAACGAGTGGTGGAAAACTCAATAAAACTCTTTTGAAAACACAAGATATTTACTCCTGAAAACTCTCTTTTGGATATGAAAATGAAGCTCTAAAAACTTGCATAAAATCTCTTGAAAAGAGCTCTAGAAAATAGCCTAAAAATCTTTTTCAAAATCTAGCCAACATAGCCCCCTTTATAAAGTTACAAAAATTAGCCGTTGGGGCAAAAACCCAAGCCAGCTGACCTGTCGGTCGACCAGTCAGTCGACTAACCAACAGTCATTTTTAGACCGTCAGAGTTGCCGGTCGACTGCCCGACCGATCGCACCCAGGTCTTGACCTATCGGTCGACTGCTTTGTCGACCAAGGTAAGAACCAGAGAGTTGGTCTCTCTTGTCGGTCGACCGCTCGATCGACTGGGGCCAGATACAGAGAGCAAGCTCTCTAGATCGGTCATTGTCCGGTCGACCGGCCTCAAGCCAAGGCCATGTGCACGTTCTGTGCACATCGGTCAACTACTCGGTCGACCGACTCCTGATTTGGTCGATAGCCAGAAGCCCAAAATAGGGTTTTCAGGATTTGAAACTTGGTCTTTTACTACTATAAAATTTAATTTAAAATCCATAAAAATCTACAAAAATAAGTTCATTGAAATACTTTGAAGTACAAATATGTGTGATAAAAAATCAGCACATATTACAAATATGTTGAACTATTTTTGCGACATAAATTTAGCTTTAAACCAAAACCCGTATTTTTCAATATCAAACTTTTAAAATGAAAACAGGATTTTTCCAAAACTTGTTCAAATAAAAAAACAAGATATTTAAACACTTTTGAAGCATAGTGTGTATGGATATGACCCACACATATAAGATAAAATATCTATATTTTTGACAATAAACTCTAAAATAAGTTTTGACTTTAACAAAACTTAAAACCATGAACCAAAAACATCAAATAAGTTTTCTAAATATTTGAACCATCAATGTGTATGGATGGAATCCAAAACACATATAAACCATATAAACTTATTTTTAAGAAATCTATTCATGAAACCAAATATGTATACTATCTTTTAAACCGAAACCAAATTTTCTAAAATAATATCTTTTGAAACGAAATGTAAATTTTTTGTGTGTGTATAATAAGCTTGAGCAATTCACAACTAATCTATCCTTTAAATTTTATCTAAAATACAAAATCTTAAAACTTACAAACATAACTCAAGTCTTGAAAATCTTCTCTATCTTGACTTGGTCCAAACTTGATCCATGAGCTAGACTCCTCTTTGAGTACTTGATGCAATCTTGATGCATAAGCTCTTGGATCATCACGTGCTAGCTTCAAATATTGACATCAAATCTTTCATTGAAGCTAAACACCGACTAAGATCTTGATTGAATATCTAAAACTAAATGAATGCAAGATCATTGGTACTATAACTATATGAGTTAATCATCATCAAAACAAGAGTGATGGGCTTTTGGGCTGAAAATCTCCCCTTTTTTGATGATGACAAAACTCATGCAATTATATATGCATGGATTAAAGATTAGCTTCATAGAAGCTCTCCCTAAACTCATGCATAGTAATAAAATATAAGATATTCAATAAATCACATATAAACTAAACACAAATGTATATGCATAAACAACAAATATTAAACATGCATATGTAAACTCTCTAAATTCTTCTTCCCCTTTTGTCAACTCATCAACAAAAGGGGGAAGATAAACAATCAAGAAAAAGGTATATGCGATGTAAATTCATGAAGAGGAGAGACTGTTATGTGAACTCCCCCTGCATACATGCATTATATGGATATAGATGACTAGACCCTAACCCAATAAGCATAATATACAATGTATAGACGGAGATATTAAGCTCCCCCTGCACACGTGTATCACATAAAGAAGAGAGGTCAAGCTCTTCAATATGTAAAATACACTCAACATGAATCTGTATATAGAGGAGATGTTATGCTCCCCTTGTATATAAGCAAGACATTTCAAACAAATTTTGAAAACAGATTAAAATAAATTTTGACACCAATTTAAAACAAATTTTGTAACTACTTGTAATCAATAAAATAAATTTTTATATACCACTTGTAGGTGGCAAAACGAATGTTTATATACCATTTGTAGGTAAACATAAATATTATAGATAAACATCAACATGAAATCATTTTAAGTTTTTAAAGAACTTTTCTCACATTTTTTTTGAAAAATGCATAAGCTTGTATATGATACCAATTGAAAAATCAATTGACATTAAGAACTAAATCAAGCTTATTAAGAATAATTTGTGCTATAAAAAAAATATATGTATAGACATTTTTAATCTTAGCACAAGAAATCATATATATATATATATATATATATATATATATATATATATATATATATATATATATATATATATATATATATATATATATATATGAAAATATTACTTAAAATTTAAAGCATACATTTATAAAAAAACAAGATATAGTCATTAAGACACACAAGGCATAGTCACCCAACCAACCGCCCTTTAAGGGTAGAAGTTTTTAAAAATAGAATTTGAAAATAAGTTGTAGATTGAAAATACTACCAAGTGAAGAATAGGTAACTAGTTTAAAGTAATTTAAAAAATTTGTTAAAGATCCTTCAAATATGAAATCAAATCATATATATCTCATGAAATATGTATATTACCCAATAATTATCACTCAAGATCTATAAAGCTCATAAATGCTCATGAAAATAAATAAATGATTAAAGATAAGAGATATAAGTGTATAAGAACTATGTAAATGATATATTCATGAAAATAAACACTAAGACTCAAAATACAATTTGTATGAAATATTTTTCTCAAAAACATGATATATCATATAGTTATGCATGAATTATCTAAACTAGGACATACAACGTACATTCAAACAAATAAATGAGTATATAACAGGAATGGTGCATGTAAAGCATGTATCTCAAAAATTATACATGTATAACACAAGTTTTAATAGGATTTGCACATAGATATATGACATAAACATTTAGATGAAAACAAGAATAAAAAAGATAAGCATGTAAATCTATCTGGAAACATGAATATTATTTTCAAAAATACATGCATAGTTTGGACAACCAATTAACTCAACTATAGGCACAAAACAACATAAGATAGAGTCTAGGTTACTTACACTAGCATATAAAGATTAAAAATATTTTAAAAGGTGGAGTATGAAATGGTTATCAAAACTGATGTAGCTAATTCATTTCTTTAAAACATGAGATGGTCCTCCCACCATGCTTCCTTGATAGCGATGCATCCATTTGGTTTGACCTTCAAGCTTGAAATACTTTCACCACCAAGGCACCAACCCTCTCACGTTTTGTTGAGAGCCCACACCTACATCAAAAATAAGTGGTGTGAATTTTGATACCCATATTTTTTTGGATCCATGGGGGTTAGAAACAATTGGAACCCAACCAATTTTATATGCAAAATTTAAAGAATTTATCCTATCAAAATAAAATCTTGCAAGATGGCTTTTGTAGCCACAATGTGTATATTGTTGGCCCAGAGGCCCATCACTCTAGTTTTGATGATGATTAACTCAGGTTGTTATAGTTTACTAATGATCTTGTCCTTAATTAGTTTTAGATATTTGATCATGATCTTAGTAAGTGTTCAGCTTTATCAACAAAGTTTTAGAGCTTTCACATGTAGATTCAAGAGCTCGCGCGTCAATATCACATCTAGCACTCGGTTGGATTCAAGCTCGTTGGATTGTGTTTGGATCAAGTCGGCTTGGAGACAAGAAGACTTCGGTTTGTGTTTAGTTTAGATTATTTACATCTTGTATAAAGGTAGATAGTATTGATATGCTCAAGTTTACATACACACACAAGTTTAAAGTTTATTGGTTCAGTTTAACCGATTTTGATTTTCATGTCAAAAACATGGATATATATATATATATATCTTATATATATTAGATTCTATCCATATACAATATGCTTTAAAGTTGTTTCAATACCAGGTTTTTGTGTCCATTTGAGTTTTGGAGAAAACGATTTTTCATTTCAAAAATTCAAGTTTTGGAAAATACGGATTTTGTGTATAAGGTAAATTTCAATAACACAAAAATGGTTCAAATTGTTTATAATATATGTTGAATTTTATTCACACATACTTGTACTTTAAAGATCTTAAAAGAATTTATTTTTGTGATATTTATGTGATTTTATAGGATTTAATTGATATTAAAAAGATCAAGTTTTAATCCCTAAAATTGTTTGACCTGGCGTTCTGCCGGTCGACCGGATGGCCGACTGAGGCAGAAGTCAGTCGATCGGATCGGTAAACCGTTGTGCAAAAACGTGCACGACCAAATGGCTTGAGGGCCGGTCGACCGACCCGATCGACCGCCAGAAAGCTTTGCTCTCTGGATTCAGGCCCGGTCGACCGGGCAGTCGACCGGCTGAGAGCTCTGCTCTCTGATTCTGGCCTCGGTCGACCGTTAGGTCAAAACCTGGGATCGGTCGACCGGGCGGTCGACTGGCAGGCTGCAACGATCATAAATATGACCATTGGCCGGTCGACTGGGCGGTCGACCGGCAGCAGAATTTTTTGCTAATTTTGTCCCAACGGCTAGTTTTTGGAATGGGTTATAAATACCCATCCCTTTAGGCTGTTTTGATCAAGAATTTCAAGAGAAAAGATTTCTATCTTTCTAAGTGTTTTAGCAACAAGTTTTCAAGAGTTTTTGGGCTAAAGATTTATCTTTTATTTGTTTTTAAAGTGTTAGAAAATTAAAGAAAAAGAGAGTCTTTAGAAAATTATTTTGATCTTCATTTCTATTTCATTCTAGAGTTTTTCCCAAGTGTTTTTCTTTGTGATTTGTTTTCCAAACACTTTATTTTCTCACACTTGAGCTATCATCTCTACCCTATCTATAGGATCTTTGTTTTGTGGGAAAATTTATTAGTGGTTTGTTAAGACCTCCAAGTGTTGCAATCCTCTTTGCCTTGTGTTATCCCTCTTGTGTAGAGGTGATTGTTGGAGTTTTGTTTTGTGCCTATCCCTCTAAGTATAGAGGTGATTGTTGTTGTTTGTCTTAGTGCCTTATCCCTCTAATGAGAGGTGATTGTTGTTGTGTCTTGCCTCTTGTATAGAGGTTATGTTTGTTGGAGAGAGGAGTTGTGTACTCCTAGTTGTATTTGTCAAATCCTCAGTGGAGGTTCCCTGTGTGGGAAGTCCTCTGTGGATGCATAGTGGAAATCCTTCTGTGTGAAGGCGGTGACGTAGAGAAATTGCTCGAACTTCGAAACATATCTCGGTGTTTGCGATTGATCCACTATCTCTAAACTCTGTCTCTTTTATATCTTACATTGATTCATTTGTTCATAACTTCATATCTATATGCTTGTTATTGTTTGTGTGCCCATACTAGTGTTGAACTAAGAGAGCTTCATATAGCACCTCAGCTCTTATTTAGAGGAATTTAGATGAGATGTCTTGAGCCTGTCATTGGGAATTCGGCTACACTCTTTGATTACACTTAGTGCATTGTAATTTAGTTTTTAATTCTGTATCATTTGTCATTAGATTAGCTATACACTTATTCACCCTCTCTAAGTGTATTTTCAATTAGTATCAGAGCTACGCTCCTGATATTAGGTTTAACCACCTAGGAGTGAGATCTTGGTTAGCTAATCTAAATTTGCATTTGCACACTTATTTGTTTACACACGCTCATGGACTTTATGACCCCTCCCATGTATGATACTTCCAACATTGATGTTTGAAAAGTTAAGATGTCAATGTACCTCAAAACCCTAGGAATGCATGTTTACCTTGCCACTACTAAGAAATCTTATCTTGGTAATGACAAGCATATAGAGGCTAATGCGCGAGCTCTAGAGGCTCTTAGGCGCACTCTAAGCAAAGAATATCTTATGCTGGTTTCTCATTGTGTTTCAGCTTTTGCAGTGTGGAACATTTTGACTTCTCCCAAGCTACAAACGATAAACTATGTGGAGAAGGAACCCTTGGTGGATGAGTCCGAACAAACTTGCTACATGGTCCAAGGGAATGACTCCCTTGAGGTAAACTCGGAAACTCATTTAGATGATTGTGCTAGTTCTTCAGGAGATGATATTATGGATGCCCATGCCTTGAATGAAGAACCATATATTATTTGTGAAAACTTGTTAGAAAAATATAAACTTTTGAAAAAGAAAACTTTTAAAATAAAAGAAGAAAATAAGGATTTGTTTTCAAAACTTAATATGGCTTTGCAAGAGAAAGAGATGAGATTTCAATTGAAAGGGATTCATTGAAATCCCAACTTGATCTTGCCCGAAAATGAAAACAAAATTTTAAAGAGTAAAAAATAATTGTAATGAGATTTTGAAGAAAAATGAAGCTCTATATTCAAAAATCAATTTTTTTAAAGAAAATGAATATTTAAAAAATAAAATTGTTTTAATTTTGAAAAAATTGAATTTGGCTTCAAAGGAAAATGTTTCTTTGAAAAATGATGTTGATTCACATATTTGTAATGCTACTATAGATTCATCTTCTATTAACAAATATGTTTCATGCTCCACTTCTTCTAACATTAAAAATGATATATGTATGTTGAAGAAAAGTGTAGATTATTTGGGCTCTACTTTGAGCCAATGTGTCATGAACCGCACACGGTTGGAATCCATGTTTTGCAAGAAACATGCTGCTCATATGCATGCACACCATACACGGCATATACATGCTTCTCACGTTCATACACATAACACCATGTATACTCATGTGTACACATGTACACATTGTGTGGACGTGAGGGCCACCTTGTAAGATTTTGTTATGATAGAATACATAATTCAAATTTTGCAAATAAGTTTATTTGGGTTAGGAAAGGTGCTAACCCCCATGGACCCGATAAGGTATGGGTACCAAAATTCACCCTATTGTATTTGATGTAGGTGTGGGCTTTCACCTAACGTGAGTGCATTGGTGCCTTGATGGTGGATGCTTTTGTGCTTGGTGGACACTTCTTTGGATGCATCACCTTCAAGGATGTTTGGTGGGGGGACCACCATAGTTTGGAGATCTAGAGATTAGTCCTAATAGGTTTTGGTAACTATCTCTAACTCTCATTTAATTTAAATGCTTTCCCCTTAATTGATTTTTAGCATGTTTGGTTTTTCCATGATTATTATACTAGATGAAATGTTTATTAGACTTGTGATATACATATGTAGTATTTGAGATACATCCATGTTTATATGGATTTATATTTTTGTATTCTCACTTTATTTTAGCTATTGTGTATATCCTAACTCTAATGCACATGCATTCATATAATGATCATATTGGTTTGTGTTTTGTTTTATGCTTCATGTTTTGATTACATTTCTAGATGTAGTTTTCATTAAAACTTGTATATATACTTGTACAACTAATGAGACACATTTGAATTTTGTATGTTTGTGTTATGTTGCTCATTTGTACTCATTAGATGTACTAGTATAGCCTAGTTTTGATGATTCTTGCATTTCAACTTGTATTCCCTATTTTGTACATGTTGTTCATAATAATATGTTTAGCTTCATGTATATGTTAATTTTGTTTAAAACTTTAGATATGCATGTATACCCTTGAGTCACTTGCTTTTTATACGAATTCTATTATGGACTCAGTTGTGTTTAGGATATGTATGTATACTTTTAGTTTTAACTAAACATACATATACCTTAAAGTGTATTTAGTTTTGATGATTTACATTTTTTTATAAAGGAATTTCATTTGAGCTTAAATATCTTATTTTCATGATTTTATTGATTACTTAACTTTTTACATTATGTTTGGTGTTTACTCATGATTTTTGTTTCATGAGGTTATATGAGCTTTTATTTCTAATTGAGTGTCAATGATCGTGTGATTTTCATGTTTTCATAGATTCATTCATGTTTTATTCCTTGCTTGAAGGACTTCGTACTAGTTTGCAAGATTATCATAAAACTAGTTCGTATTCTTCAGTTTGGTAGAGTTTTCAAATATGTTAAAACTATTTTCAAATCCTATTTTTGAAAACCCATACCTTCAAGGGTGGATGGATGGGCGACCATGCTGTTGGCCCACAGGCCCGTCACTCTAATTTTGATGATGATTAACTCATGTAGTTATAGTTTACTAATGATCTTATACTTATTTAGTTTCAGTTATCTATCAAGATCTTAGTAGGTGTGCAGCTTCAACAAAGGTGTTTTGGAGCTTGCACGTATTGATTCAAGACCTTGCGCTTCAAGATCACATCTAGCATTCGGTTGGAGTCTAACTCATTGGATCTTGTTTGGATCGAGTCGACTTGGAGATAGAGTTCTACAAGAAGGCTTCGGTTTGTGTTGTTTAGATCTTGTGTAAAATAGATAGTGATGATATGCTCAAGTTCACACATACACTAGTTTCTATATGTTTGGTTTTCATTTAACCGGTTTTGGATTTCATATCAAAAACATAGATATAATATCTTTCATATGCATTGGATTTTATCCATACACTCTATGCTTCAAAAGGAGTTTCAATATCTTATTTTTGTATCTATACATGTTTTGGAGAAAACGATTTTTCATTTCAAAATACAAGTTTTGGAAAATACGATTTTCGATTTTAAGCTTAACTTCTAAATCACAAAAATGCTTCAAAATGTTTGTAATATGTGTTGAATTTTGATCACACATATTTGCACTTCAGAGTATTTTAAAGAACTTATTTTGTGGAATTAATATGAATTTATGGGATTTTAATTGAATCAAAAAGACCAGTTTTCATGTCCTTTATCCCTGCCTGTTTTATGCTGGCGGTCGACCGGACCAGTGGTCGGTCGACCGGGCCGGTCGACCGATGCGCACAAGAGCGCACACATAGCGAGCGTCTTAGGCCAGTCGACCGGACGGTCGACCAACTGAAGTTCCCTTACTTTCGGGTAAGGGCGGTCGACCGGGCGGTCGACCGAAGGCTTAGACCGGTCGACTGGGCGGTCGACCGGAGGTAGGCAACGGTCAAATTTTGACCATTGGCTTGTCGACCAGCCGGTCGACCGGATGGTCAGAATTGACCATATTTGGTTGCCAACGGCTTTATTTTTAAAAGCTAATAAAAGAGGTTTCTTTGGACTGTTTTCAACAATAATTTTGAGAGCTTTTCTTCCAATCTTTCTAAGTGTTTTTGTAGCAAATTCAAAAGAAGTTTTTGGGCTAAAAGTTTTGATTTGTGTTCTCAAGGGTTAGAAATTCAAAGAAAGAGTCTTTTGGGAATTGGGTTTTTTTGGTTTATATTCTTGATATATATCTACTATTTTCCCAAGAGTTTTCTTTGAGATTTTATCTTCCAAACTCCTTGAATTTTCTCACAACTTGAACTATTACATCTATCCTATCATTAGGATCCTTTGTTGGTGAGAAAGAGTAGTTTGACGTCTTTTGATCACCAAGTGATTATTTTACTTGTGGCTACGCTACCTCTGAACTAGAGGAGTCTGATTGAGGAGTTGGGTACTCCCTAGTGATTGTAATCCTTTGTAAAAATTCTAGTGAATCGGAAATCCTTCTGGGTGAAGGCGGGGACGTAGAGCTGGGTGCTCGAACCTCGAAACAAATCTCTGCGTTTGTTATTGGTTTACTTGTATCTTTTACTTTCTATTCATTCATTTATATATTGTTGATCTATACTCTTACAACAAAATTGCATTGCGCACCTCAAACTCTTATTTAGAGGAATCATGAGGAAGAAATTCAAAGCCCTTTATGGGGTATACGGGTTCTAATCTTGCTTTGAGTGATCGTTGCATTATTTCATTTTTAATTTGTGAGCATTACACCTATTCACCCCCCTCTAGGTGTGATTTCAATTGGTATCAGAGTTAGGACTCTAGTTTTTAGCTTTACAACCTTAGAGAGATCCTCTAAGTTGCTAATCACTATTTTCATATCTTCATTCATCCACTAGTAAAGATGGCCGATAACATTAAGACCCCTCTCAAATTTGATGGACTCAACCCTCCCATATGGAAAGTTAGGATGGACATATTTTTGCAATCTCTAGGTAGCCGAGTTGCTAAGTCTTTGACCAAGCCCTATAGTGCACCCGTAGGTGAGGAGGACACTTGGTCTGATCTTACCTCCAAGAAAGTTGATGCAAATTCGAAGGCTCAAAATGCCTTGCTTTTGGCATTAAATAAGGATGACTTAACACGGGTTATCCATTGCAAATCTGCCTATGAGATTTGGCAACACTTATTGGTCACTCATGAGGGAACATCACAAGTCAAGAGACTAAAATTGATCTCTTGTATTCTCAATATGAAAGTTTTACAATGCAAGAAAATGAATCTATTGATGATATGATTACTAAGTTTACTAAAATCACAAATGCTCTTGCTTCTCTAGATGATGAAATCAACAACGACCAAAAGGTGCGTAAAGTGATTCGTATACTCCCTTCATCATAGGAAATCAAAGCTGCCACCTTGAAGGAATTGAATGACAAAGACGAGAGGGAGCTCATCAGTCTTATTGGTAACCTTAAGACTCATGAGATGGAGAAAAAGGCTAGAGAAGAAACGGCGACTCAAAAGAAAAAGTCTATTGCTTTCAAGACTACCTCCACCATCTTTGATTATGAAGAAGATGAAGAAGAAGATGAAGAGGTATCTCTTCTTGTGAGAAATGTAAAAAGAATGTACCACAAGAAAAAGCTCAACCATAGAAGGTGATGGGAAGGAAAGAAGGAGAAGAAGATCACATGCTACAACTGTCGGAAACCTAGACACATCATGGCCAAATGTCCAGATTTCAAGAACAAGATATCTTCCTCCATGAAGCAAAAGAAGCCGTTTGTAAAGAAGGCATTCAAAACCACTTGGGATTTGGAAAGTGAATCCGAAGATAAAGTTGACACTGCTAACGTGCGTTTCATGACAAACACACCTAAGGTAACTTCCGAACCTTCTTATGATGATATTGAAATAAGCAAAGAAGAGTTATTACAAGCTTTCATTGAATTTTCAAAAAATTATGATTCTAAGAAGAAAGATTATTTAAAATTGAAAAAGGAAAATGAAATGCTTAACAACCAAGTTGTTATTCTTTCCAAAGAAAAAGATGATTTGTCTTCTACTCTTATATCAACATAAAGGAATTTTGATGCATACAAGGTTTCATGTAAAGCTAAGTTTCCCAAGATTGATAAAATGAAATTTCTTTCTTAAAACTAAATCAACAATTTGGGAAATGTCTTAAAGGAATGTGAGTTCAACAAAGCTAAATTAGAAGACATGCTTTCAAAGAAAAATGTTACAAAGAAACACATTCATACTACACATGCTTGCACACACACTAAGCATGTTCATACACCACATGTTTACCATGCTCATAAACCACATGTTCATCATGCACATCATGCTTTCAAGTATGAGAGATTTTATAAATGTACTTATTGTGGCCGAAATGATCATCTAGCTAAATTTTATTATGATCGTATAAATGGTACTAATAATCATGTTTGGGTTTGAAGTGCTAATGTCATAGGACCTAATAAGATATGGGTACCAAAATCCACCCCTATCGTATTTGATGTAAGTGTGGGCTCTCGCATGACGTGAGAGGTATGGTGCCTTGATGGTGGATGTGTTCCGAGCTAAATGGTGATACTTTTGGATGCATCACTTTCAAAGATGTTTGGTGGGAGGACCACCATGGTTTGAAGACTAAGAGATTACCCTATTGGTTTTGGTAACAACCTCTAACTCCTAATTCTATTTACATGCTCTTATTGATTGACCTTTAGCATGTTTCTGATTTCAATGCCCATTATGTTTGATCATGTTTAGATTCATGTGTTGGTTTATGTGCTTGGTTTTACACTTTATGATTTTGATTACTTGTTTAAATATAGTTTTCATTAAAACTTGTGTATATACTTGTACAAGTAGCAAGCTACACTTGGTTATTGTGAGTTTGTGCTTCATTGCTCACTTGTACTCATTATATGTACTTATATAGTCTAGTTTTGATGATCCTCTCATTTACACTTGCACTTTCTATTTTTGCACATGGTTTATGAAAATGTGTTAACTTCAAGTATATATTACTTTTGTCTAAACTAATAGATATACATGTACATCCTTGAGCCACTTGCCTTTATGCAATATACTTTTGTAAACTCGTTTATGTTTGGATTTGTATGTATACTCTAGTTTATACAAAACATACATATGCCTTGAAGTTTGTTTGTTTTGATGAAAATTAAAATTTTTAAATTTTTATGTGTTTCATATTTGTAAAAGAATTTCATATAAGCTTCAATGTCTATTTTCATGACTATATTTTTCACATGACTCTTTTACACTCTATGTATGTGTTTACTCATGATTTTTATTTCATGAGCATATATGTGCTTTATAGACTTTGAGTGTCAATTATTATGTGATTTTCATGTCTTCATGGGATATATGATTTGGTTTCATATTTTGAAGGATTTCGTATTAGTTTTTCAAAACTATCTTTAAAACAAGTTTCGTATTCTTCAATTGGTAGAGTTTTCAAACTATACCTATTTGTTCTCAAATCCTATTTTTTTTAAAAACTCCTACCTTTCTAAGGGCGGTTGGATGGGCGACCATGCCTTATATACCCTTCTTGAATATCTTTTAAACTTGTGCATGATAAGGGTGGTACGTATGAGTTATATACTTGATCCTTATTATATTTCTATTGGTATCAAAATTGATATTTCATATGTTTGTATACTCATATGTATTTTCTATATATATATATATATATGCCTTTGATTTCAATATGTATATCCATAAATACATATATATGATTTGATTGTGCTTGTTTCACATGTCTTTATATTTTTTTCAAAAAAGCATAAATAATGTTTGCTAAGCTTGATTTACTTTATCATGTCAATTATTTTTAAGTAATATCTATTACAAGCTTATGCATTATTTCTTTTAGTATTTCATAAAGGGGGAGAAAATTATTGTCCTTAAATCGGTTTTATATAAAATTGGTATTGGTTGTATTTTCAATTTGTATCAGTCTTCACTTTCAAATTGGTTTCTTACTCTCACTCTTTATGATGAAAAGTACTTTGTTTTAGTATATGCTAACATTTTTAATATTGGTATCAATAATCTTAAATTGGTATTATTCTCAATTTGGTATCCTTATTGCAAAATGAGTTGTGCTTACCTAAAAATTTGATTTTTTTAATTTCAATTGGTATTAAAATTTACAATATATTTCAATTGGTATCAAGAATGTAAAATGTTTCATTTTCAGTTGGTCTCAAGAATTTACAAGATATTTTCAATTGGTATCAAAAACATAACATGTTTCACCTTCATTGATATCAAAATTTATTTTGTGGACTTTAAGAAAAATTCACAAATTTGTTTTAAAGTGGTTCATAATGATTTGATAAATATTGCTTATATGCAAGGGAAGTTTTAATATCTTCTCTATATATAGATTCATGTTGAGTGTGCTTTTCATATTGAAGTGCTTGACATCTCTTTGGTATGTAGTACACATGTGTAGGGGAAGCTTAACATCTCCACTAATACATTGTATATTATGCTTTATGTGGTTAGGGTCTAGTCATCTCTTTTCATGTAATGCATGTATGCAGTAGGAGTTAACTTAACGTCTCTCCTCTTCATGAATGTATATCGCATATACATCTTTATTGCTCGTTTTTACTTCACCCCTTTGTTGATGAATTGACAAAAAGGGGGAGAGAATTTTGAGTTTTTATTTTTAGATTATATATGCATGCTTTAATAAATGTTTATGCATATACATTCGTGTTTACCTTATGCACTTCATTGAATTTTGTTTTATGCTATACATGAGTTAAGAGGGAGCTTATATGAAGCTCAACTTTAATCATGCATATATACTCCATGAGATTTGTCATCATCAAAAAGGGGGAGATTGTTGGCCCAAAGGCCCATCACTCTAGTTTTGATGATGATTAACTCATGTAGTTATAGTTTACTAATGATCTTATGCTTATTTAGTTTCAGTTATCTATCAAGATTTTAGTATGTGTGTAGTTTCAACAAAGGTGTTTTGGAGCTTACACGTGTTGATTCAAGACCTTGTGCATCAAGATAGCATCTAGCACTCAGTTGGAGTCTAACTCGTTGTATCGTGTTTGGATCAAGTCGACTTGGAGATAAAGTTCTGCAAGAAGGTTTTGGTTTGTGTTGTTTAGATCTTGTGTAAGATAGATAGTGATGATTTGCTCAAGTTCACACACACACTAGTTTCTATATGTTTGGTTTTCATTTAACCGGTTTTGGATTTCATATCAAAAACATAGATATAATATATTTCATGTGTATTGGATTTTATCCATACACTCTATGCTTCAAAAAAAAGTTCCAATATCTTGTTTTTTTTATCTATACATGTTTTGGAGAAAACAATTTTTCATTTTAAAATACAAGTTTTGAAAAATACGATTTTCAGTTTTAAGCTTAACTTCTAAATCACAAAAATGGTTCAAAATGTTTCTAATATGTGTTGAATTTTAATCATATTTACACTTCAGAGTATTTTAAAGAACTTATTTTTGAGGAACTAATATGAATTTATGGGATTTTAATTGACTCAAAAAGACCAGTTTTCATGTCCTTTATCCCTGCCTGTTTTGTGCTGGCGGTTGACCGGACCAGTGGTCGGTCGACTGGGCCGGTCAACCAATATGCACAAGAGCGTGCACATAGTCAGCCTCTTAGGCCGGTCGACCGCATGGTCGACCGACTAAAGTTTCCTTGCTCTCGGGTAAGGGTTGTCGACCGGGCGGTCGACCGAAGGCTTAGACCAGTCGACCAGGCGGTCGACCAGAGGTAGGCAACGGTCAAATTTTAACCGTTGGTTGATCGACCGGCCGATCGACCGGCCGGTCAGAATTGACCATATTTGGCTTCCAACGGCATTATTTTTAAAAGCCAATAAAAAGAGGTTTCTTTGGATTGTTTTCAACAACAATTTTGAGAGCTTCTCTTCTAATCTTTCTAAATGTTTTTTAACAAATTCAAAAGAAGTTTTTGGGCTAAAAGTTTTGATTTGTGTTTTCAAGGGTTGGAAATTCAAAGAAAAGAGTCTTTTGGGAATTGAGTTTTTTTGGTTTATATTCTTGATATATATCGAGTATTTTCCCAAGAGTTTTCTTTGAGATTTTATCTTTCAAACTCCTTGGTTTTTCTCATAACTTGAGCTATTACATCTATCCTATCATTAGGATCCTTTTATTGGTGAGAAAGAGTAGTTTGTGATCTTTTGATCACCAAATGATTATTGTACTTGTGGCTACACTATACCTGGACTAGAGGAGTGTGATTGAGGAGTTGGGTACTCCCTAGTGATTAAGGAGTTGGGTACTCTCTGGTGATTGTAATCCTTTGTGAAAATTCTAGTGGATCAGAAATTCTTCTGAGTGAAGGCGGGGACGTGGAGCTGGGTGCTCAAACCTCGAAACAAATCTCTATGTTTGCGATTGGTTTACTTGTATCTTTTACTTTCTATTCATTCATTCTTATATTGTCGATCTATACTCTTACAACAAGATTGCATTGCACATCTTAAACTCTTATTTAGAAGAATCACGAGGAACAAGTTCAGAGCCCTTCACGGGGTATACGACTTCTTTGAGTAATCGTTGCATTATCTCATTTTACATTTGTGCATTGATTAGCTTTACACCTATTTACACCCCTCTAGGTGTGATTTCATCATTGTATGCTCAAAATTAAAAATCTTTATAAACGTGAGCATGAATAGGTGGTAGGTATAATTTATACACTTGATCCTCATTATGTTTTCAATTGGTATCACAATTGATATTTTTATGTTTGTATACTCATATTTGTTTTTGTAAGATCACCTAGAGGGGGGTGAATAGGTGATGGCTAATCTAATGGTCACTTATGAACAATTAATGCGGAATTAAAACTAAGATGACCAAATAAAACTTCTTTTAATTAAACACTTATGTATAACACAAGAGTGTTGCCGAATTCCCCTTGCGAGGCTCTGGACAAACTCCTCTAGATTCCCCTTGAATGGGTTGAGGTGCCGCGTTGGCTCTCTTGGTTGAATACAAGTGTTAGACAATCAATCCCAAGCAATTATATAACAATTAAGCACAAGGGTATATCAAGCATGTAAAGTAAATACAATGTAAGTAATGCAAGATATAATAGAGACAAAAAGAGTAAGAGAGCAAGAGTGAGCAATCGCAAACACAAAGGGTTTGTTTCGAGGTTCGAGCACACTTGCTCTACATCCCCGCCTTCGACACACGAAGGATTTCCACTATGCAAGATCCCACCGGATCTCTCCTCGGTGCCGCAACACCTACAAGCCCTCGGACTCTCTAGTCCCTTACACACCACAAGCCCACCGGCTCGTCGAGGCCGCACCTCAAGCTACAAGTCCTCACTAGGACCCAACAACACCAAGTCCTCACTAGGACCCGAAACAAACCGCGAACACAACCGTCCGCCTTCTCAAAGAACAAAGATGAACTTTGGTGATCACAACTCTTGATCACCTAAAATCCTCTCACAATAACACTCCTATAGAATGAATAGCTCAATGGATGCTCAAGTGTAGTGTGAGAAATCAAGGAAAGAACTTTTGATGGAAAACTCAAGAAATCACAATAAACACTCTCTTGATAAAATCCCTTTTGATAGGAAATATTGGCACTCTATTTTGTGGAGAAAACTTCTGAAATCACTTGGAAAAACTGGCTCAAGAAGTCCTCAAAATCTTAGCTTCAAACAATGACAAAACCCCCTTTTATAGAGGCCAGAAAAATCTGACCGTTGGCTCTGTCAGAGCTACCGGTCGACCGGCCCGGTCGACCGGCAACGGTCAAAAATCCGACCGTTGCAGCCTCTGGTCGACCGGCCCGGTCGACCGCGCAACTGGAGAAGAGAGTTAACTCTCTGTCGGTCGACCGGCCCGGTCGACCGATAATTCCCGAGAGCAAAGCTCTCTGAAACGGTCGACCGGCCCGGTCGACCGATCTCCAGTGCACACTGGCGTGCACGTCGTGCACGTCCGGTCGACCGACCCGGTCGACCGGCCTCTGTCAGTTCTGAAAAATCAGAACTGGCAGAACCAGAAAATAGGGATTAAGGATTGGTCTTTTGGCTTAATAAAATCCCAGAAATTCACAGTAAATCCAGAAAAATAGTTTCAATCAAAATAAAAACTGTTTTTCTAAAAATATGTTTTTCTAAAACTTATTTTTCCATAACTTCACAAAATACAAAAACAAGATATTTTGAACTTATAAAGCAAAGTGTGTATGGATATGATCCACCACACAATCAAGATAAAATATCTAGTTTTTGACATAAAGCACTAAACTTGTTTTGGTTAAAAGATATGTATATAAGAAATTACCAAAACCCAAAGTAGATATTTTGTCATAAGGAAAATCTCATCAAATACAAAAACAAGATATACTTTTAAAGCATAGTGTGTATGGATATGATCCACTACACAAATAAGATGAATATCTAGTTTTTGACATAAGGCTCTAAACTTGGTTTTGAAAGATATGTATATAGGTAACATCAAAAACCAAAACATGTATTTTGTCCAATGAAAAAATCTTTTTACCAAAAAGAAAGAGTCTTTTCTAACTAAAAATTCTTTATGAAAAGACAATTAAATCTCAAGAGTGTGTGTGTGATATGACTTGAGCAATCCACCAATCTATTCTATCCTTTACATATTAACTAAAACAAATAAAAATCTTATACCTAGACACAAGTCTTCATCCTCTTGAAGTCTTCACTTGAAGGCTTCTCATCTTCTTGACTTGGTCCAAATGCAATCCACCGAGCTCATCTCTAGATGTGTTCTTGATGCATAGGCTCGTGAATCAACCGGTGCTAGCTTCCAACTCTTGATATTTAATCCTTTGTTGAGCTTTGCACCTACTAAGATCTTGATAAAGAATCTGTCACTAATTAAATAAGATCATTAGCAAATATAACTTCATGAGTTGATCATCATCAAAACTAGAGTGATAGGCCTTTGGGCCAACAGTTTTTTCCTATATATGTATGCTTCAAACTTCAAATAGTATCAATTTTGATTGGTATTTACATTTTCATACATATATATATGATTTGATTGTACTTACAATATCTTTACATCTTAAAGCACAAATTATTTTTATGCTAAGCTTGATTTTCTCCTTAATATCAATTATTTTTTAATTGGTATCTTATACAATTCATACATTATTTTATTAGTATTTCATAAAGGAGGAGAAAAATTCATATTTTATCTTTTAATTGGTTTTATTTTCAATTGGTATCTTACTTCCATTCTTTATGATGAAAAAATACTTAGTTTTAGTATATGCTAACATTTTCAATATTGGTATCAATAAGCTTAAATTGGTATTATTCTCAATTTGATATCCTAATTGCAAAATGAGTTGTGTTTACCCAAAATTTGGTTTGTACTTTCAATTAGTTTTTACATTCAATTGGTATCAAAATTTAGAATTATATTTCAATTGATATCAAAAACGTACAATGTTTCATTTTCTATTTTGTATCAAAATTTACAAGATATTTTCAATTGGTATCTTTTGGTATCTTAAAATTTTTGTTTATTTTCAATTGGTATCATAAATTGGTATCATAATGTTTCGATATATAACTTTATCATAAATTGATATTTTTCAATTGGTATATTAAAGATTGTTTGATTTGTTTTCGCCCCTTTGTTGATGAATTGACAAAAATGGGGAGAAAAATTTTGAGAGTTTATATATGCATGTTTATTCTCTTGTTTAATGCATATTTGTTTTATTTATGCAAAAAGGGGAGAACTATTTGAAGAGTTTTATATGCATGATTAAAGTATTTTGAGAGTTTATATATGCATGTTTATTATTCTTGTTTAATGCATATATGTTTTGTTTATGCAAAATGGGGAGAAGTATTTGGAGAGTTTATTTATATTTATTTTCTCATTTATGCATATATGTGTTGTTTGGTTTATGGATTAATTGAATATCTTTATTGTTTATTGCTATGCATGAGTTAAGGGGGACCTTTTATGAAGCTTAACTTTAATCCATGCATATATAACTTCATGATTTTTGTCATCATCAAAAAGGAGGAGATTGTTGGCCCAAAGGCCCATCGCTCTAGTTTTGATGGTGATTAACTCATATAGTAATAGTTTACTAATGATCTTGTGCTTAATTAATTTCAGATATTTGATCAAGTTCTTAGTAGGTGTTTGGCTTCAACAAAGGAGTTTTGGAGCTTTCATATGTAGATTCAAGAACTCGTGCGTCAAGGTCGCATCTAGCACTCAGTTGGAGTCAAGTTCGTTGGATCGCGTTTGGATCGAGTCGGCTTGGAGACAAGAGGACTTCGGTTTGTGTTTAGTTTAGATTATTTAGATCTTGTATAAAGGTAGATAGTATTGATTGTTCAAGTTCACATACACAGACAAGTTTAAAGTTTATTGGCTTCGGTTTAACCGGTTTTGGTTTTCATATCAAAAACATAGATATATATGTTATATGTATATTGGATTCTATTCATATACAATATGCTTCAAAGTTGTTTCAATAATATGTTTTTGTATCCATTTGAGTTTTAGAGAAAACGATTTTTTCATTTTAAAAATCCAAAAAGTTTTGGAAAATATGGATTTTGTGTTTAAGACGAATTTCAATATCACAAAAATGGTTCAAATTGTTTATAATATGTGTTGAATTTTAGTCACATATATTTGTACTTCAAAGATATTAAAAGAACTTATTTTTGTGAAATTTATGTGATTTTATGGGATTTAGTTTATATTAAAAAGACCAAGTTTTAATCCCTAAAATTGTTTGACCTGGCCTTCTGCCGGTCGACCGAGGCAGAAGTCAGTCGACCGGATCGGTCGATCAATGTGCAGAAACGACGACCAAATGGCTTGAGGTCCAGTCGACTGACCCGGTAGACCGCCAGAGAGTTTTGCTCTCTGGATCTGGCCCCGTCGACCGGGCAAAAAGCTCTGCTCTCGGGTTCTGGCCTCGGTCGACCGCGCGGTCGACCGATGGGTCAAAGCCTGGGATCGGTTGACCTGGTGGTCAACTAGCTGGCTGCAACAGTCATAAATATGACCGTTGGCCGGTCGACCGCAGACCGGGCGGTCGACCAGCAGCAGAATTTTCTGCTGACTTTGTCCCAACGAGTAGTTTTTGAAATGGGTTATAAAATCCCATCCCTTTGGGCTGTTTTGATCAAGAATTTCAAGAGCAAAATTTTTTATCTTTCTAAGTGTTTTAGAAACAAGTTTTTAAGAGTTTTTGGGCTAAAAGATTTATCTTTTATTTTTTTTTAAAGTGTTGGAAAATCAAAGAAAAAGAGAGTCTTTGGGAAATTATTTTGATCTTCATTTTTATTTCATTCTAGAGTTTTTCCCAAGTGTTTTTCTTTCTGATTTGTTTTCCAAACACTTTGTTTTCTCACACTTGAGCTATCATCTCTATCCTACCTATAGGATCTTTGTTTTGTGAGAAAATTGGCTTGTGGTTTGTTAAGACTATGAAGTGTTGTAATCCTCTTTGCCTTGTATTATCCCTCTTATGTAGAGGTGATTGTTGGAGTTTTGGCTTTGTGCCTATCCCTCTAAGTGTAGAGGTGATTGTTGGAGTTTTGACTTTGTGCCTATCCTTCTATGTGTATAGGTGATTGTTGTTGTTTGGCTTAATGCCTTATCCTTCTAGGTGTAGAGGTGATTGTTGTTGTTTGGCTTAATGCCTTATCCCTCTAGTGAGAGGTGATTATTGTTGTGCCTTGCCTCTTGTGTCGAGGTTGTGTTTGTTGGAGAGAGGAGTTGTATACTCCTAGTTGTATTTGCTAAATCCTTAGTGGAGGTTCCCTGTATGGGAAGTCCTATGTGGGCGTATAGTAAAAATCCTTCTGTGTGAAGGCGGGGACGTAGAACAGTAGCTCGAACCTCAAAACGTATCTCGGTGTTTGCAATTGATCCACTATCTCTAAACTCTCTCTTTTATTTCTTGTATTGATTCATATTGTTCATAACTTCATATCATATATGCTTGTTATTGTTTGTGTGCCTATACTATGTTGAATCAAGAGAGCTTAATATAGCACCTCAACTCTTATTTAGAGAAATTTAAAGGAGATAGTCTAGAGCCCGTCACTGGGAATTTGGCTACACTATTTGGTTACACTTAGTGTGTTGCAATTTAGCTTTTAATTCCGTATCATTTGTCATTAGATTAGCCATACACCTATTCACCCCCCTCTAGGTGTATTTTCAAACATTTGAACACTCTAGCATACATATGATTGTGATGTATATGAGCATAATGTACATGAGGTGTATGCCGTGTAGGATGTGCATGAATATGTGAAACTTATTTCTTGCGAAACATAGTTTCCAACCTATTGTGATTAAATGCATATTGGCTCAAAGTGGAGCCCAAACAATCTATGTTCTTCTTCAATGTACAAATATCTTTTTCATTTTTAGAAGAAGCAACATGAGAATCAACATTCTTTTTCTTTTTCATTCAAAATAATCTTCTTTTTCAAAGATTTATTTTCATTTAAAATAGTTTCCTTTTCTTTTGAAATAGAAACAATTTTATTTATTAAAGAATTGTTTTCTTCAAAAGCGACATTCAATTTTGAAGACAAGAAAACATTCTCCTTTTTTAAAAATTCATTTTTCATCAACGAAGTTTTGTTTTCTTTTAAAACTAAGTCTTTTCTTCTTTTAACAAATCATATTTTTGAAAAAGTTTTTGATAAAAGATGCAAGCTCATCATAAGGCACGTCTTTTTCTAGCTTGGATTTGAAATTTACCTCAAGGGGTCATTTCCTTGGACCATGTGGCACATATTGAAAGTAGCACTTCCATCATCCGAGTCACTCTCTATGTGATGTGGTGCTTGGTCTTCAAGAGAGCAAAGAGTGTTCCATACTACAAAAATCAAATCAAAATTAGAAACCCTAGATAGATAATCATCATTTAGGCTTGACTTTAAAGCATGAAGGGCTTTTGCATTAGTCTCAAGAATTTTGCCATTTAAAAAGTAAGAATCTTTAATGGTGGCAAAATAAACATGAATTCCTAGGGCTTTGAGGTACATAGTTTGGAGGATAAGAAAATCAAAATAGGAGGTGTCATGAAATTCATGTGTGTGTATACAAATATTGTGATTAGCTAAAAAGAGGATCTTTAACTCAAGGTTGTTAGACCCAAAATAAGAGCACCAAACTCTGATACCAATTGTAGGTCACCTAGAGGGGGGATGAATAGGTGACTAACTAATCAAATGCACAAACAATGCAAATTAAAAATATTTATGCAAATTAAAACTATTATCTAACACATATAGTATAACCAAATAGTATAGCCGAATTCTCAGTGAAAGGCTCTGGACTATCTCCTCAGGATTCCTCTAAATTAAGAGTTGAGGTGCCACTATGGCTCTCTTGGTTGAATACAAGTGTGAGCAAACAAATAACCCAAAAATATATGTCAATTTAGCATAAATATATCAAGCATATAAAGAGATGAATAAAATAAGCATGCAAGATATAAACACAAGTGTGTGAGAGAGAGATGAGCAAACATGACCATGGAAGATTTGTTTCGAGATATGAGCACACTTGCTCTACGTCCTCGCCTTCAACACTATGAAAAATTTTCACTAGAATCGATATCGCAAGATCACTGAATACCGCAACACTTACAACGAGCTCTCTCAAGAACTCTTGGACCCGCAAGTCCCTCACTTGTTCCCGCAAGAATAATACACGCAAGCACACTAGCTTGCAAGGTTGCACCTTTACAACTTCCCAATACAAGGGGGTGGAACACTTGTGATTACTTCTCTTAATCACAAAAATAACTCTCACAAATAAGGATTCCTAGAGGAATATTTAGCAATAGATGGCTCAAGCTTGTGTGAGAAAACAAGATAGAATGAGTGATGAAAAACTCAATAAAACTCTTTTGAAAATACAAGAGATTAAAAACTCTCTTTGGATATGAAATGAAGCTCTAAAAACTTGCTTAGAAACTCAGAAAAAGAGCCTAAGAAAACAGCCTAAAAATCATTTTCCAAAATCTGGCCAAAGCAGCCCCCTTTTATAGAGTTACAAAAACTAGCCATAAGGACAAAAACCCAGGCTAGATGACCTGCCGGTCGACCGGACCAACCAATGGTCACTTTTCAGACTGTTGGGGTTGCTGGTCGACTGCCTGGATGACGGCACCCAGGTCTTGACCTATCGGTCGACCGCTCGACTGACCGAGGCAAGAACCAGATAGCTGGTCTCTCCAGTCGATCGACCACTCGATCGACCGAGGCCAGATCCAGATAGTAAGCTCTCTGGATCGGTTGACCGACCCTCAAGCCAAGGCCATGTGCACATTCTGTGCACATCGGTCGACCGCTCGGTCAACCGACTCTTGGTTTAGTCGACCGGTCAGTCGACGGCCAGAAGCTCAGAACAGGGTTTTAGGATTTGAAACTTGGTCTTTTAAAATCCTAAAGTTTTATTTAAAATCCATAAAAATTCACAAAAATAAATTCATTGAAACACTTTTAAGTACAAATATGTGTGATCAAAAATCAACACATATTACAAACATGTTGAACTATTTTTGCGACATAAAAATTTAGTCTTAAATCAAAACCTGTATTTTAAATCAAACTTTTAAAATGAAAACTGAATGTTTTCCAAAACTTATTCAAATACGAAAACAAGATATTTAAACACTTTTGAAGCATATGGATATGATCCAATACACATATAAGATGAAATATCTATGTTTTTGACAATAAGCTCAAAAATAGGTTTTGACTTTAACAAAACTTAAAACCATGAAATAGAAACATCAAATAAGTTTTTCTAAACATTTGAACCATTAATGGATAGAACCCAAAACACATATAAACCATATAAACTCATTTTGATGAAATCTATTCATCAAACCAATTATGTATTCTTTGAAGTTCAACCAGTTAAACCGAAACCAAATTTTCTAAAGCAATATCTTTTGAAAATGGTATGTAAATTTTTTTTTTTGTGTGTGTGTATAATGAGCATGAGCAATCTACAACTAAGCTATCTTTTACATTTTATCTAAAACACAAAATCTTAAAACTTACAAACATAACTCAAGTCTTAAAAATCTTCTCTATCTTGACTTGGTCCAAACTTGATCCCTTAGCCAGACTCATCTTTAAGTACTTGATGCAATCTTGATGCGCGAGCTCTTGAATTATCACGTGCTAGCTTCAAAACTTGACTTCGGATCTTTCGTCGAAGCTAAATAACTAAGATCTTGATAGAGTATCTAAAACTAAATGAACACAAGATCATTTGTTCTATAACTACATGAGTTAATAATCATGAAAACTAAAGTGATGGGCCTTTGGGCCAACACTTCTCTCCTCGGGCTCTAATAGCCCCAAATCTATGAGAAAATAGTACAAAGTCAAAAGTGAGGCTCGCCCTCTAGCCTCACCGGAGGCTTCTCAAGGAAAAGCTTCTTTAGAAACTAATCATATGCCTTTCAACAAGGCAAATGGTTCGATCTCTCTTGAGGATTGCGCAACCTCTCTTGAAGCAAACATGGTTTGTGATGAATTCTCTCAGGAGACCCGCAAGACCAGTGTTATAACTCAAGACCAATACAGCGGCAAAGATTAATCTCGCCGTCAATTGTCTCTTGAGGTTCAGCAAACTTGAGTTAACCGCATTCGCGATTGCAAGACCTCTAGTCTAAATGACCAAGATGCAAGTCTTACGGTTCACTTTGACACTGAGTAAACTCAGTTTGTAGGGGGTTCATAACAACTCCTACGATCCAAGCGAATTGCTAATCATCAATGAAGATGTCGAGCTTGTCATCAACAAACAAAAGCTGAAAATAGTATTGTCTGCACCAAACTCGATTCTCGCGTTCAACTACGCGATCAACATGTCTTTCATTCAAAATGTGACACTCACATTCAAATGCAACAGTCACTAGGAAGCGAACTACATATTTCTGCACCAAAATGTGAGACTCACGTTTCACACCCAAAATGCGAGAGTCGCGTTCAGCCAATCGATGTGCCAGAATGCGACTTAACCTTTTCACTTCCAAAACGTGAGAGTCGCGTTCAGCCAAAGGCTATGTCAAAATACGATCTCCGTGTTTCACTTTCAAAAAGCGAGAGTCATGTTCAGCCACAACGGCTAAGTTCAAATCTAAACTAAAAAGTCCTCACCTTCATAGGTTCGAGACTATTTCTTCAGACACCCTTTGGCTGATTTGAGGTACTACTTGAGCAGAAAGAGGGGTGTTCATCAAAATCGCTCCTCAGTGTTATTGCAAGCAGCTCATCTCGACAATACTCTCGATTGCCATTGCGACTTTCAGATGACTAAACCATCAATTTTTAGCCTATTATCAAAGGCTTCAAATTCAAACTTAACCAAAAGGCGACAATCTCATCAGAAGAAGTCATTTTTTGATGTTGAGTACTGGAGGTAACTCCAAATATGGTGGGTCCGAGTGCCACACCAAACAAGTCAAAGAGAAAACAATTAGCTCTCAGTTCTGAGAAATCAGATGTCGAGCATTCCTCAGGCTTAATAAAATACTAGCTAAGCTCGAAGGAATCCACAGACACACTCGGATCCGAACCAGACCAATTGCCCCAATTGACTACAATATGCTGGCTAAAGGGATCAAATCGAATGATAATCACTTTGCTATTGCTGAGTCTCATTCGTCCAACTCTTATGTGGAGAAGGAGGCCTTAGCCATATGGCCAGCCCTCCCGAAGAACTAGCCAGAAGATTTGAAGAGAATCTCGGGTGTAGAAAGTACAACAAGAGATACCTCAAGTTTACAAGAGTTTATCAGCAATCTTAAGAAGATAATAACTCTTTTACTTGAAGGTGAGAGCTCCACCTCTGAAAAAACTGATGGTAAGAATAACTTCAATTATAAAATTCCCAAATCTACATCTAAAGAGGAAGAGAATTCAGAAAAAAAAGTGGATAGCTACATTAAGAGGATGAATGAGCTTGAGAACCGCTTGAAGATTATCGCATATCGAGGCAATCTTTAAGAAGTGGGGGTGCTCAAGCCATACTTGATCGAGTGGGATTTTACTCCATATCCTCCCAGGTTTAAGGCACTGATCTTACAAACTTTTGATGGTAAAATTTCCCTTAACCAATATATATAGTACTTTAAATCCTAAGCAGGGAATGTAGTATCAAACGATGCCATCCTAGCTAGTTTATTCATCGGCACCCTTAAAGGAGTTGCATTTGAATGGTCTTAAAGCTTCCTACTGGCTCTATCAAGAAATAGGCCGATCTAGAGAAGCTCTTCCTGGCATGAGTCATCAAAGATGACACTGAAGTATCCATGCCAACTCTCTTTAATACAAAGTAGAAGAAAGGAGAGTCCATCAATACTTTTGTGGAGAGATTTTGGAGTATGTTGCTCCAATGTCCAAGAGGTATGATTCAATCTACATTGGTAGAAACCTACCACCACAACCTGCAAATAACACTCCTTGGTCAAATAGGAGTGGCTGAATATCACACTTAAAAGCAGCTAGTCTCACATGGCAAGCAGGCAGAAGAAATTATCGCGAGAGTCAAGGCTGAAGAAAAAGAAAGTAAGCCTAGACTTGAGAAGTCAATGTGATGTGCCCCAAAATAATCTTTTCAATCAAAAAAAAAAAAATCTAGCAATGGTGACTACATCTTCTGCCAAACCTCAACAAGGGAGAGGGGGTAATACTTCAGGACTGGTGTGTGCCAACAAGCAATACTCCTTCGAGGATAAGCACATTGTATCCTTGTTCATGCTGCTTCATAAGAGCAACAAAGTCAAGCTACCAGAGGTGAAACACCCTGAAAAAGTGGGCAAGATGGATAATGCCATCTACTGATATCATAGGATGGTTGGATACCTTACAAAGAGCTGTTACATCTTTAAAGATGTTCTTTAAGCTCTAATTGATGCGGATGTACTTAAACTTTGTCCAGAGTAAAAGAAGGTGACTGCTAATATGGCGTCCCTTAGTTCAGCAGGGATCTCCAGTCAGTGCTAGCCGGAGTGGTTCTCATCCAAAAAGGGGAACTAAAGGTGATTAATACCGATCCCCATCACAAGAAGGAGAAAGGTTTTGTCCTTGTTCTAACTCCTCATGGAGAGATAATCTAGGTTCATCTTGACATTATCCAAAGTCAGCAATGGACAACTATGACCAGAAAAAACTTAAAAAGCAAAGCAAGAGCATCTCATTGCAATATGTGAGCGTTCAAAGAAGGTGTCGCTTCTCTCACGGACTCAAAAGAAGAGGAGTCAGCTTTCTCTGCTGACTAAGGTGCTTCTCCCATGTCAAGAACTCGAACTAGTAAGTAACACTTTAAACAGTATGATGAGCTGGTGGCAGCTTTCTTCAAGCCAACCAAGGAGGCAACCGAGCTGCCAACAAAGCAACCAGTAGAAAAGCAGAAAGAGCTTCATTATTCCAAAGTTATTTAAAAAGACAATGCGGAGGGATCAATCAACTCCTTTTCCCTTTGATGTCTTGGCTTAGTTTGCCAACATTCCAGCTCAGATTACTCTTTATGAGCTCTTAAAACTCTCCATGTCTGCAAGGGAAGCTCTTAGAGAGGCACTAGAGGATTCAGAGGATTTTATATCCCAGATTCCAACTGCGCATGAGAAGAAAGATGATAAGCACTATCATCGGGCCTCAAAGTTTACTTGTATTACATTCATACCAAAAGACATATAAATAAAAAGGACACATGATAGACCCTTATATTTCACGAGGTACATTAAATCATCTGAGAGGATACACATTCAAGTCATCCCAGGATCCAAATTTAGCATTACGCCTCGCAGGGTCATGCAACACTTGGGGATTTTCACCCATCGGTTAAGGCCACCCGACTACTATCTATAGCTTCATGATTGTACAAGTTTATTACATATCTATTATTATATTTTACATCTATCCTTAATGTCTTATTTTGCAAATTTGTATTAATGAAGGAAGATAAGATAAGACCAAATAAAAGACAATTACATTCTAATTTAATTGGATCTATTTAGTTAACTAAAGATAATTTCAAATAAATACAGTTAAAATCGGATTTAAAAGAATCAATTTGGTTAGCTTGAAGAATCAAGGAGATAGAGATAAATTCAGAAGTCCAAAGGAACCCCTATCAATGTACAAAGGGATATCTAAAAGATTAGGATGTATATTCAGAAGATTCAGAGAGATAAGACACAATCTAACTGAAGATCAAGGGATAAGACAAAAGTTTATCTCCAACTTTACCTTCAACCTTATCAGAAGATCTTTTCTGTTAGGTAAGAGATTTTGCCCTTATCTTTGTACGCTCTCTTTTGTCTAGTTTTGTCTATAAATACCTATATTTCTGAAAGCAAAAGGGCACCATTTTCAAAAGAGATAGATTCTAGGCTAGGTTATTGCCCTAAATTAGTGTACGTTTTTATTTTTTTGTTCATGTAATTTATGTTTTTATTTATGTAATTCAGAGGAGAGAAGAGTTTCATGAGAGAATGAGAGTGAAAGCTGTGCCGAGTGTGATACAGGTGTAAGTGTTATTCCTTTCTTTCATCGTTACTTTATATAATTGAAAATTACACGTTTATGTTCTTCGTTTACTTTTCTTGTTCTTCATATTTGTTTTTCTTCCACTTCCCTCTGAGAAGCTTGTAAATACAAATGACTACAATATTCTCGAATTTGTCTTGCCCTTGCAAGTGCCCTTGATGGCTTATAGTGATGGATAGCTATTTCTAAATTAGTTTTAGCTTGTACCTTAATTTCTTAGTTTAGCATGGGAATAGTGAAGGTCCTATCTGTCATTTTCGATCGCCTTCAAGCTAAGATCAATCATTGCAATGGATCAAAGGTAAGAGAGTGCCAAAGACGAAAGTTGGTATTTTAGTTTTTCTTTTTTTTTTCTTTAATTCATTAGTTTAGATCACTTCCAATCACAAACTCTCTTTTCTTTACTCTTTTCATTTCTTTTTTAACTAATTTTTATTTTTCACAATCACCATTTTCTCCGATCTACCACTTTCTCCAAATTAATATGCTTTCTTTCTCTTTTCTTTTTAAAGAACACAGATGAACTTTTAACCATTTTAAGTGAACTAAAATAGAACTTACAAGACGCTTCCATCATAAGTCCCTCCTTGTGGATCACGACCCGCATAGTCACTTGCTATCATAGTGGAATTACGAACCTTGAACTTCTATTCTTCATTTCTAAAATTCTATATTTTCTGTGCAGGTTTTATCTCAATAAGAATTTTAGCACTATTGCTGAGGAGGGATGGTAAGTTTTTTTTAGTTTACTTAAAGGTTAAATTTTTCTTCTCTATTCTTTTGTGCAGGAGGAGACATCAAGAAAGTTTTTTCTGCATTGGAAATATCAGTGGCCCTGAACTCTGTTCAAGAAAGGAGAGCCTAGAAGCCCTCAGATTTGTTGCGCAAATGCGGCAAAAGCTGCATTCCTGTGGCAATTTGAGTGAACTAATAACCTGATTTTTTTGCAGGTTAGTTGAATTGCAAAGTTTAAGTTTCTGCAGCTATTTATTTTTTTGTTCAACTCACTGTGTATATTTTTCTAACCTCAACAGTAAATTGTTACTTGTACATACTAAAAAAATGTTTAGACTTGTATTTATGCACGTGTCTAATTCGTTACATTTCATTACTGTTGAAGAGTACTAGAGTAAAGGTACATGTGCATAGCATGTAGCATTAGAAAACATATTTTAAGTGATTTGTATTGCTTAAGTGTTGCTTATACTATATACTTGTATACTGGACTAAATTAAATTAAGGGCTTGTCTTATAAACAAGTTAAGGTGGGGAAGTCATTACCCTCCCTTAACCAAAAAACCATCACCACACTCACTAACCAAGCCTAACTAAAACTGAGTAGACGTTGGCCCTAAGGATATCTCAGACTCAATAAGAGGCAGACCTAAGGGGAAAGTTGATTAAAATTTGACTCTTGCCAAATCGGTATCAAGTGAGAGGCGAAACCTCGAAGGCTGGTAGTTGGCTTAATTAGGCCTGTCGCTTTTAACGCGGATACCTCCTACCAATCTTGTCCTGATCTGGCCAATTAACTTGTGGTTAGATTCTACAATATATCTCCCGTGGACAATCTAACCAGTTAGGAGTCGTCTAGGTCTAAGATTTTTTTTCTAATTTAGTTCTTTCTTTGTTGTTTGTTTGTTTGTTTGCTTTCTTTTGTTTTTGTTTTTGACATCTTTGTGACATGGATTACAATTATAATTATTCTAATGCATATAGTGATCCATACCTCACAGACCTCCTTTAACTCGGATATTACTAACCCAGCATTTCATAACTTTAACCAACCAAGTATGTCGGATTGGTCTTATCCGAATCAATATATGCCCAATCCTAATATTATGAATAAGACTGGAATAATCATTACTACTCTTCACAGAGTCAGTAGGGATATAAATTCACGAGTCATTTTATCAACAACCTTACCGATGTCCAGCTTCATATACGCCTTATCAAAATCTTTGAAGAAAAATCTGAATCAATTAAGAGTATAAAAGCCTTGATTGAGTCTCAAAATTAATTTCAAAACATGTTGGACTCACAATCCCATCATGATTTTCAAATCAAGATTCTTACTCTATTTTTTGAGTCCTAGCACAACAAGAACCTATTGACTTGAAAAACATGATTCAGTTCCAAAATGATTCCTTTAATAAGTTAGAAGCCCTAATGAGTCATTTAATCAATATAGTAAATGATACGAATGAGGAAACTCTGCCTAAAATATTTTTGACTATTTCTGATTGCCCTAGCCTTATTGATAGAAATCAAGAATCATGGTGTGTGGAGACTTTAACCAAAATTCAATTTTCTCACAACATATTGAAGTTGACCAATATCAGCCCATTGACGAATTGGCAAATTTTTATTTTATAAAAATTGAATTTGAATATGAATGTGACCCCAATTCATAACTTTGTGATTCAATTCTAATTTTAAATCTATATTAACTCCAGTATTCTTACTCAATTGGACACGTTTCTCGAGCCAATATTGATTCCTATACCCATAGATTTTTAATTGAACCATCTATTTTGGAAAATCACATTGCATTGATGAGAAAAGAATGTGAATTTTAATTTTTTTATTTGGACACAACTCTTGAACCAAAATTGTCTCTTGAACCCAAAGTTGATTTTTCTGATTTAGTATTAGTTCTCGGACCTTTCATTTCAGAGCCCAAATCATCCATTTCACAAAATCACATTCTATTGTTGGACGATGGTATAGATCATAATGACTCAGTGATGATTTTCCAAGATTGGTCATTGATTGGTCACTAATGTTGCACATTTATTATCATATTTCCATACTTATTATAGAATAAAATTTGCATTGTCCTAATTAAATGTTTAATTTATTTGCAGGCCCATTCCTTAAGGAGACGAAGAGAAACAAGCCCAAAAGCCCACCAAATTCTAATTAATTCAGAATAAATTTGAAATGAAGAAATCAGGGCAAAATCTTGGCATATAAGGAAGGTTGAGAAGAATCCTCCCTGAATCAAGATGAAGAAATCAGGGCAAAATCTTGGCATATAAGGAAGGTTGAGAAGAATCATCCCTGAATCAAGATGAAGAAATCAGAGCAAAATCTTGGCATATAAGGAAGGTTGAGAAGAATCTTCCTGAATCAAGATGAAGAAATCAGGGCAAAATCTGGGCATATAAGGAAGGTTGAGAAGAATCCTCCCTGAATCAAGCACAATCAAAGGCTGTTTTGTCAACTTTTGAAGAAAAACAAGAAAATCAGAAGAAGATACGAGAAATACATCAGACCAGGAGATTCCCCCAATCTTCCTGGGATCTTCTCCTTTAGTTTTTTTTGCCTATAAATACTGGTTTTAGCTGAGCAAAAAGGAGAACAAGGGGCAGGCAAAGATAGGATTAAGACTAGTTTTTCATTTTGTAGTTTACATTTTTTTTCTTTTTATGTAATGTGTATGTAAGCTTAGGTTAGATGAAGATTCATGTAAGTAAGAGATGAAGGCCTATGTTGAGAGTGACACCGATGTACCCTTCTCCTTTCTTCCATCGTTTCAAGCAATAAAAGGTAATATTTTTATGTTCTTCTTTACTTTCATTTTCTTTTCCCTTTTTCTACTTTACCTTCTTTGTTTTTGATGAGTTTGCAAGTGAAGCCAGAAGCATTAGTATAACGATGTTGTGTGAGTGCCAACGATAGTTCATGAAGACGTTCTCCTCCTCAAGATCCGTATCAATTCATTCTTACTCAGCTTGATGATATAATGCGCACGGGGACTGAGCTCGATCGTATGGTCTATGCGTTGAACGCCTCCGAATGCAAGGTAGAACATGCAAAGGTTTTCAGGTAAGTCATCAATCAACCTAGGTAATTTTTCTTCACTCTTCTTTCTTTCTTTTCTTTTATTTCTTTAGTATAGATCACCACCTCTTCCAAATCATTCTTTTCGACTCATTTGTACATAGTCACTTTCTTTCCCCTTTTCTTTGTAAATAGTCATTCTCCATTTCTCTCCACCTTCTTCATCTCTCATTTTCTTTCTAACTTTAAATAACTTTCTTTTTCATTTTCATTTCTTTAAACAAAGAAGAATCTTCGTTTTATCTTCATTAAGATTTCAATAAAGAAACGTAAACGCTTCTATCGCAAAACCCTCCTTGTGGATCACGACCCGCATAGCCACTTACTATAGCGGTAAGAATTGAGCACTTGCACATCTTTATTTCTAAATCTAAAATTCTGTATTTTTTGTGCAGGTTTTACCTCAATCAAATTTTGCCATTGTTGCCGGGAGGGTAATGGTTTTTATTGAAATCTGATTTATATTGAATTTTAGAACTAAAACGAATTTTCTTCTCTGTTGCAGGTTATAGGGCAAGCAAAGCAGGAAAAAAGGATTGCAGAAATATATAAGTGGTCTTGGGCCTCTGTTCTAGAAAACAGAGACCAAGTACCCTCTGAATTGCCGCGTTTGCTCGGCTTTAGCCGCGTTTCCGCGGCAAGGAAGAGTTCACTAGTAACTGTCTTTCTTGCAGGGCTGCTTGTTTTGCAAAATGATAGTTTTCTGCAACTTTATTTCTTATATGCCATCACCAAAAGCCTGCTAACAAATCAACAGTAAAACATTTGTTGAAAAAGTTAAAAAATGGATTAGACGTTTGCATTTTAGGCACGTGTCTTTTTAATTCATTTACTTTACTGTTGAAGAGTGCTGGAGCAAGGTACGTTCGCATTGCATCTAGAATAGGACTCATCTCTTGGTTGATTTACATCGCTTTGAGTGAATCTTGTTTACATATCTTGTACACTTGCACAAACTTATCTTAAGGGCACTAACCCATAACAAGATAAGGTAGGGATTTAATCACCCTTCCTTGGCCCAAAAATCAGATTCCAAGCACTCACTAACCCAAGCCTAATTAAAATGAGTAGACGTTGGCCCTAGGGACATCTCGGACTCAATTAGGAGATTATCCTAAGGGGGAAAGGTGTTGGAATTTGACTCTTGCCAAATCAGTGTCTAGGAAAGGGATTAAGGGCCGAAAGCCCGAAGGTTGGTGGTTATTTAATTAAGGAATGTCTTTGACGGAAAACCTCCCACCAACCTTGCCCTGACCTGGCTGATTAGCTTGTGGTCAAAGTCTGCATTAAACCTCCCGTGGACAGTCTAATCAGTTAGGAGTCGTCTAGGTCATAGGTCTACCCTAACTTAGGCTAGAATTATTATTTTTTGTTTATTTGTTTATTTTTCTTTCTTTTTGTTTGTATTCCATTGTGTGATATGGCTTATAATAATAATTTTTCAATTTCAATAATAATCCATATTACACATCAAACTCTTTTTCGGATATTACCAACCCCGCATATCATAACTTTAACCAACCTAGTGTGCCGGATTGGTTTTATCCGAATCAATATAACCATGTCCCCAATCTTATAACCATAATTTCCATAACGATTTCAACTCTTCACAGAGTCAGTGGGGATTCACCTACCCCGAGTCAAATTTTCAACCAAATGTCCCCCCTCTCCACCTAGTCCACAATATTTTCAAGATTCCTACTCAGATCCACCAGTCCAAAATAGAAAACTATCAATTTTGCAAATAAGTATGCGTGAGTCCAAACACAAATCCCAAAATCTGATGGACTCACAATTCACTACCAATTCCAAGATAACACTTCATCTTTTTAACACAACAATGAACATATCACCTATGAAGAGATGCTTGAAGCCATGACTCAGGCTCAAAACGCTCGTAATCACGACATAGAAATGATGGTCCAATCTTTACATTCTAACCGTTTGGCCAGTTCTGATGTCGGTAACCATTCTGTTAGAGCCGAAGAGTCATGTAGTTTTGGAAATCAAGGTTCCATTTCAGAACCGTTATTTGAACTTGCCCAAACTCCAAATAATATTGATAGTTTGGCAAGTTATCCCTTGCCTGAAATCGAACTTGAAAATGAATATGATCATGAACCTCAACTTAGTGATTCAATTTTACTTCCTGATTCAATAATGACTCCGGTGTCTTCACCTGATTTCAACCTTTTTCCCGAGTCAACATTGGATCCTGTGCCAATTCATCATGAAATTGAATCACCTATTATTGATGATCATATTGAACTTGACCAATTGTACACTTTTGAAAATCTTATTGACAAATTGGCAAGTTCTCATTTTTTGATATTGAACTCAAAGAGATATGTGATCTAGATTCTCAAATCTGTGATCCAGTTTAACTTTCTGAATCAATATTGACTCCTGTTTTGTTACCAAACTTGAGTAATATTTTAGAGTCAGTTTTGATTCCACCACCTATCATTCTTGAACTTGAATCACCAATATTAAGTCACATCCCATTGTTAGAAAATACATGTGGACTTAAGTTTCAACTTCTTGACTTGGACCCAATTTCTGAACCTATTTCGACTCTTGAACCTTTATTTGACTTAAGTCACTTTCCTGAGTCGGTATTAGTTCTTGTCCTTCCTGAGTCCAAGTCAATCATTCTATCTTTTCACACTCCATTCTGGGACGACGTGGTTGACAAATTTGACTCTGAAATCAGTTATGGAATTTGAAAATTAGATGGGGTCAAATACTTAATAAAAATCCTTCATGGATACACAATCTTAATGGGTTATATTAGAGAAACTTCTGGTGGGTTCCTCCAAACCCAACGAAAAGTCGATTGGGCCGCATTTCGTGGACCAATCAGACCACCACCAGAACCACCACCTTAAGGTAACATTCTCCTTCCCTTTCTTCTTTTTCATGCATCTATGCATTAATTCATACATTGAGGACAATGCATGAGATAGGTGTGGGGGAGGGTCTAACATAACTTAGGTTTTTCTTTTTATTAAAAAAAATTAACATTTTCTTTACCTTTAAAAACTTTTTGAAAATAGAAATAATATTTTGACATATTTTTTGTAAGAAATTAAGTTAATTTTAAGCAATAGGAAAATTCAAATTAGGATTTCTTATACTTGGTCAAAATAAGATTATTTGTTTGATTTTTAGGGTTAGGAAGATAATTTGTTAAAGTAATTTAGTCTTGATCTTTACCTTGATGAAATATGCACACTTCATACACTTACACACTTAGGGTTCAAAAACAAAGATTCTTATGCCTTATAAAAAAGAAAAAAGAAAAAGAAAAAAAAGATAAACAAATCTAATTATTGATTAGCTAGGTGCTTTGTGTTGGCCCAAAGGCCTATCACTCTAGTTTTGATGATGATCAACTCATGTAGTTATATTTGCTAATGATCTTGTTTAATTAGTGACAGATTCTTTATCAAGATCTTAGTAGGTGCAAAGCTCAACAAAGGATTAAATGTCAAGATTTGGAGCTAGCACGGGGTGATCCAAGGAGCTTTGGATCAAGCTTGGACCAAGTCAAGAAGATGAGAAGCCTTCAAGGGAAGACTTCAAGAAGTTGAAGACTTGTGTCTAGGTATAAGATTTTTATTTGTTTTAGATAAATATGTAAAGGATAGAATAGATTGGTGGATTGCTCAAGTATATCTTACGCACACACTCTTGATAGAATTGCTTTCATAAAAAGATTTTCATGTTTAGAAAAGAATTTTTATTTGAGAAAAAGATTTTTCATTGGACAAAATACATGTCTTGGTTTTTGATGTTACCTATATACATATCTTTCAAAACCAAGTTTAGTGCTTTATGTCAAAAACTAGATATTTCATCTTGATTGTGTAGTGGATCATATCCATACACACTATGCTTTAAAGTATATCTTGTTTTTGTATTTGATAAGATTTTCCTTATGACAAAATATCTACTTGGGTTTTGGTAATCTCTTATATACATATCCTTTAACCAAAACAAGTTTAGTGCTTTATGTCAAAAACTAGATATTTCATCTTGATTGTGTAGTGGATCATATCCATACACACTATGCCTTAAAGTATATCTGTTTTTGTATTTGATGAAAATTTGGAAAAACATGTTGATTTAGAAAAACAGTTTTTATTATGAGCCAATATTTTCAAGTTACAAAAATAGTCAAATCTTTAATAACATGCCTTGATTTTGTGCAAGCATGTTTCTATATTATAAAACTATTTTTTGTAGAATTTCTAAGTATTTATGGGATTTTTTTTATTAAGCCAAAAAGACCAATCTTTAAATCCCAAATTTTCTGGTTCTGGCAGTTCTGATTTTTCAGAACTGACAGTGGCCGGTCGACCGGGTCGGTCGACCGGACGTGCACAGACGTGCACGCCTGTGTGCACTGGAGAACGGTCGACCGTGCCGGTCGACCGCTTCAGAGAGTCTGCTCTCTGGAAATTCCGGTCGACCGCACCGGTCGACCGACAGAGAAGTAATTCTCTGCTCCAGGTGCGCGGTCGACCGGGCCGGTCGACGGAGGCTCCAACGGTCGGATTCTTGACCGTTGGCGGTCGACCGGACCGGTTGACCGGCAGCTCTGACAGAGCCCAACGGTCAGATTTTTCTGGCCTCTATAAAAGGGGGTTTTGTCATTGTTTGAAGCTAAGATTTTAGGAGAGCTTTTGTCCAGTTATTTCCATTCTTTTAGCAGAGTTTTCTCCACAAAATAGAGTGCCAATATTTTCTATCAAAAGGGATTTTATCAAGAGAGTGTTTATTGTGATTTCTTGAGTTTTCCATCAAAGTTCTTTCCTTGATTTCTCACACTACACTTGAGCATCCATAGTTATATCTATCCTATAGGAGTGTTGTAGTGAGAGTTTTGTTAGGTGATCAAGTGTTTAGATCACCAAGATCTTTCTTTGTATTTGAGGAAGCGGGCACGTGTGCTCGGGGTGTTTTGAGTTCGGGTGCGGACTTGTTGTACGAGGTGCGGCCTCGACGAGCCGGTGGGCTTGTGGTGTGTAAGGGACTCTGGGAGTCCGAGGGCTTGTAGGTGTTGCGGCACCAAGGAGAGATCCGGTTGGATCGTGCATAGTGAAAATCCTTCGTGTGTCGAAGGCGGGGATGTAGAGCAAGTGTGCTCGAACCTCGAAACAAACCCTTTGTGTTTGCGATTGCTCACTCTTGCTCTCTTACTCTTTTTGTCTCACTTATATCTTGCATTACTTTATAGTCTTTATCTTTATATGCATGATATACCTTTGTGCTCATAATTGCTATACTTGCTTGGGATTGTTATTAACACTAGTATTCAACCAAGAGAGCCAACGCGGCACCTCAACCCATTCAAGGGGAATCTAGAGGAGTTTGTCCAGAGCCTCGCAAGGGGAATTCGGCAACACTCTTGTGTTATACATAAGTGTTCAATTAAAAGAAGTTTAATTGGGTCAACTTAGTTTTAATTCCGCATTATTTGTTCATAAGTGACCATTAGATTAGCCATCACCTATTCACCCCCCCTCTAGGTGATCTTACAATTGGTATCAGAGCCAAGTGCTCTTGATATTAGGTCTAACAACCTAGAGTTAAAGATCCTCATTTTTAGGCTAATCACAATATTTTGTACACACACTATGGACTTCATGTCACCACCCACCTTTGACATTCTTAACATCCAAATTTGGAAGGTTAAGATGTCTTTGTTCCTCAAAGGACTTGGCCTTAGTGTATATCTTGCCACAACTAATAAAGAATATTGCTTAAATGGTAAGAACATTGAGGCTAATGCAAAAGCCCTTCATGCTATTAAGTCAACCCTAAATGATGATTATTTATCTAGGGTTTCTAATGTTGAATCGGCTTTTGTAGCTTGGAACATCATCACCTCCCTTGGCGAAAAGGACCTATACTATGCGGGGAGCGATTCGGACGTTGGAAGCGACATCTCCAACGTATGCTATATGGTCCAAGGGGATAACCCCCTTGAGGTAAACTCCGAATCCGATGATGAGGACATGTCATATGATGAGCTCACTTCATTTTGCCAAACAATTCTTGAGAAATATGACATGATTAAAAGGAAAATAAAAATTTGAAAAAGAAAATTGCTTGCATGCATATAGAACAAGATTCTTTTAAATCTAACATTGCATGTTTAGAAAAGGACAACAACAATTTGAAAAAGAATTTTGATGCCATGATTAATGAAAAAGATTCATTAGAAAATAAAATGGCATGCTTAGAAAAGGAAAATAAAGTTTTAAAAAATGAGAATGTTTCCTTGCTTACAAAATTGAATGATTTATGTGAAGGGAACACTATTTTGAAAAATAAGATTGATTTGGTGAAAAAAACAAAAGGAAGTTGTTTTTCAAGAAAATAAATCTTTAAAAAGAAAAATTTGTGAAAAAGAAAAGGAAAATGTTTGTAAAAAGAAAAAGAAAATTGTTCATATATCTCATCATGTTTCTCATGCACACATTGATCAAAATGAGATTAAAAATTTGAAAAATAAAATTGATAATTTGAGCTCTAATTTGAGCTCATGTGCTTTCAATCATACTAGATTGGAATCCTTGTTTCAAAAGAAACAAGTTCCTCATACTCATGCACATTCACATCATGCATATGCTTATGATGCACATCATGCTCACACTCCCACTCATAAGTATGCTAAGATGTACACATGTACACATTGTGGCCGCAAAGGCCATTAGCAAAATTTTGTTATGAAAGGTTAAATGTTCTTATTTTTGATAAAAATAAAAATGCTTGGGTTCCTTACAAGACTAACCCCATAGGACCCAAGAAAATATGGGTACCAAAATCCCCACCTTGTGTATTTGATGTAGGTGAGGAATCTCTCAAAACGTGAGAGATTGGTGCCTTGATGGTGGGTGCATTTGAACTAAAATGACACATACTTGGAGCACCGCTATCAAGGAACTTTGGTGGGTCAACTACCATGCTAGGAGCTTTTGAGTTGGTAACGATTTCTAAACTCCTATTTCATTTATGCACATGCTTTTAATTTCATGTAGCATGTTCATATTTTTTTGGTGCTTCATGTGGCATTTACATGCTTAAATGTAGAATGTGTCAAAACTTGCATTTATATATATATGAATAGTGAACTACAATTGACTCATATATATTTGAACTTCATGCTCATTTGTATCCACTATATGCATGTGTACAGGCTAGTTTTGATGATTCGGTCATTTATACTTGTTATGCCTATCTTTGATCTTACTTCATGTATATGTGTGTTTAATTCAAATCTAATAAATATACATGTATACCCCTTGAGTCATTTGCCTTCATGCAATATATATTGGACTCTTTTCATATTTGGGATATGTATGCATATTGTTAGAATTGGATAAATCATACATATACCATGAAGATTAGTATTTTAAATAAAAAAAAATAAAAAAATTTTTCATGTTTTTGATTTGTACAACAAAATGTGATTTATTATCTTTTTGAGCTTGAATGACTATTTTCATAAAAATGCTATTTACATGATCTTTTGAACACTCATCTTTATGATACAAAATATTTTGAGCTTTATAGACCATGAGTGATTAAATCTTTATGTATTTAGCAATGCTTTATGAAAAATATATGATTGTTTTAAGATGAAAAATAAGATTTTCATGAGATTCATGCTTCACTTTCTATTTTCATGAAAATACCATTTACATAACTTTGAACACTCATCTTTTATGATAAAAGATAATTTTTGAGCTTTATGGACTATGAGTGCTTAAACTTGTATGTATTTAGTATAATTCATGAATAACATATGATTTCATGTTTTTTTTGAAGGATCTTTAACTAGTTTTTCAAAAATTATTTATAACTAGTTATTTATTCTTCAAATTTGGTAGTGCTTAGACATAACTATCTTTTAAACCTACCAATTTTTGGTTATCAGTATATACATGATTTACAGTGTTAATTTTACAATTGGTATATTACTCACATTTTGGTTCCTATATATGTATGCCCTAATTTTCAAATTGGTCTTATCTATTCACATACATATATATGATTTCCATGTGCTTGCTTTACAATTGATTTACATTCTTAAAGCACAAAAGTTTATGCGAAGTTAAGTTAACACCTTATATTAACTATGCATAAGCTTATGGAAAATAAAAAGATTTTATTTTAGATTTTTCATTTGGTATCTATATGCTTCAACTTCAAATTTGCTATATAATTACAATTGATATCAATATGTTTGAAACAATAAAAGATTTTGCAATGATAACTTGATATCACACATCTTCAAGTGCTATTTTCTATTGGTATCAAAATTACAAATTATGATTGGTTCAAAATTTGTTTTATTGAGAAAAGTTCAAAATTTTGTTTTGATAAAAAAAAAATTAAAAATGTTTTGTTTTGTATTTCCTATATGCAAGGAGAGCTTAACATCTCTCTTACATATAGATTCATGTTGAGTATATTATAAATTGAGGAGCTTGACATCTCTTCTTTATATGATATACGTGTGTAGGGGGAGCTTCACATCTCCTTCTATGCATTACATAATATGTGTTATGTGAGTTAGGGCTTGTCATCCCTTCTTCATGTAATGCATATGTGTAGGGAAGTTAACTTAGCGTCATCCTCTTCATGAATGTATATCGCATATAAATCTTATTGATTGATTTGATTTTACCCTCCTTGATTTCCTTATTTTTGACAAAAAGGGGGAGAAAATTTGTTTGATGATTTGAACTTTGAACCCTTTGTTGATGATTGACAAAAAGGGGGAGAAGTATTTGAGTTATATGCATGATTTCGTTAAGGGGAAGAAGTATTTGTTCCTTACTTAAGGGAGAGAAAGATTTTGAGATGATTTTGAGTTTTTATACTTGTGCTTTTACTCATGCATAGCAATAATATAATAAGATAAAAGTTTGAGAAAAAGATTTGTGCATTCATTTGCATACATATTTATGTGCTTTAATGTCATATCTATTTATTTCTAGTGATGCATGAGTTAAGGGGGAGCTTCTTTGAAGCTTTACTTTAATCCATGCATATATAACTTCATGAGTTTTGTCATCATCAAAAAGGGGGAGATTGTTGGCCCAAAGGCCTATCACTCTAGTTTTGATGATGATCAACTCATGTAGTTATATTTGCTAATGATCTTGTTTAATTAGTGACAGATTCTTTATCAAGATCTTAGTAGGTGCAAAGCTCAACAAAGGATTAAATGTCAAGATTTGGAGTTAGCACGGGGTGATCCAAGGAGCTTTGGATCAAGCTTGGACCAAGTCAAAAAGATGAGAAGCCTTCAAGGGAAGACTTCAAGAAGTTGAAGACTTGTGTCTAGGTATAAGATTTTTATTTGTTTTAGATAAATATTTAAAGGATAGAATAGATTGGTGGATTGCTCAAGTATATCTTACGCACACACTCTTGATAGAATTGCTTTCATAAAAAGATTTTCATGTTTAGAAAAGAATTTTTATTTGAGAAAAAGATTTTTCATTGGACAAAATACATGTCTTGGTTTTTGATGTTACCTATATACATATCTTTCAAAACCAAGTTTAGTGCTTTATGTCAAAAACTAGATATTTCATCTTGATTGTGTAGTGGATCATATCCATACACACTATGCTTTAAAGTATATCTTGTTTTTGTATTTGATAAGATTTTCCTTATGACAAATATCTACTTTGGGTTTTGGTAATCTCTTATATACATATCCTTTAACCAAAACAAGTTTAGTGCTTTATGTCAAAAACTAGATATTTCATCTTGATTGTGTAGTGGATCATATCCATACACACTATGTCTTAAAGTATATCTTGTTTTTTATTTGATGAAAATTTGGAAAAACATGTTGATTTAGAAAAACAGTTTTTATTATGAGCCAATATTTTCAAGTTACAAAAATAGTCAAATCTTTAATAACATGCCTTGATTTTGTGCAAGCATGTTTCTATATTATAAAACTATTTTTTGTAGAATTTCTAAGTATTTATGGGATTTTTTTTATTAAGCCAAAAAGACCAATCTTTAAATCCCAAATTTTCTGGTTCTGGCAGTTCTGATTTTTCAGAACTGACAGTGGCCGGTCGACCGGGTCGGTCGACCGGACATGCACAGACGTGCACGCCTGTGTGCACTGGAGAACGGTCGACCGTGCCGGTCGACCGCTTCAGAGAGTCTGCTCTCTGGAAATTCCGGTCGACCGCACCGGTCGACCGACAGAGAAGTAATTCTCTGCTCCAGGTGCGCGGTCGACCGGGCCGGTCGACCGGAGGCTCCAACGGTTGGATTCTTGACCGTTGGCGGTCGACCGGACCGGTCGACCGGCAGCTCTGACAGAGCCAACGGTCAGATTTTTCTGGCCTCTATAAAAGGGGGTTTTGTCATTGTTTGAAGCTAAGATTTTAGGAGAGCTTTTGTTCAGTTATTTCCATTCTTTTAGCAGAGTTTTCTCCACAAAATAGAGTGCCAATATTTCCTATCAAAAGGGATTTTATCAAGAGAGTGTTTATTGTGATTTCTTGAGTTTTCCATCAAAGTTCTTTCCTTGATTTCTCACACTACACTTGAGCATCCATAGTTATATCTATCCTATAGGAGTGTTGTAGTGAGAGTTTTGTTAGGTGATCAAGTGTTTAGATCACCAAGATCTTTCTTTGTATTTGAGGAAGCGGGCACGTGTGCTCGCGGTGTTTTGAGTTCGGGTGCGGACTTGTTGTACGAGGTGCGGCCTCGACGAGCCGGTGGGCTTGTGGTGTGTAAGGGACTCTGGGAGTCCGAGGGCTTGTAGGTGTTGCGGCACCAAGGAGAGATCCGGTTGGATCGTGCATAGTGGAAATCCTTCGTGTGTCGAAGGCGGGGATGTAGAGCAAGTGTGCTCGAACCTCGAAACAAACCCTTTGTGTTTGCGATTGCTCACTCTTGCTCTCTTACTCTTTTTGTCTCACTTATATCTTGCATTACTTATAGTCTTTATCTTTTATATGCATGATATACCTTTGTGCTCATAATTGCTATACTTGCTTGGGATTGTTATTAATACTAGTATTCAACCAAGAGAGCCAACGCGGCACCTCAACCCATTCAAGGGGAATCTAGAGGAGTTTGTCCAGAGCCTCGCAAGGGGAATTCGGCAACACTCTTGTGTTATACATAAGTGTTCAATTAAAAGATGTTTAATTTTGTCAACTTAGTTTTAATTCCGCATTATTTGTTCATAAGTGACCATTAGATTAGCCATCACCTATTCACCCCCCCTCTAGGTGATCTTACACTTTGGCCTAAGCAAGCCTTAGTATTTATGCGAAAGATGATTAGATAAGTTTGAAAATATATATATATATATATATATATATATATATATATAATATATATATATATATATATATATATATATATAAACATTCTCTGATTAAGCTGAGTATTTGTGCCTAATAAAGCATAAGTATTCACGCCTAAAAGAGGTTCAAATAATAAAATCCTTAGTTTTGTGGCCTTATTTGCTCGAGTCCTTAAGTCCTTGGGGGTGTTTTCTCACCCGGTGCCCTAGGACCGTTTGGTTTGGGAGTCATCGATTAAAGGCTCGTTACATGGGCAGATTAGAAAGCCTAATAGAACTAAGGAATAATACAAAAAAAAATTATATATATATATATATAATAATAAATGAGGCATAACAGTTAGAGTTAAAGAACCCTTAGTCAAAATTTTCACAATCACAAGGTGCATATGACTTAAGGTAAAGTAATAGACCAGATGAGAAGTACAATTTGATTCTTTACTTTGATTGATAACAAATTTTTGAATAGAGACTAAGTTTAAGAATGAAAAATTCAGTTTTCCTATAACTTATAGATTGCTTAAATCTTACAATTATATTTCAAATATTTTCTATTTCAAAATGCTTTTCGAAAATACTAACTCTTTGTTTCTCTTTCTTTAAGGATTTTGTGGGTGTAATCCACTGAAAACCCTCACGAGACAAAACTCGTCCTCTAGGGGAAACCTAGAGGTTTAACGGCTTGTTGCACATGCTCAGTGCAATCGCGTGAACTGGAAAGTGGTCTAAAATAATCCTTAGTATAGTTTAGTTGTTTGCTCGAGGACGAGCAAAAGATAGGCATGGGGGTGTGATTGGTCACTAATGTTGCACATTTATTATCATATTTTCATACTTATTATAGAATAAAATTTGCATTGTACTAATTAAATGTTTAATTTATTTGCAGGCCCATTCCTTAAGGAGATGAAGAGAAACAAGCCCAAAAGCCCACCAAATTCTGATTAATTAAGAATAAATTTGAAATGAAGAAATCAGGACAAAATCTTAGCATATAAGGAAGGTTGAGAAGAATCCTCCCTGAATCAAGATGAAGAAATTAGGGCAACATCTTGGCATATAAGGAAGGTTGAGAAGAATCCTCCCTGAATCAAGATGAAGAAATCAGGGTAAAATCTTGGCATATAAGGAAGGTTGAGAAGAATTCTCCCTGAATCAAGATGAAGAAATCAGGGCAAAATCTTGACATATGAGGAAGGTTGAGAAGAATCTCCCTGAATCAAGATGAAGAAATCAGGGCAAAATCTTGGCATATAAGGAAGGTTGAGAAGAATCCTCCCTGAATCAAGATGAAGAAATCAGGGCAAAATCTTGGCATATAAGGAAGGTTGAGAAGAATCCTCCCTGAATCAAGCACAATCAAAGGCTGTTTTGTCAACTTTTGAAGCAAAAATAAGAAAATCAGAAGAAGATACGGGAAATACATCAGACCAGGAGATTCCCCCAATCTTCCTGGGATCTTCTCCTTTAGTTTTTTTACACCTATAAATACTGGTTTTAGCTGAGCAAAAAGGAGAACAAGGGGCAGGCAGAGATAGGATTTAGACTAGTTTTTCATTTTGTAGTTTAGGTTTTTCTTTTCTTTTTATGTAATGTGTATGTAAGCTTAGGTTAGATGAAGATTCATGTAAGTAAGAGATGAAGGCCTATGTTGAGAGTGACACTGATGTATCCTTCTCCTTTCTTCCATCGTTTCAAGCAATAAAAGGTAATATTTTTATGTTCTTCTTTACTTTCATTTTCTTTTCCCTCTTTCTACTTTACCTCCTTTGTTTTTGATGAGTTTGCAAGTGAAGTCAGAAGCATTAGTATAACGATGTGTATGAGTGCAAACGATAGTTCATGAAGACATTCTCCTCCTTAAGATCCGTATCAATTCATTCTTGCTCAGCTTGATGATATAATGCGCATGGGGACTGAGCTCGATCGTATGGTCTATGCGTTGAACGCCTCCGAATGCAAGGTAGAACATGCAAAGGTTTCCAGGTAAGTCATCAATCAACCTAGGTAATTTTTTCTTCACTCTTCTTTCTTTCTTTTCTTTTATTTCTTTAGTATAGATCACCACCTCTCCAAATCATTCTTTTTTGACTCATTTGTACATAGTCACTTTCTTCCCCTTTTCTTTGTAAATAGTCATTCTCCATTTCTCTCCACCTTCTTCATCTCTCATTTTCTTTCTAACTTTAACATAACTTTCTTTTTCATTTTCATTTCTTTAAACAAAGTAGAATCTTCATTTTATCTTCATTAAGATTTCAATAAAGATACGTAAACGCTTCTATCGCAAAACCCTCCTTGTGGATCACGACCCGCATAGCCACTTGCTATAGCGGTAAGAATTGAGCACTTGCACATCTTTATTTCTAAATCTAAAATTCTGTATTTTTTGTGCAGGTTTTACCTCAATCAGTCATACAAAGGGAATGATTTCATGATATGAACATGCTTGATTTTATTTATATTGGGGATTGTAAATATGTAAATAAGAAAGAGGTCATCCAAGGTGGTTTTTTAGATAATCCATAATATTTAGATTGGATAGCAACGCTTGGCCCAATCCGACCCCCTTGGAGCCACCACTCTAAGGTAATATTTTCCTTCCCTTTCTTCTTTTGATGCATATATGAATTCATCCATACATTGAGGATAATGCATGAAATAGGTGTAGGGGAGGGTTCTAACATAAAATAGGTTTTTCTTTTGATTTATAAAAAATATATATATAACATTTTCTTTACTTTTAAAAACTTTTGAAGAGAAACAATATTTTTACCTATTTTTTGTAAGAAATTAAGTTAATTTTAAGGAAAAGGAGAATGATTGAGTTTTTACCTGCACAAAAATATAGAATTTCAGAATTTTTATAATAATAATGCAAGGCGCTCAATTCTACCGCTATAGCAAGTGGATATGCGGGTCGTGATCCACATGGAGGGACTAGCGATGGAAGCGTTTTAATAAGTTTTCTTATATGCTATAATCAATGGTTAAAATTCTTCTTTTAATTATTCAAAGAAAATGAAAAAGAGTTAAAGTTAAGTTAGGAAGGAAGTGATAGATAGTAAAGGTGGGAAAAATAGAAGTGGATATGTACAAAGAAGTTGAAAAAGAGTGAAAGAGATTTGAAAGATTGTAGTGTTGGTAATTTACACTAAAATTAAAAGAAAAGAAAACTAAAACCTAAAAAACGTTACTTACCTCTTCAACGCCTGCTTACCTTTGACCCATATCGACGATGTACCTTTGCTTGAAGGCGAGCAAAGTATGACAAATAGGATCTTAGCCGTTCCCGTATTACACTATGAAATTAAGGGCAAGCTACACTATCATAGAAATGGATATCCATCACCGTAAGCCATCAACGACACTTGCAAGGGCAAGGCAACTTCAAGGCTATCAGTTTCATTTGGATCCACAAGCACAGAAGAGGGAAGTAAACGAAAACAAGAGTAAAGAAGAAGAAACTTCGATTCGATTCAAATAACAATGGAAGAAAAGATTATTTACACCGGTGTCACCTTTAATACAAGCTTGCTCTCATTCCTCCATGAAAGTATACTCTTCTCTTAACTTCATAATGAAAATAAAAATTATATGAAAGAAAATAAAAAACCTAAGTTGCAAACTACAAATTAGAATAAATTCTACTCTTTGCCTGGTCGTCCCCTTTGCTTTTGAGATTGCATGTAGTTATAGGAGAAATGCAGAGGTTAGAGGAGTATGAAGATAGGGGAAGCTGGACATTTCTGAATTTGAATCCTCCCCTTATCTCTAAACTTGATTTGATGTGGATAGTCAGCTCTGATCTGCAGCTTGTTGGCACGTTGATCGCTGAATATTACTTATCAAATGACAGAATTAGAAATATTGATCCACTTAAGAGTTATAACCCTTTAAGTCTTCTTTCTGGAACATCTTGAATCATTAGATTTGAATTTCGGTAGCGAAAGTTATGATTCAAATATTAAAATATATCCAATTAAAATCTAAGTCAAATTTGCTTCATCTCATCAGTTGATCGTCTCTCTATCCATTTATCCCTTTGGATTTGGACTCTGTATTTGATGTTATGCTCAGTTGATCTTTAGATTTAACAACTTGAATCACCAAAAACTGAATTTAACCAATTGGATTTGGGATCATCCTCCTCTAACCAAATAGATCTACTTAAATTTGAATTTAACTGATATTTATTTGATTTTATCCTCATTCTTCCCATAATTTTCTTCTACAAAATAGATATTTAAGATAAGGAATTTAGCAGATTCATTATATGATAAATGTGAAATTGAAATAAAGAATAATGCAATAAATGTATGCAATCACACCCCTACACCTATCTTTTGCTCGTCCTCGAGCAAAATAACAAAACTAAATCAAAGATTATTAGACCACTTTCGCAGGTTACACGATTGCACTGAGCATGTGCAACAAGCCGTTAAACCTCTAGGTTTCCCCTAGAGGACGAGTTTTGTCTCGTGAGGGTTTTCAGTAGATCACACCCACAAAATCCATAAAGAAAGAGAAACAAAGTATTAGTATTTTGAAAACACATTTTGAAAAAAAATATTTGAAGTATTACTGTAACAATTAAATAATTTATAAGTTATAGGAAAACTGAACTTTTCATTGCTAAACTTAGTCTTTATTCAAAAACTTGTTATCAGTCAAGGCAATGAGTCAAGCTGTATTTTTCATCTAGTCTATTACTTTACCCTAAGTCATAAGCACCTTCGTGATCGTAAAATTTTGACTAAGAGTTCTTTAACTCTAACTCTTATGTCTTTTTTATTTATTTATTTTTTATTTTTGGTGGTAATATTCCTTAGTTCTACTAGGCTTTCTAACCTGCCCATGTAACGAGCCTTAATCTGTGACTCCTATATCAAACGGTCTTTGGGTACCGAGTGAGAAGACACCCAAGGACTTAAGGATTCGAGCAAATAAGGCCACAAAACTAAGGATTTTATTATATGAACTGCCTTTAGGCGTGAGTACTTATGCTTTATGAGGCACAAATACCCAGCTTAGTCACATGATTTATATATATATATATTTTTCTTTTTTCTTTTTCTTTTTTCTTTTTTCTTTTTTTAATAAGGCATAAGAATCTTTATTTTTGAACCCTAAGTTTGTAAGTGTATGAAGCATGCATATTTCATCAAGGTAAAAATCAAGACTAAATTACTTTCACAAATTTTCTTCCTAACCTTAGAAATCAAACAAATAATCTTATTTTGACCAAGTATAAGAAATCCTAATTTTGATTTTCCTATTACTTAAAATTGACTTAATTTCTTACAAAAAAATATGTCAAAATATTTTTTCTATTTTCAAAAAAGTTTTTAAAGTAAAGAAAATGTTAAATTGCTTTTTAATAAAAACAAAAACCTAAGTTATATTATAACCCTCTCCCACACCTATCTCATGCATTGTCCTCAATGTATGAATTATGCATAGATGCATGAAAAAGAAGAAAGGGAAGGAAAATATTACCGTAAGGTGGTGGTGGTGATCTGATTGGTCTACGAAATGCGGCCCAATCTAATTTGCGTGGAGTTTGGAGGAACCCACCAAAAAATCTCTATAATATACCCACTAGAATGATGTATATATGAATGGTTTTTATTAAAAAATTTACCCCATCTAATTTCCAAATTTCACAAATAATTTCGGAGTCAATTTTATCAACACCCTTATCCCAAAATAGAGTGTAAATAGATGGAAGGATTGACTTGGACTTAGGAAGTACGAAAACTAATACCGACTCAGAAAAGTGACATAAGCCAAGTAAAGGTTCAGGAGTCGAGATTGGTTCAGGAAGTGAGGCCCAAATCAAGAAGTTGAAACTCAAATCCACATTCATTTTCCAGCAACAGAATGTGACTTAACATTAGTAATTCAAGTTCAAGAATGATAGGTGTGGGAATCAAAGCTGATTCTAAAATATTACTCAAGTTGGGTAACAAAACAGGAGTCAATATTGATTCAGGAATTTGAACTGGATCACAAATTTGAGAATCTAGGCCACATTTCTCATTGAGTTCAATTTTATAAAAATAAGAACTTGCCAATTTGTCAATGGTACTTTTAAAAGTATAAAATTGATAAAGTTCAATATGATGATCATAAAAGATTGGCGATTCAATTTCATGATGAATTGGTACATGATCCAATGTTAATTTGGGAAAAAGATTGAAATCAGGCGAAGACACCGGAGTCATTATTTAATTAGGAAATAGAATTGAATTACTAAGTTTAGACTAAGGATCATATTTATTCTCTTGTTCAATTTCAGGAAAGGGATAACTTACCAAAATGTCAATTTCATTTTCAAAATTTGGGGTTTGGGCAAGTCAAATGGGTGTGCTGAAATGGAATCTTGTTTTTCAAAACAACATGATTCTTCGGCTCTAACAGAATGATTAGTGACATTAGAAATGGTCAAACAGTGAGAAAAGAGAGTTTGGACCATTATATCTATGTTATGATTACGAGCGATTTGAGCCTGAGTCATGGCTTCCAGCCTCTTTTCATAGTCGATTGGTTCATCATTTTGTTGCAATTGCACTTGAAAAGATGAAGTTTTGTTTTGAAATTTGTGATGAAATTATGAGTCCGTCAGATTTTGTGATTGTTACTTAGACTCACGCATACTCATTTTCAAGATTGATGGTGTTCTATTTTGAACTGGTGGAACTGAGTATGTATCTTGGAAATATTGTGGACAAGGTGGATAAGGAGGACAAGTAGGTTGAAAATTGGACTCAGGGGAAGTGAATCCCATTGATTCTGTGAAGAGTTAAAATTATTTTAGAAATTATGGTTAAGATTGGGGCATGGGTTATATTAATTCGGATAAGACCTATCCGGCACACTAGGTTTGTTAAAGTTATGATATGCCAGGTTGGTAATATCCAAAAAGGAGGTCGGGGTGTAATATGGATTACCAATAAAATGAAAAAATTATTGTTATAAGTCATATCACACAAGAAATGTCAAATATAAATAAAGAAAAACAAACAAATAAGCGAACAAATAAAAAGAAAAAAAATCTAACCTAAGTTAGGGTAAACCTTACACCTAGACGACTCCTAACTGGTTAGACTGTCCATGGGGGGTATATTGCTGATCTGACCACAAATTAATCGGCCAGATAGGAGCAAGATTGGTGGGAGGTATCCGCGCAAAAGTGACAGGCCTGATTAAGCCAAACCACCAGCCTTCGGGGTTTCGCCCCTCAATCTCCAACCTTAGTCACCGATTTGGCAAGAGTCAGATTCAAATCAACTTCCCCCTTAGGTCAGTCTCCTATTTGAGTCCAAGATGTCTCTAGGGCCAACGTCTACTCAGTTTTAGTTAGGCTTGGGTTAGTGAGTAAGGATATTATTTGTGGGCTAAGGGAGGGTAATGACTTCCCCACCTTATTTTTTTATAGGACAAGCCCTTAAATCAATTTTGTGCAGTGTACAAGTATATAGAAAAGTAACACTCAAGTAATATTTATACAAGAATGAACCTTATACTAAATGCTATGCACACGTACCTTGGCTCCAACACTCTTCAATAGTAAATAAAAAATGTAATGAAATAGACACGTGCCTAAATGCAAAGTCTAAATCATTTTAGCATTTACAATTAACTTTTTACTGTTGTGTTAGAAATGTATATACAGTGAGTCAAATAAGGAAATAAATGCTATAGAGATTAAACTATGCAATTCAGCCAACCTGTAGAAAATACAGGTTAGTAGTTCACTAAGATTGCCACAGGAATGTAGCAAATCTAAGGGCTTCTGGGCTCTGCTTTCTTGAGTAGAGTACAGGGCCACTTATATGTCCATTGTAGCAAAAATTCTTGTTATTAAAACTATACAATAAAAATAATGAAGAAAGTTAACTAAAAATGTAAATCTAAAAAAGAGAATAACTTACCGTCCGTCCCCGGCAACGGCGCCAAAATTTGATTGAGTTTTTACCTCCACAAAAATACAGAATTTCAGAACTTTTATAACAATAGTCCAAGGTGCTCAATTCTACCGCTATAGAAAGTGGCTATGCGGATCCACAAGGAGGGACTAGCGATGGAAGCTTTTTAATAAGTTCTCTTTTATGTAACAATCAATGGTTAAAGTTCTTCTTTTAGTTTTTCAAAGAAAATGAAAAAGAGTTAAAGTTAAGTTAGCAAGAAAGTGGTAGATAGAGAAGGTGGAGAAAATGAAGTGGATATGTAGAAAGAAGATGAAAAGAGTGAAAGAGATTTGAAAGATTGTGTTGTTGGTAATTTACACTAAAATTAAAAGAAAAGAAAACTAAAACCTAAAATAAGTTACTTACCTCTTCAGCGCCTGCTTACCTTTGACCCGTATCGACGATGTACCTTTGCTTGAAGGCGAGCGAAGTACGACAAATAGGATCTTGGCCATTCCCATATTACACTATAAAATGAAGGGGCAAGCTACACTACCATAGAAATGGATATCCATCATCATAAGCAATCAACGACACTTGCAAGGGCAAGGCAACTTCGAGGCCATTGGTTTCATTTGGATCCACAAACACAGAAGAGGGAAGTAAACGAAAACAAGAGTAAAAAAGAAGAAGAAACTTCGATTCGATTCAAACAACAATGGAAGAAAAGTTCACCTACACCGTGTCACCTTTAGTACAAGCTTGCACTCATTTCTCCATGAAAGTATCCTCTTCTCTCAGTTTCATATAAAAAAAATAAAAATTACATGAAAGAAAATAAAAAACCTAAGTTACAAACTACAAATTAGAATAAGTTCTACTCTCTGCTTGGTCGTCCCCTTTGCCTTGAGATTGCAGGTATTTATAGGAGAATGCAGAGGTTAGTGGAGTATGAAGATAGGAGAAGCTGGATATTTCTGAATTTGAATCCTCACCTTATCTCCAAACTTGATTTGATGTGGATATTCAGTTCTGATTTGCAGTTTGTGGCGTGTTGATTGCTGAATATTACTTATCAAATAATAGAATTAGAAATAGTAATCAACTTAAGAGTTGTAACCCTTTAAGTCTTCTTTCTGGATCAACTTGAATCATTAGGTTTGAATTTCGGTAGCGAAAGTTATGATTCAAATATTAAATTGTATCCAGTCAGAATCTGAGTCAAATTTGCTTCATCTCATCCGTTGATTTTTTCTCTGTCCATTTATCCCTCAAGATTTGGACTTGTATTTGACGTTATCCTCGGTTGATCTTTAGATTTAACCACTTGATTCACCAAAACTGAATTTAACCAATTGGATCAATGATCATGTTCCTCTAACCAAATAGATCTAGTTAAATATGAATTTAACTGATGTTTATTTGATTTTATCCTCTTTCTCCCTATAATTATATTCTGCAAAATAGATATTTAAGGCAAGAAATTTAGTAGATTTATTATATGATAAATGTGAAAATGTAATAAAGAATAATGCAATAAATGTGTGCAATCAGAGAATCATAATTAGGATCCCTTGTACTGGCCAAAATAAGATTATTCGTTTGATTTCTAGGTTAAGAAGAAAATTTGGAAAAGTTATTTAGTCTTGATTTATACCTTGGTGAAATATGCATGCTTTATACATTTACATACTTAGGGTTCAAAAATAAATATTCTTATGCCTTATAAATAAAGATATATATATATATATATATATATATATATATACACACACATACACACACACACACACACATCAAAAATCCTCTAATTAAGCTAAATATTTATGCCTCATAAAGTATAAGTATTCACGCCTAAAAGTGATCCATATAATTAATAAAATCCTTAGTTTGGTGGCCTTGTTTGTTCGAGTCCTTAAGTCCTTGGGGTGTTTTCTCACTGATGTCCTAAGACCGTCCGGTTTGAGAGTCACCGACTAAAGGCTCGTTACATGAGTAGATTAGAGAGCCTAATAAAACTAAAATAATACCACCAAAAAAATTTGAAAAGCAAGGCACAAGAATTAGAGTTGAAGAACCCCGAGTCAAAATTTCACGGTCACGAAGGTGCATATAACCTAGGGTAAAATAATAAAGTAGATGAGAAATATAGTTTGACCTCTTACCTTAATTAATAACAAGCTTTTAAATAAAGACTAAGTTTAGGAATGAAAAGTTTAGTTTTCCTATAACTTATAGATTACTTGAATGTTTACAATAATACTTCAAATATTTTACCGTCTTTTCAAAATGTGTTTTCAAAATACTAATACTTTATTTCTCTTTCTTCATGGATTTTGTAGGTGTGATCCACTGAAAATCCTCACGAGACAAAACTCGTCCTCTAGGGGTAACCTAGAGGTTTAACGGCTTGTTGCACATGCTAAGTGCAACCGTGATTTCTACGAAAGTGTGTTAGATTAAGTTAGCTCTATTTTTCTTTATTTGCTCGAGGATGAGCAAAAGATAGGTAGGGGGTGTGATTGTGCACGTTTATTGCATATCTATTATTACATTCCTACATCTATCTTGTAATAAATCTGGCTTATTTTTTTCTTAATGTCTTATTTTGCAGGTTTATCTTAATGAAGGGAGAGAAGATAAGACCAAATAAGCAAATAAATTCTGATTTAATTGGATCTATTTGGTTGACTGAAGATAAAGACAAATAAATATAGTTGAAATTGGATTTTGAAGAATCAATTTGGTTAGCTTGAAAAATAAAGGAGATAGAGGTAAATCCAAAAGTTCAAAGGCAAGCCTATCAATATATAAAGAATATCTAAAGGATTGGGACGTATATTTAAAAGATTCAGAGAGATAAAACACAATCTAAGTGAAGATTAAGGGATAGAATAAAAATTTATCTCTAACCTTATCAGAAGATTTTTTCTGTTAGGCAAGAGATTTAGTCCCTATCTTCATACGCACTCCTTATCCTGTTTTAGCTATAAATACATGCATTTCTGAAGGCAAAGGGGCACCATTTTCAGCTGAGATATATTCTAGGCTAGGTTGTTGTTCTACTTTAGTGTAGATTTTATTTTTTCAATTTTTTATTTCTGTATCTTAGAGGAGAGAAGAGTTTCATGAGAGAATGAGAGTGAAGGTTGTACCGAGAGTGACACTAGTATAAGTGTTATTCCTTTCTTTCATCATTACTTTATTTAATCGAAAGTTACACTTTTATGTTCGTTTTTTAATTTTCTTTTCTTTATTTTTGTTTTTCTTCTACTTCCCTCTGAGGAACTTGTAAATCCAAATGACTCTGATAGTCTCGAAATTTACCTTGCCCTTGTGTCATTGATGGCTTATGGTGGGATAGCCATTTTAAATTAGTTTTAACTTGCATCTTAATTCTTAGTTTAGTATGGAAATGGGGGAGATCCTATCTATCATACTTTGATCGCCTTAAAGCTGAGGTCAATCATTGCAACGGATCAAAGCTAAGCAGCACTAAAGAGGTTAGTAAGTATTTTAGTTTTTCTCTTTCTTTTAATTCATTAGTTTAAATCACTTTCAATCACCAACTCTCTTTTCTTTACTCTTTTCATTTTTTTCTTTAACTAAGTTTTCTTTTTCTACAATAACTATCTTTTCCTATCTACCACTTTCTTCAAATTAATATAGTTTCTTTCTCTTTTTTTTTAAAGAACATAGAAGAAATTTTAACCATTTTAAGTGAACTAAAAGAGAAATTACAACACGCTTCCATCGTAAGTCCCTCCTGATGGATCACGACACATATAGCCACTGGTTATCGCAGTAAAATTAGAACCATGCACTTCTATTATTCATTTCTAAAATTTTGTGTTCTCTTGGTAGGTTTCATCTCAATCACTTCAACGCCAATGGTACGCACCTGATGGGTAAAATCAGCCTCAAATGCCAGATCAGAGACAGAGTCTGAAGTGAAGTATTTATCATTGAAGCTGATATGTCTTACAACTTGCTGCTGGGACGTCCATGGATTCATCGCAACGTCATCATTTCTTCCGTGCTTCATCAAGTATTGAAATATTCCAATGAAGAAGGAGGGATAAGAACATTGATTGCTGAAAAGCATTCGCTCAAGAGGATAGAGAATTAATTCATATACTCTCTCCTCTATCAAGACTTGCTGGATGTTGCCAAAAATCCACAGCAGAAGATCCCGACTCTGATAACAAGGCTAATGCTGAGCCAGAGCCAGACAAAGAATACCTCTGGGAATTGAATCTTTTGTAACGAGCATTGATAATCATGATTTTAGTAACATCGTCATTGATGTAAGCGAGTGATTCATTAATGAACATTTAGTTTTTGCTTACTTTTCTTCATTTTTTTCTGATTCTGTACCTTCAGATATTAGTACTAATGTAGATAGTGACCATGCATCTATAATTTATGCTCTGACATTATTACATGCCCCGATAAGGTCATCTTTCATGCATGAAAGGGCGAGTAATGCACATGGAGCTTTCTTCAAAGTGCCAGCCAAATACAAGGGTCAAAAGCCAATCCTATTCAGAAGAATCGAGTCTGAGCCAATGACTCACGAAAGTTCAGAGGACGATTTCGAGTCCCCACAATTTTCTCGTTACGGGTGAAATTCACGACCTAGGATGGAGAAGATGAGATATGACCTTAGTAAAAGGTCGAGCTTGAACTTCAACAAAGGAAGACGAATCGATCTTTAGTACTAAAAGGGAAAACCCCTTATTATTATAATAAGACTCAAAGGGGGTTGGACTATATGTCTACCCCAGTCTCGTCAGATTTTGAACCTAAACAATGGGTCAGTCATGACTGCTCATCAGGAATATAGTCGTGGGAGTCAGATGTCAGCGTCGACACCATCTTCAAAAATCTTTCAATAAACATGATTTTAACCAGTCATCTAAAAGATGAAGGCAAAGATGAAACTGAAGAAAGATCCAGTTAGACACCAATCCTTAGCTCAGACACTCAAACACTCTTTGGGATATACGCTTTGAACAGCGTGAACCGCCCACAAAAGATAAAGTGATTCAGATCAATTTGAGAATTGAGGTAATCCCAAACCCATCTTCATAAGCGAAAGATTATTGTCCTCTGAGAAAGAAGACCTAATATGTCTCATACAAGAGTATATATATGTCTTTACTTGAAACTATGAGAACATGCCTAGACTTGACCTACAAATAGCCATGCATTGCCTCAACGTCAATCCGGATGTGGAACCACTCAAGCAACAGCAATAACGATTTTGTCCAGAGATTATAAAGGCAATCAATCTAAAGTTAAAATGCTCATAGATTTCAGTTTTGTCAGAGAGGAGCAACACAGAGACTAGGTATCCAACATAATTCTCGTCCCTAAGAAGAACGGAAAGATCAAATTTGCATTGACTTTTGTAATCTAAAGGCAGTTTGTCTGAAATATGAGTTCTCTTTTCAGATTACGATGTCGTGATTAACAACACGTGCGAATTCAAGAGGATGTCTTTTATGGATGAATTTGCAAGATACAATCAAATCAAAATACATCCCAATGATGAGAAGCATACAGCCTTCAGAATGCCACTAAGGGTGTACTGCTACACTGTAACACCTTTTGAGTTGAAGAATGCTGGGGCAATATATCAACGCGCCATGAATACAATCTTCTACGGGAATATACGTAAGACAATAGAATGCTACGTCGATGATATTGCTCTGAAAAGCCGCAATAAAGGTGATCATCGTGCAGATCTAAAGAAAGTATTCGAAATCATGCGGGAACATCAACTGAAGATGAACCCAACCAAATCTTTCCTTGGGTTGGCCAGTGGCAAGTTCCTTGGATTCGTTGTGACATCTAAAGGAATCCACCTCGACTCGAAAAAGATCCGCGCCATCTAGGAGATGCACCCTCTGAGAAATCTCAAAGAACTCAGATGATTATAAGGACAACTGGCCTATATATGAAGATTTATTGCAAATCTCTCAGGACGCTGCCAATCCTTCATCAAGTTGATGAACAGAGGAGTCTCATTCACCTGGGACAGTGCTTGCCAACAAACATTGAGGAAATTAAAGAATACATCCCGTATCCGCCCATTCTTGTAGCTCGAGTACCAGGGAAGCCCTTCCTGATATACGTTAGAGCTATTGATCATTCTTTGTTATCTTTGTTAGCTAAAATAATGACCAAGGGCAATAACATGCAATTTATCACTTGAGCAAGACTATGATCAGTGCTGAACATTATTACAACCCGATCAAAAAGTGTCTCGTTATAGTCTTCACGATCCGGAAGATATGACACTATCTAGTGGGCCAGCTAATTCATGTCGTCTCTAGAGTCAATCCTCTGCGATTATTCATGACAAAACCCTCGCCGCTAAACTGTCGATTGGCGAAATGGGCTATATTGCTCTAGTAATGCGAGATGCGATTTATGTCACAAAAAGCCATGAAGGGACAAGCCAAGACAGATTTATTGGCCGAATATCCAGTCTCAAGATCCACTAAACTTTATGAAGATCTCCCTGACGAGATCGTCTGAAGTTTGCATGACCCAAACATCATTTGATTAACAAGTCTGGCAATTATTCTTCGATGGTGCCTCAAGACGGGTCCTAAAGGAAACATCTTAGTGGAAGTAGGGTTGTACTTGTATCTCCACCAAACTACGTAATTCCTCACACATTTCGTCAACAGAGCCATATTCTAAAAAATTTGCGGAATATATCGCTCTAATAATCAGAATGCAACTCGCGAAAGAGATTCGTGTCAAGCATCTTGAAGTGTACGATGATTCAGAACTCATAGTCAACTAAGTCCGAGGAGAGTATAAAGTCCGACATGAAGACTTTGTACCATACTACAACGCGACATCAACATGGATGAGAAGTTCAAAAGCTTCTACATCAATCATGTGTAACAGAATGCACATACAAATGTGCTGGCATCTCTTGCTGCTTCATTGGCTCTTTTAGCTGGAGCAACAGAGAAAGCACTTATCCATTGCTTGACTTGTACTGCCTAAAGTTTGCCTTGAAGACAGTAAAACTTCAGGAGGCAAACGTTCAAGTTAAGGAGATTCTTGAGACTTCAACAAGTCTATAACCCAGGGATTGGCGATTCCATTCATTGACTTTGTTTTATATGACATACTGCCTCATGATCCTAAAGAAACGGCTGCAATCAAAAGGAAAGCTCCTCAATTCTATTACAATGTAATCACGCGAACATTATATCGTCGATCATATGATAGAATCCTACTCCATTGTTTTTCACACAAAAAGACAGAGGAGGCACTCAGGGAAGTTCATGATGTATGTGTAGGACACACCAACCTAGACCCAAACTGGAAGACTAACTCTGAAGACTTGGTTACTATTGGCCGAAGATGATCTCTGATGTTACCACCTGCGCTAGACAATGTCACACTTGTCAGATTCATAGTGACTTTATACATAAAGCACCAGGACGTCTTCATCCAATGTCTTCTCATAGTTGTTTGAGATATGGGGAATGGATATTATCGGACCTATCAAACCACTAACATCCAAAGGACAATGGTTTATCTTAGGTATAATCGATTACTTCTCAAAATGGGCAGAGATTATCCCTCTAAAGGAAGTAAAGATGTCCGACTTGATCGAGTATATTAAATATCACGTAATATACCGCTTCATGTATCTCGACGAATTGTCCACGATAATGGACCCTAGTTCGTCAGTCAAGCATTACAAAAATTTTGCAATAAGTTTAGAGTATCTTCGACGGCATATTATTCGGCTGCCAATTGTCTTGCAGAAGCCTTCAACAAAACCATTAGAAAACTTCTCAAAAAGTTTGTCTCAAAAAGTCAACGGGACTGGGATGAAAAGTTAGGCGAATGCCTTTGGGCCTACCACACAACAGTAAGAATCCTAACAAAGGCTACGTTATTTTTCTTGGTATACGGATGCGAAGCTGTAATTCTACTGTAAATTCAGATTCCATCTCCGTATACTGCACCGGCAATAGAGATGATAACTAAGGATAAGCATCGACTGCGCCTCCAAGAATTGAAAACTTTTGACTACAAATGCCTGCAAGCTCAATAATAAATCAAGCTTTATCAAGCTCGAATTTTCAAAGCCTTCAACAAGAAAGTCAAAGAATAGATCTTTAAGCAAGGTGATCTTGTCTTAACTGTTAGATGACTCATGGTCATGAGACATAAAAGCAAAGACAAAATTTAGCCCAAATGAGAGGGACCTTTTGTAGTAGAGTTGGTCCACTTAAATAGAGCCTATTACCTCATAAATCTGAATGATGACACGCTCTGTTGGCCCAAAAGCCCTTCACTCTAGTTTTGATGATGATTAACTCATGTAGTTATAGTACTAATGATCTTCTTATTTAATTTCAGATATTTGATCAAGATTTTAGTCGATGTTTAGCTTCAACAAAAGATTTGAAGTCAAATTTTGAAGCTAGCACGTGTTGATTCAAGAGCTCGCACTTCAAAGATCGTATCAAGTAATCAAGAGGAGTCTAGCTCTTTGGATCAAGGTTTGGACCAAGTCAAGATGGAGAAGAAGATTTTCTAGAAAAGATTTTCAAGATTAAAGTCTATGTTTTTAAGTGTCAAGATTTTATATTTTAGATAAAATATGAGAATAGATTAGTCGTAGATTGCTTAAGCTCATATATACACATACATACAAAATTTTTCATAAAATAGTTTTAGTTTTAGAAAATGGCGTTTTGATTTTGAGCTTCAATGAAGATATCTTTATATTTCATGAATAGAATTCATCAAAACAAGTTTACATGTTTTATATGTATATTAAATTTCATCTATATATACTGTTGGTTCAAATGTTTAGAAAAACTTAGTTTGATATTTAGAATTCATGGTTTTTAAGTTTTGTATTTATCAAACTTTGTTCAGAGCTTAATTGTCAAAAACATAATGTGTATTGGATCATATCCATATACACTATACTTCAAATGAGTTTTAATATCTTGTTCTTGTATTTGAACAAGTTTTGAAAAAATTATTTTTGAAATTGAAGATTGATTTTGAAAATTACGATTTTCAGTTTAAAGCTAAAGTTCTTTATCGCAAAAATTGTTCAATATTTTTGTAATATATGTTGATTTTTTATCACATATTTGTAATTCAAAGTATTTTCAATGAACTTATTTTTGTGAATTTTATATGATTTTATGAGATTTTATAGGATATTGAAAGACCAAGTTTTAAACCCTAATAATCCCTGACCTAGCCTTATGGCGGTCGACCGACCGATCGACCGAATCAGAAGTCGGTCGATCAAGCAGTCTACCGATGTGCACAGAAACGTGCACATGCCCTTGCTTAAGGGCCATCGACTGGGCAGTCGACCGATCCAGAGAGTTCATCCTCTGGATCTGACCCCGGTCGACCCAGTGGTCGACCGGCCAGAGAGCAGTGCTCTCTGGTTTTAGCCTTGGTCGACCGACCAGACAACCGACAGGTCAAGACTTGGGTACGGTCGACCGGGCAGTCGACTTGCAACCCCACCAGTCATAAATATGACCATTGGCCGGTCGACCGGCCGATCGACCGACAGGTCATCTGGCCCAGAGATTTGTCCCAACAAGTAGTTTTTGTAGCTCTATAAAAGGGGCTGTTTTGGCTAGTTTTAAATAAGATTTTGGAGAAGTTTTAGAGTCAGGTTTTTTTCATCTCTCTTAGGGTTTTCTCCGCATATTTTTGGGCTAAAACTTTCATATCAAAAAGAGAGTTTTTAAGAGTGTTTTCAAAATAGATTTCTTGAGCTTTCCACCACAACTCTTTCTTGTTTTTCTCACACAAACTTGAGCTTTCCATCGCTATATCAAACCTCTTAGGATCCTTGTTGTGAGAGTTGCTTTTGTGCTCAAGAGAAATGATCAAAAGTTTTCATTTTTATATTGTGAGGAGTTGTAGAGGTTGTGCTCTCAGTGAAGAGAGTTTTGATCAAGTGAAGTGATCACCAAGTGTTACAACTTGTTGTTGGAGGAGTTGTACGATGTACGACCTTGACAAGCTAGTATGCATGCGTGTGTTGTTCTTGCAGGAACAAGTGAGAAACTTGCGGGTCCAAGAGTTCTTGAGGGAGCTCATTATAGGCGTTGCGGCACCGAGTGATTTTGCGGGATTGATTTTATGAAAATCCTTCATAGTGTTGAAGGTGGGAACGTAGAATAAGTATGCTCGAACCTCGAAACAAATTTTTCGTGTTTGCGATTGCTTATCTCTCTCTCACTTGAGTTTTATATCTTGCATGTGCTTATTGTTCGTATCTCTTATTTACTTGATATTTCATTGTGCTAAATTGATATGTGTGTGTGTTTGTGTGAGTTGTTTGTTTTCTCACACTTGTATTCAATCAAGAGAGTCATAATGGCACCTCAACTCTTAATCTAGAGGAATCTTGAGGAGATAGTCCAGAGCCCTTCACCGGGAATTCGACTATACTCTTTAGTAATACTTTGTGTATTTTGCATAATAGTTTTAGTTTGCACAATTAATTTTAATTCCGTATTAGTTTTGCATTTGATTAGCTTGTGACTATTCACGCCCCTCTAGGTGACCTACAATTGGTATCAGAGCTTGATGTTCTTGATTTGGGTCTAATAACCTTGAGTTAAAGATCCTCATTTTACCTAATCATTATATTTGAACACACACTCATAGATTTCATTTGACCTCCCTTGTTTGACATTCTTGACTTCTAAAATTGGAAAGTTAAGATGTTCATATACCTCAAAGCCCTAAGGATTCATGTTTATTTTGCCACTATTAAAAGATTCATATTTTATAAATGACAAAAATCTTGAGGCTAATGCAAAATCCATCCATGCTTTAAAATCAACCCTAAATGATGAATATTTATCTATAGTTTCTAACATTGAGTCAGTTTTTATAGTATGGAACACTCTTTACTCTCTTGGGAACAAACACCAAATAAAAAAGAGAGTGACTTGGATGATGGAAGTGATGCTTCCAACATGTGCTACATTGTCCAAGGGGATGACCCCCTTGAGGTAAATTCTGAATCCGAGGTTGATGAAGATATTGACATGCCATATGATGAACTTGCTATGTTTTGTCAACAACTTCTTAAAAAAAATATGAATTATTAAAAATAAAAAACAAAAGTTTAGAAAATGAAAATAATTTGGTTTTAAAAAAAACGATTCTTTTAAAAATAAATTTGAAAATGTTTCAAAAGAAAATGAATCTTTGAAAAAGGGGAATGTTTCTTTGACTTCAAAATTAAATGAAATTTGTGAAGGAACTATTCATTAGTAAAATAATTATTTTTTGGAAAAACAAAAGTAATTTGCTTTCAATGAAAATAAATCTTTGCGAAAGAAAATTGTTTTAAAAGAAAAAAATAATTCTAAAAAGAAAAAGAATTTTGTGTCTCATACACATGTCTCTTTTTCTAAAATTAAAAATGATATATGTATTTTAAAGATGAACATAGATTGTTTGGGCTCCACTTTGAGTCATTGTGCATTTAAACACAATAAGTTGGAATCAATATTTCGTAAGAAACAAGTTTCACATATTCACACATATACCCCATGGCATACACATGCACACCATGATCACACTCACACCACACATATGTATGCTAATGTGTACACATGTACACATTGCAGCCGTAAAGGCCATTTAGTAAAATTTTATTTTGATAGAATAAATCATATAGATTTTGCAAATAAAATGTTTGGATTCCTTATGATGCTAACCTCTGTGGACCCAAAAAGAAATGGGTACCAAAATCCCCACCACTTGTGTTTGAGTAGATGTGGACTCTCACAAAACGTGAAAGGGTTGGTGCCATGATGGTGGATGCATATGGAGCTAGATGGACATATCTAAATAATGCATCATTATCAAGGATATTGGTGGGAGGACTACCATAGTTTGGAGACTTAGAGAATAGTTCATATGGGTTAGTAACTATCTCTAAACTCTTATTTCAGTTTACATGCTTTTACATTGATAATTTCTAGCATGTTGTGTTTTAATGCTCATTTGTTAAATACAATGTTATTAAATATGTGATATACATGAATAGTCTTTGAGATACATCCATGTTCATATGGATTCATATTTTATGTTCTCACTATTGTTTAACTACTATGTATATCTACTTCTAAAATACGTGCATTTAGCCTAATGATCATGTTTGTTTTGTAATTCATGTGGTGATTACTTGTTTAGATGTAGTTTCATTAAAACTTGTGATTATACTTGTACAATCAGTGAGCTACACTTGATTACTATATGTTTGTATTTAATTGCTCATTTGTACTCATTACATGTATATGTATAACCTAGTTTATTTATACTTATTTTCCCTATTTTTGTACATATTTAGCTTCAAGAATATATTATTTTTGTCTAAAACTAATAGATATACATGTATATCTTTGAGTCACTTGCCTTCTGCAAAACTCTATTATGGACTCAATTGTTTTTGGGATATGTATGTATACTTTTGATTCGATAAAATATACATATACCTTGATGCTTATTTAATTTTTATAAAAATTTTTAGTTTTGATGTTTGTTTTGAGCCTTATTAATTTATTTCATGAATATGCTATTCAAATGATTCTTATGCACTCACATTATTTTTATTTACTCATGACTTTATTTTATGAGAACATTTTTGAGTCTTATAGATCTTGAGTGACAATTTTTGTGAACTTAGCAATGCAATATGATTTGGTTTCATATTTTGAAGGATCTTTAACTAGTTTTTCAAAAAAATTTAAACTAGTTTCTTGATTCTTAAATTGGTAGAGTTTTCAAACATGTCAAATTATTTTTGAACTCTTATTTTTGAAAAAATTCCGACCAACTAAAGGGCGGATGGTTGGGCGACTATGCCTTATATGCCTTAATGACTATCTTTTATCATGTACATGAATAGGGTGGTAGTTATGAGTTATACATAATTTTCATGATCTATTCATTTTGTATACTCATATTTTAGTTTCTATATATATGTATGCACCATATTTCATGTGGTATTTTTATTTTCATACATATATATATATATATATATATATATATATATATATATATATATATGTGATTTAGATTGTGCTTATTTTATAATGTCATATATTTTACTTTAAAGCACAAACTGTTTATGCTAAGTTTGACTTAATTCTAAATATTAAATTGTATCTTTACAAGCTTATGCATTGATTTCAATTGGTATTTGTTTGGTATCAAAATAATTTTCATGTTTTACCTTCAATTGGTATCAAAAAGTTACAATTAATTATAATTGGTAGCAAAATTTATAATTGGTATCAAAATTTATTTTGTTGACTTTAAGAAATTTCAAAATTTTGTTTTAAGTATTATCAAAAATTTTCAAAATTTGTTGATATGTATTGCTTATATGCAAGGGAGCTTAACATCTCCTCTATATATAGATTCATATTGAGTGTACTTTACAATTGAGGAGCTTGACCTCTCTTCGTTATGTAGTACACGTGTGTAGGGGGAGCTTAACATCTCCGCTTATGCATTGGATATTATACTTTATATGGGTTAGGGTCTAGTGATCCCTTCTCCATGAAATGCATGTATGCAGGGGGAGCTAACTTAACGTCTCTCTTCTTCATGAATGTATATTGTATATACATCTATATTGTTTGTTTGTCTTCGCCCCTTTGTTGATGAATTGACAAAAAGGGGGGAGAAGAATTTAAAGTTTATATATGCATGTTTAATATTTGTTGTTTTTGCATATATGTTTGTTTCTTTATGAGTTTTCATTGAATATCTATATATTTACTTACTATGTATGATTTAAGGGGAGCTTCTATGAAGCTTATCTTTAATTCATGCATATATAACTCCATGAGTTTTGTCATCATCAAAAGGGGAGATTGTTGGCCTAAAGGCCCTTTACTTTAGTTTTGATAATGATTAACTCATGTATTTATAGTACTAACGACTTGTGTTTATTTAGTTTCAGATATTTGATCAAGATCTTAGTTGGTATTTAGCTTCATCAAAAATTTTCAAGTTAAGTTTTGAAGCTAGCACGTATTGATTAAAGCGCTAGCGCCTCAAAGATCGCATCAAGTACTCAAGAGGAGTCTAACTCTTTGGATGAAGATTTGGACCAAGTCAAGTGGAGAAGAAGATTTTCTAGAAAAGATTTTCAAGTCTTGAGTCTATATTTGTAAGTATCAAGATTTTGTATTTTAAATAAAACGTAAAGGATAGATTAGTTGTGGATTGCTAAAGCTCATATATACACGCACACACAAAATTTTTCATAAAATAGTTTTAGTTTTAGAAAATATCATTTTGATTTTGAGCTTCAAAGAAGATATCTTTATGTTTCATGAATAGAGTTCATCAAAACAAGTTTGCATGTTTTATATGTATATTAAATTTTATCTATATACATTGCATGTTCAAATATTTAGAAAAACTTAGTTTGATGTTTCGAGTTCATGATTTTTAAGTTTTGTATTTATTGAAACTTTATTTAGAGCTTAATTGTCAAAAATATAGATATTTCATTTTATATATGTATTGGATCATATCCATACACACTATACTTCAAATGAGTTTTAATATCTTGTTTTTGTGTATGAACAAGTTTTGAAAAAATCATTTTTCAAATTGAAGATTGATTTTAAAAAATAGTGGTTTCTAGTTTAGAGCTAAAATTTTTTATCGCAAAAATAGTTCAATATGTTTGTAATATGTGTTGATTTTTTATCATACATATTTGTAATTTAATGTATTTTCAATGAACTTATTTTTGTAGATTTTATATGATTTTATGGGATTTTATGGGATATTGAAAGACCAAGTTTTAATCCCTAATAATCCCTGACCAGGCCTTCTGGCAGTCGACCGATCGGTCGGCCGAGCCAGAAGTCGTCGACCGAGCAATCGACTGATATGCACAGAAACATGCACATTCCCTGGCTTGAGGACCAGTCGACCAGGCGGTCGACCGCTCCAGAGAGTTCACTCTCTAGATTTGACCTCGGTCGACCCAGCGATCAATTGGCCAGAGAGCAGTGCTTTCTAGTTCTACCCTCAGTCGACCGATCGGTAAAGACCTGGGTGTAGTCGACCGGACGGTCAAACGGCAACCCAACGGTCATAAATATGACTGTTTGCCGGTCGACCGGCCGGTCGACCAACAGGTCATCCAGCATGGGGATTTGCTCCAATAGCTAGTTTTTGTAGCTTTATAAAAGGGGGCTGTTTTGACTAGTTTTCAACAAGATTTTGGAGAAGTTTTAGAGCTAATTTTTCCCATCTCTCTTAGGATTTTTCTACACATATTTTTTGGCTAAAACTTTCATATCAAAAAGAGAGTTTTTAAGAGTGTTTTCAAAAGAGATTTCTTGAGTTATTCGCCACAACTCTATCTTGTTTTTTTGATACTAATTGAGCTTTTTCATCACTATATCAATCCTCTTAGGATCCTTGTTATGAGAGTTATTTTTGTAATCAAAAGAAGTGATCCAAAGTTTTCATTCTTGTATTGTGAGGAGTTGTAAAGGTTATGCTCTCGATGAAGAGAGTTTTATGATGACAAGTGAAGTGATCATCAAGTGTTCCAACTTGTGGTTGGAGAAGTTGTAAGAGGTGCGCCTCGACAGGGTAGTATGCTTGCATGTGTTATTCTTACGGGAACAAGTGAGAAACTTACGGGTCCAAGAATTCTTGAGGGAGCTCATTGTAGGTGTTGTAGCACTGAGTGACCTTGCGGGATCAATTTTAGTAGAAATCCTTCATAGTGTTGAAGGCAGGGACGTAGAGCAAGTGTGCTCGAACCTCGAAACAAATCTCCCGTGTTTGCGATTGCTTATCTCTCTCTGTCTCACACTTGTGTTTTATATCTTGCATGTGCTTATTGTTTATATCTCTTATATGCTTGATATTTTCCTGTGCTAAATTAATATATATATATATATATATATATATATATATATGTATATATGTATGTATGTATGTATGTATGCATGCTTGGGTTGTTAGTTTGCTCACACTTATTCAACCAAGAGAGTCATAGTTGCACCTCAACTCTTAATCTTGAGGAATCTTGAATAGATAGTCCATAATCCTTCACCGGGAATTCGACTACACTTTTTGGTTATACTTTGTGTGTTTTTCATTATAGTTTTTGTTCACATAATTAGTTTTAATTTCGCATTAGATTTGCATTTGATTAGCTTATCTCCTATTCACCCCCCTCTAGGTGACTTACACGCTTATGATGTCGATCAATGATAAATTCCTAAAAAAGTACTATCCATGATTAAGTTAACACCATACCTCTGATCAAATAAATACTTTGGCTAATCGACCAGATTAAGGTTTGGGATCCAAGATGTTTGGTAGAACGCCATGGAGAGCATGCTCCATCAGAGAACTGCATCACAGCTTACTGACAATGAACCCAACAAATCTGGGAAAACAGGATGCATTATGTCAACATTGAAGAAATAATGAAGACAAAAGTTCTTATCGACATTCTATAACTACAAATTCCCTTCCCAACATAATTATTATGTAAATAGTTACCTCTGATGATTCTCGCAAGACCTGCCAACATTGCTTTGATTTCATCATCATAAGCAAGCTTCTTATGATAACTCCTTGTCATCACTCAATACCTTTCTACAGATATATGGATCTTTTTTAGTTTTAGCCTTGTCAATCTTCTTAAAACCTTATCAATCTTCTCTAGTATATAACATGCATCCTTATTTCCGACTTCAATTTGGAAGAATAGATTATATTTTGACATCGAGCATGCTAAGGCAACAGTTATAGGCACTTTTCTTCTTGATCGTTCCTCTCGATTCAGAAGGATGAGTTTTCTAGCCTGACTTTTTCATATGTTACGGTGGCATGTCTCCAACCATCTCTTTTCCCTTTCGACGGATCTAGGTCGGCATCACATCTATTTCAATCAAACAGTCCCTGCAGCCAACAATCTAATTGAATGAGTTTATCTGATGACTTATAAAGTCAAACTTATTAAAGAAGGTTCGTGATGCACTTTGCAATACCTTTTTAGTGTTTCCACATTCAAATCAAGGCCTGACGATTAGTTGAGAACTAAGGTCTTGATTATGAGAGAGAGAAGAGAAATCCCACAGGGAATGCTAATTTCTCGATAAATTTCCCACGAAGTTTATACTCACTTTTTTAATCCTCAGCGAGATTATAGAGGTTATAAGTGGAATAAAAACCCTGAAAGTACATCACATGCTACTCCATTCAAAAAGTCACTCAAAGTGACATAGCAATCCAACACCTCTAACGGCTAAGGATTGAGAAATATGTTGGCTTTTTAGCCCAACAAAAAAATCCTTGACAACTAATCATGCTGAGGAGAATAGTATGGCTAACCTAACTCAAATGGTAGTTGGTAAAGGCAAACGAAACCCGTTGGCAGCTGAGGGTTTGTTAAAAATTCTAAGGGACTTAATCCCACCCAATCCCTCCAAAATCCTTTATAAATTCCTTCCATAGAATGGTAGATCTAAAAAAAGTTATACCCATTCCTTCAAAGGAATGAATTACAAATCAAATCTGGCATTTTAAAACTTACACCTCTGACACCTTTACTTGTCAATTCGATTCTATGGAATGATAAGTCCATGAAATTTGCTCAAATTGCAAAAAAAATCCCGGTCATGTTAAACATTACACTTATGATAACAAGATATCTTCTACTTGTCAATCTCCTTCTACGGAATGACAAGTCCTTAGAATTGCTCAAATCGTAAAACAAGTCACTGTCACTGTCATGTTAAAAATCACACATCTGATAGTGAGATCTTTTGTACTTGTCAACTTCTCCTAGCAGAATAATAAGTTTAAATTTGCTCAAATCGTAAAATAATTCACTGTCATATCAAAAATCACATCTCTAATAGTAATTTTGTCTACTTTCTTGGTGAAAATGAGGAGTGTGATTAAAATTATACATCTATTACCTACTCGACTTTCTCAATCGAAATATCAAATTTGATTTAAAATTTAATCTTTTAATTGCTGAGTTAACCGTTACCTCCAGCAATCAAACTTAATTGCTTTAGTCTGTCTGTTTTTTCAACAAAAAGAAACTAAATATGACTCAAAAGCAAAAAAATCACTTTTATTTAGATCAAAATGATAGAAGTTATACAAATACTTTTTCTTTTATTCAAAATGATCAGAGTGTATCAAAAAAAAAAGTTAATCTCGCTATGCGATACTTTACTTGCTCCCTGAGCTCTTGAATGTCATGCCGACAAGTTTCCTTGACAACGGTCATCACTTTATCCGGGTGCTCTTCTTCTATCAGTAGTTTCTCTGTGGCATGTTGACCCCGGAAGGCTTCCAATGCGGAGGATTGGACACTGAGTTCTTGATGCAGCTGACTTCTGATTGCCTCAAGCTCCTCCATTCTCCTCTTCCCCTGCTCAAGTATTTACTCGTTGTCCTGTAGCAAGGCTAGCTAATTCTACACGTTTATTGCATGTTTATTACTAAACCTTTGCATCTATTCTATAATAAATCCTGCTAATTACTGTGTTTTAATGTCTTAATTTTGCAGGTTTGTCTCAATGAAGGAGAGAAGATTACACCAAATAATACAACTACAAATTAGATTTAACTGGATCTATTTGGTTAGCTGAAGATAATCCCAGATCCAGTTCAGTTAAATTAAATTTCTCAAGATCTATTCGGTTAAATGAAGAACCAACGGAGATCAGATTTAAAACATAGCTCAAACTGAAAATCTATGGAAAATAAAAGAGTATCAGAGCAGGGAAGACCCACGGCCTCAGGATCTGGCCATTTGGCCCGATCCTAGCTGTGGATCCATGGCAAGCCGTGGATCCGCGGCATTGCTGTAACGAATGGGGGAGCATTTACTCCCCTTATCTTCAGACACCATCTCTTATGTTCTTTTTGGTTATAAATACTGCTTTTTTCGGAGCAGAAAGGGATGAAGACTAGGATTTAGTTTTACTTTATTCTTAAGGCTAGGATTGTGTTAGATAGTTTCAATTTATTTGTAATTTTCATTTGTTGTTTTTCATTCTAGCTTAGTCCAGCAAAAAAAAGAAAGAGAATGAGTGTAGTAATCAGAGGTTAAAGTGACATCAATAAAGATTCAACGGACTCTTCTTCACCTCTATATTTCCAGTATGTCTCACTTTATTTCATATTTGTAATTCATTTCTAATATGAGTAGCTAAATTGGTTTTTTGGACTCACTATCCTCTCTCCTCTATTGTTTTTCATTTTGATTGATTGATGATTGATGTTCAAAGAAAACCAACTGAATCATATGAATACCCAAATTAAGCCTTTTATATTTTCCAGTGTTCTTGAAGACACATGAGGATGGGATTGTACTTTTAAACTCTCATTTTAAGAACGCATCTTAAACTCATTTTTTTTCACTCTTGAAAACACACTTGATGATTTAACATTTAGTTTAATAAAAAGAATTTTGAAACAAAAGTTAATTTTTTCAAAACTCATCTTATGTATTTTGCTTGAACGTTTCAATACTCAAGCTTTGGCCTATGATAAAGTTTAGACAGTAAGGCTTTTAAGAAAAAAGTACATAGTTAAGTAGTAAGATAGTGAGCCCCGATTTCTTCTTACTTTAAACAAAAAACAAAACCACTCTCAAGATATCTTTAAAATTAATTTTTCCAAAATCTCTTCTCATTTTCACTCTCTCTTTAAACCACATGTCAACAATTCATATTTTATTTCTTTTCTTCAAAAAATCGATACTAAGACTTGTTTTCTCAAAAATACCAAAAAGCTTGCATCACATCTTTTCTCGTGGACACGACCTGTTAGCGCTAAGCTACACGGTAATAAATTCTTGAATCAATTTTTGGCGCCATTGTTGGAGAAGTAACAATATTCTTTGTGTTTTAATAAGTTTGGTGTTCTATTTAGGGTTAAGAAAATCAGTTTGAGAAATTTACCAATGCAGAAGAAGACTTGTTATTCTATGCCTCTGTTCTAGAAAGTAGGGAACATGATTTCAAGAGTTGGCCACGGAAACACACGCATTGTCGCGCAAACGCGATAATTATGTGAGACTAATAAATTTTTTTTTTGCAGGACATATTGCTCTACAAAACAAATTTCTTCAATTGCTAGTTTTTGATATTTGATTATTTCATAACCCTATTTTAATCCAATAGTAATCAATTGATTGAAATTGCCTAAAAGATGTTTAGACTTGCATTCCTAGGCATTTATCTAATTATGTTTTCATTTCAATTATTATTGAAGAAAGCTGGAGACAAAGTACGTTTGCATAGCATTTACCTTAGGAAATATTCTTGAGTGATTTACTTGCTTTTTTAGTGTTACTTTTGTTATATCTTGCACACTTAAGGGAAAAACCTGACACAAGATAAGGTGAGAGAGTCATTACTCTTCCTTGGCCCACAAACCATCTCCAAACACACACACACCTAAACCTAATTTAAAATCTGATAGAAATTGGCTTGGGATATCTCGGACTCACTAGGAGGTTAATCTAAGGGGGAAGTTGTTAGAATTTGACTCTTGACAAATCGGTATCAAAGGTCGGTGATTGAGAGGTGAAACCTCGAAAGTTGGTAGTTTGGCTTAATTAGGCCTGTTGTTTTTGGCGTGGATACCTCCCACTAATCTTATCCCGATTGGTTGATTAACCTGTGTTTAGATTATGCATTATACCTTCGCTGGACATTCTAACTAGTTAGGAGTCATTTAGGTTTAAGTGTACCGTAGAATAGGCGTGGTTGAATTTTTCTTTTTTCTTTTGACTGTTTGATGACCTTGTTTATGGTAGTAACTGTGTATGCAATGTGGTCGAGAGGCCCAAACACATCTAGTTAACTAGAAGCAGTTCACCACCCAAACTAGAACCAAGACCGGATTCGGTTATGCCTCTACCAACATCTTTGCAGGAGGGGTTCTATCCTGTGAGGACCATCCTTCCATCTTGCCTTCAGCTCTTGGAAGCCAATGGCAATAATTTTGAACTGAAATCATAATTCATCAACACTCTTCTAAAGTTTCATGATCTAGAGTCCGAGGATGCGTACTTCTTCATAAGAGAATTTGACAAATTATGCCTCCTGATGAGTGTACACCAGTTAAAAGACGATGCAATTAGGTTATGTTTCAGCCCTTTCGCTCTTAAGGACATAGCTAAGAAATGGCTATATAGCTTAACGCTTGATTCTATCAATTCTTGGGATGATTTCGTCAAGGTTTTCTTAAAGAAATTCTGTCCCATCCATAAGACCGCTCTCACTAGGAAAAATGTCATGCAGTTCAAGAAAGAACTTAGTGAACTATTTTGGACGTACTTTGAACGTTTCAAAGGCCTCCTTGCCCAATATCCTTATCATGGCATAAAAAAGTAGCGACAGTGCCAAATTCTTTATGATAGTTTAGACTATCAAACCAAGACCCTCTTAGAAACTATGTGTCAAGGGTGATTCTTGCAAAATGATAAAAACCAAGGGTGGGATTTATTTGATGGTCTAGCTAAGAAAACCATCCAATAGCAACAAACTCCAGAAAAGTCTAGGAACACTAATCTTATCTCTTCTAAAGGAGATCTCCATTAAATAGAATCGTCCATAGATGTCGAAGCAAAAATTGCCAACCTATTGAGAAGACCGGAATGTCTAGAAATAATAGAACCAGTTCTTGTGAACCAAATCAGCCCTAACCCAATCCCAAATCTAGGTTGTACTTACTGTCAAGCCATGAATCATGTGTTTGTAGAATGTCTGATTTTTCATGCTCAGCAAATGTTGCCCGAGCCCTTGACTGTGGCCTTTTCGAGGCCCCATAACAATTCCTACGCTCAAGTGTACAATCCTGGCTAGAGAAATTACTCGAATTTCTCATGGAGCCAAAACAACAATGACCACTCAAGGTTACTCAAACCACTTCCAACCTCCCACTTTTAATCACCATTCTTTCAATCATTAACCCAATTATCCCAATTATCATCACAATTCTTCAATTCATCAATTCAATTTTCCAATTATCAATAAATTTTTTCAACCGAGCTCCATAATCTTCCTTCCAAGGTCCCCTACTGATAAGAAAATTACTGATATAGAGAGGAATATAGAAAATTTGATCAAGTCACAAACATCTTTCATGCAGAACTAAGGACAGCAGTTGAACAACCACTCTTAAGTCATATCTAGGTTAGAGGTTCAGATGAGTCAGTTAGCCAGCTCAGTAGGTGAAAAGCCCAAAGACACTTTGCCTAGTCAGCTGTTGACAAATCCTAGAAACTCTAGTAAAGCTCATTTGGCTCAAGAGGATCAAATGAATCAATGCAATGTTCATACATTGAGATCAGATAAGAAAGTTGATAATCACGTGTCGATGCCACCAATTCCCATTCAGCCACCTCTTTTAACTCCACTCCAACCAAATCTGACGAGTTTGAAAAAGACAAGTCAGCCGATCAGGTGCACAAGACTATAGTATCATTTCCAAATAGGCTTAAGAACAACAAACAAAATGCACATATGGAAAAGATAATTGAGATCATTAATCAAGTGATGATTAATGTGCCACTTATGGATGCTATCCAACAGGTCTTATCATATGAAAAATTTCTCAAAGACATGTGCACAAGAAGAGAAAGTCTAATGTACCCAAGAAAGTCTTCTTAGCCACAAACATTAGTGAACTACTGTCAATTCTGATCCCTGTCAAGTACAAGGATCCAGGTTTTCCAATTACTGCATGCACTATAGGACAAGCCGAAATTAGTCCTGCACTCCTTGATTTGAGATCAAGCATCAACTTGCTCCCCCTTCTCAGTTTATTAGTCACTCGGGTTGGGCGAGCTTAGTCCGATACGAGTTACCATTCAATTGGCTAACCGGTCAGCGAAAGTTCCCAAGGGAAAAATTAATAATGTCTTTATCTGGGTTGGGGAGTTTATCTACCCTGTTAATTTCATAGTTCTTGAGACACAACCTATGTCTAATCTTAGATCTCAACCTCCCATTATCCTAGATGCCAGTTTCTTACTACTGCCAATGCAATTATCAACTGTAGAACCGGATCCATGAGGTTAACTTTCAGAGATATTACTAGAGAAGTCAATGTCTTCAACTTAGAAAAGCAACCCAGTGCTGTAGAGGATCAAACATTTGAAGTCAGCTTCATTGAGAATATGACAAGTGAACATAGAGAAGAATTGGAGCTAGAAACTGAGAGTGAGTTCGAATTGGAGTCTAAGAATTTTGACCTTGATCAGATTGTCGAGTCTGCTCTGAGTTGGGTATCGAGCCCTATTTTACCAAATTTGGAGCCAGCAAACCTGACTCCTTCTATTGAGCCTTTCCCTTCCATAAAATTGAAAGTTTTGCTTAAGCATCTCAAGTACGTCCCCTTAGGCGAACAAGAGACTACCAAAATCATCATAGTGTCCCATTTGATTGCCCAGCATAAAGAAAATCTTATGTCAGTTGTTAAGAAATATTATACATTAATTTATTAGTTTATGCATGTATTTTATCATGAAATTATATTTTTAAATGGTTGTTAAAATTCAGAAATTGAATTATTTAAAAATATTAACCAACCAAAATTATAATAAATAGTAAAAACTTTGTTATCATCACTGAATAAATAACATGTCAAGTCTCAAATTAATTCACGCAATATTTAGGCTACGAATCTTACTCAAAGGCGGTTGCAGTTACGGGAAATCAGATTCCAACAACAACAGAAAAGTGTACACGATTCCTTCTCCTTTATTTTCCTATTGAGTTAATATTGTCTGTTAGTTATTAATTTCTCTATGCCATCCTGCTCTTAATTATTGTTAACATCATGTGATCACGATTATTAGTGCATGCACGCTGCATTATTCTGATTGTACCGTTAATCACTATATTGTTAATTTTTACCATTGATTCTTGATATCATCATCGATCCCACCTCAAGATCGTGTTACTTTATCTTACATGTCATGTTTGCATCTCGTTACTGTTCATGCATGCATCCAACTAATGTTGATATTATTGCTGCATGTGTTAGATCCTGGCACATAAGCCTATATTGATTAATGGATGAGATTATTTATCGATTGACATTGTGATCTGGATTTTCGAGGATAGTTGAGTGTTGGATGTAATAAATATCTTGATCGCTTAGGATTTTCAGAAATTATTGGATATTTAATAGGAAATCGTGATTATTATATTAAATTAACTTATGATATTTAAATGGTTATGCTTGTATATTATATGAAATGAAAGAATTTGTGTTACAAAAATTACTGGAAAAAAATACTATTGCCATGTATACATGGATACACACACTGATATTGATTGAATCCAGTTATTTAGGTAGCATTGACAATTAAATACTTTCACTGGGTGGGAAAATTGATAGAAGAGACAGTATCGGTATTTTGGGTGGACGAGGATACAGATTGCGAAGCCAAAATAAGGGTTCGACTGCAGAGTTTCTGGGGATGACTGGCATCCATCCGATATTATTATTGTTACTATTACTGAGCAACTAGCAGTACGGGCTTGGTTCAGTGCCAGGTATTTGGGGCGGGTCTCGGGTATGTACGGGACCCACTTAAAGCACAAAACCCATCTCTATCTATCAATTTTAATTAACAACAATTGAATAATTTATTTTTGATGATAAATTATAGTATATAAAATATAGTAGGCATGTAAATGTTAAACTGTTTAATATGACACACCATGCATGCACGGTCTTCTTGTACATGATCTATCATGTTGATTTTTTCTATTATTGTTATTACTTTCAGTTTCTGATACTGCCAATCATATTATTCTTATTTCAATACCTTATGTGCACTTTTACTGTATCTTCATACTCTCTCTTTTATTGTTCTTCTTCTTTCGTGTACTCTTCCTGATCCGCTTCTGACGCATCTTTATTATTTTTCAGTATTTAGATCAGAAAACTGATATAGAGAGCTGATCGTAGGATATATTCTGGTTCAGTTGTTCTCTGGTAAGTTTAGTTTCTTTTCTTGACTTGTCTTATTCAGATATGGTGGATGATATCAGTTATGATTTTGTATTGCATATATGTGATTTTATCCCTGCTCTTAGTTGTATATGCATAAATGTGTGCTATCCTTCTCATTTTTAACACCTTAAGGTACTCATGAAAGAAATTTCACTCTTCGTGAGTATCTGTTGGCCATCATCATGTACCCGTATTCTGTATTTTGGGAAGTTGGGCGTGACATGGTTTTCTTGGTATCAGGTTTAGTACGAATATATACCATATATATACAATCAGGCCACATATATGATAATCATCCAAGAAATAATCTAAGTAAACAGTCATTTGCCCCCCTTCTCTGACTCTATTCTTGTACAATCGATCCCCGAGAATACTTGAACAATTGCCCTGATGTGACCTTTTTGTCCACAGAGTCAGTATACCCTATTCTGCATCGCTTGATCTGTCTGGTTAGACTATTCTTGATTTAAATTGATGATAGATATACCTAGATTCTTATAAAGTTTAATAAGTTTAAAACTCAACTTTGATGATCTAAAGTAGGAATGTAAAAGCAAGGATATAAAGATCAATCCGAAGGATATATTAAGGATTGAGACATTAAGTAACTAATATCATTGGCACATTCTTTGAGGACTTGAAATTACTGATTATTAATATCTGATCTTGGAAATTCCCATCAGTGACTGCTATCTAGATTAATGATCTTCTAGTAGTGACTGTGTGATCTAAGAATTATGTTACTATGAAATTATGGTCGTGTATAATACATGTACTCGAGGATTTGAGATTGTTTGGGATCTTAATGATTTTTAGGATATAACAATTAGGGAAGATTGTTAATTGAACAATATGTATTGACCTCAGAGATAATCTAATGTTGGAGTGATGTTACAAGGATGGTAACATAATTGAGATATCTAAAATCTTTATTCGATGTGATCATAGTAGATCAAAATACTTAATAAATTTAAATCAGTGGAGTATGATTACAGATAGACTTTAAGGATTTTATTTATAAATGGTGGGAGTAATCTTATCAGATGAACATGACTATAGTGAATTGGAGGATAAAAGTAATATTAAGGATGATCGATTATGAACTCTGAAAAGTCAATTCGATCCCAGACTTATGGTGATACTCTTGGGAGATTAATACGTTGGATCATGACTCATATTTGTCTTGGTAGTGTGTTACATTATATTGACACGACTATGAATCTGGGATAATCCTAACTATCATAGATGCTGCTTCGATTCATATGTCGATACCTTGCTGAATTTCGAGGACGAAATTCTTATTATAAGGTGGGTAGGATTGTAACCCTCGGTTCCTGATGTACGTGTGTCAATACTAGTATCTGATACCCAAATTAATTCTCTTGGTGATCGGATAGAGGCTATTTTAGCTCAAGACATTATTTTCTAATATTTTAAAATTTTCTAAATTTTTCAGAAATTTTTGGAATTATTGGAGAAGAATCTCAATTCAGGGTCGATTAGTGTCACAGACTGACTCTGAGATTTTTAGTTAACAATCAAGAATGAATTTTGGAGATCCGACTTCGTAACAATATTTAGGATGACATTTTCTTTTTTTATGAATTTTTGAGGATTTTTTTGAATTAATAAAGTTTAATCCAATAAAATAATGCTTAAAAATTTATTCAAAAAGAAAAGAATGAAATTTAAAATAAAAATAAAACAAAATAAATATAAAATAGAAACAACCATTTTATATGGATTGCAAGCTCTAACCACCAGGCCACATTGGCATGTGGTTGTGGTAGCAACCCATGTATATTTAACCTTTCATCCAACTTCACCCCATTTTCCAAAATAAAAAAGAAATCCCCCATGTTGCATGGAGGCATCAAACCCGCGACCCGCTTTCCCATGTCCATAGCACAAACCGCTTGGCCACTTTGCTTAGCAGTTAGAAACCACAAATTAATTATTTAAACAATTGCTACTTCATCTTCTTCCCCCAAACACACGATCTCCACCTCATGCACCCAACTTCATCCGGATTTTTTTCTCTACACCCCACGTCTGCAGCCATTTCTCTCATGCCCTCTCTCCCCATCTATCTCTAACTGTACACACTCTTTTCTTCCCTTCTACCTCTATAAATCCCTCATGGCTTCCCCTCCTTCCTCTCCTCTAGAACTTGCCGCATCTCCACTCCCTTGCATAGCTGACGGCAACACCCCGAGCTTGCCGACCACTCCCGCGCGCCACCACCTGGTGCACCACCCTCTGTCAGAATCTCCATAGCTTTCGTCAAGCCACCAGCGTCGTTAGCGAGATCCATTGAGCTCGCAGTCGTCGGCCTCTACTTTCGTGACCTCTGTCTCCTCCATCGATCTCCATCAAAGACCGACCAAGATAGTGCACACCCCTTTTGTGTGCATAAGCACCTTCTCTCCCAAGACTCTAAGGTGTTAGACATGAGAAAGAAGATTCAGACAGAAGAAAAACTAAGTTATTTTGCATTGTCGTAGAATTTTAGTTCTTGTTGGCATTTCATTGAACACATAACAAACATTAGTTAAATCACTAATTTCACCACGAAAAACTTATTTTAAAATTCTAAAAAAAATATATAGACATTTAAGACATTTTCCTAATTATTATGATTTTTAATTGATTTTTAAACTTTTATTTCAATCAAAAAAAAAGAACCCTGTTGTTTCTCTCGGCCAGGCCAAGCCTAGAGCAAGCCAGGCCAGGCCAAGACCTGGCCTGGTCTGACCAGCTCAGCCAGACCTGGCCTGGGCCAGGTGTGGTCAAGCCAGGCCAGCTGGTCTGGCCAATGATTAGTCTCTAAAATTGTACATTTCATACCACAACTTCACATTCATTTAATATGAAATTCTGCTTTTAATACCTCTCTTGTGTGTTTCTAGGTCCATGATGTACAATGAAGAAGAAGACCCTAAATCACCATTTAATGGGTGATTAAAAGCCTATAATATAGCCATTGACCTTGGAGAGCACTTTCGTCAAAACTAGGGGCCCAAAATCAGAATCGGGATATGTAACAGACAGGGGGACAAGCAGGCAGCGCGCAGCAGGCGACGCTGTGCGCGCCACCCAAGTACAGCTGCAATAATGCGGCCTAGGCCGCATTTTCGCGGCTTTGGTGTGCAGCCGCGCGTATTCGTACAGTCCCTCTGGTGTCCAATTTTGCCTATAAATACCCCTTTGTATTCTGCATTAAGAGATATCCAAAGAGTAGTGTAGTTTTCTTTCCATGTTGCGGTTAGGGTAGTTTAGGTTTGTTCTTCTTTCTCTTTGTATTTTTCATTTCTTTTAGATCATGTAATAGGAGAGAGAGTGGTACATGGTTGAAAAGTAAGAGTACTTGTAATAGAAGGTGACAACCTATTAAAGGTTCTCTCTTTATCTCTCTTTGTTTTCTTCTCTCTAACTTCTTTTACATGTTTAGCCAATTTTCTCTCATGGTAACTAACTACTAACCATTAACTTGCTAACTTCTTACTTGATAAACCACATGAATCTAATAGCATCTTTTTGGCCTTACTCTTGCAAGAGCCATTGATGGCTCAAGATGATGGATTCTAACACTCTAACATCCTAACTCTCTAATAAGCTAACATTACTTTATTCCATGCTTACTCTTGTTTAGTTTTGATGGTTTTGAAAGATCACCTAGAGGGAGGGTGAATAGGTGATGGCTAATCTAATGGTCACTTATGAACAAATAATGCGGAATTAAAACTAAGTTGACCAAATTAAACTTCTTTTAATTAAACACTTATGTATAACACAAGAGTGTTGCCGAATTCCCCTTGCGAGGCTCTGGACAAACTCCTCTAGATTCCCCTTGAATGGGTTGAGGTGCCGCGTTGGCTCTCTTGGTTGAATACTAGTGTTAACAACAATCCCAAGCAAGTATGTATATCAATTATGAGCACAAGGGAATATATCATGCATATATAAGATGAACACAATAAATTGAATGCAAGATATAAAATAGAGACAAAAAGAGAAAGAGAGCAAGAGTGAGCAATCGCAAACACAAAGGGTTTGTTTCGAGGTTCGAGCACACTTGCTCTACATCCCCGCCTTCGACACACGAAGGATTTCCACTATGCAAGATCCCACCGGATCTCTCCTCGGTGCCGCAACACCTACAAGCCCTCGGACTCTCTAGTCCCTTACACACGCAAGTCCACCGACTCGCCGAGGCCGCACCTCAAACCAAAGAGTTCACAACCGAACTCAACCACCAACGAGCACACTTGCCCGTATCCTCAAAGAACAAAGAAAAATCTCTTTGATGATCACAACACTTGATCACCTAAAGAGCACTCTCACTACAACACACCTATAGGAATATCTAGCAATGGATAGCTCAAGTGTGGTGTGAGAAAAGCAAGGAAAGACTATGGTGAAAATCTCAAAGAATTACTAAAACACTCTCTTGATAAAAACTCCCTTTAAGATGGGAAGTATTTGCACTCAATTTTGTGGAGAAAACTCTTCTAAAAGTATTAGAAAAACTGGCTCAAGAGTCTCTAAAATCTTCTCTCAAAAACAGTTGACAAGACCCCCTTTTATAGGCTGACAGAAAATAGAGCCGTTGGGGTTCTGTCAGAGCTACCGGTCGACCGGTCCGGTCGACCGGCAACGGTCAAAAATCCGACCGTTGCAGCCTCCGGTCGACCGGCCCGGTCGACCGCGCAACTGGAGAAGAGAGAAAACTCTCTGTCGGTCGACCGGCCCGGTCGACCGATAATTCCCGAGAGCAAAGCTCTCTTAAGCGGTCGACCGGTCCGGTCGACCGTCCTCCAGTGCACACAGGCGTGCACGCTGTGCACGTCCGGTCGACCGACCCGGTCGACGGCCACTGCCAGTTCTGAAAAATCAGAACTGCCAGAACCTGAAAATTTGGGATAAGGATAGGTCTTTTTGGCTTAATAAAAATCCCATAAATACTTAGAAATTCTACAAAAATAGTTTTATGATATAGAAACATGCTTGCACAAAATCAAGGCATGTTATTGAAGATTTGACTATTTTTGTAACTTGGAAATATTGGCTCATAATAAAACTGTTTTTCTAAAACAACATATTTTTCCAAATTTTCATCAAATACAAAAACAAGATACACTTTAAAGCATAGTGTGTGTGGATATGATCCACTACACAATCAAGATGACATATCTAGTTTTTGACATAAAGCACTAAACTTGGTTTTGAAATATGTTTTTCCAAACTTTCATCAAATACAAAAACAAGATATACTCTAAAAGCATAGTGTGTATGGATATGATCCACTACACAATCAAGATGAAATATCTAGTTTTTGACAATAGGCTCTAAGCATGGTTTTGGATATAAGATATGTAAACTATGAAATACCAAAAACCAAATTGTATTTTATCACAAATAAAAATCTTTTCTTAACTAGGAAAATCTTTTATGAAAATCATTCTATCAAGAGTTCTATCAAGAGTGTGTGTGTGATATAGACTTGAGCAATCCACCGACTATTCTATCCTTTACATTTTATCTAAAATAAATCTTATAAAAACAAACCTAGACTCAAGTCTTCATCTTCTTGAAGTCTTCACTTGAAGTCTTCTCATCTTCTTGACTTTGTCCACATGCAATCCACGAGCTCATCTCTAGATGTGATCTTGATGCATAGGCTCGTGAATCAACCGGTGCTAGCTTTCAACTTGACTTTAAATCCTTTGTTGAAGCTCCACACCTACTAAGATCTTGATAAGGAATCTGTCACTAATTAAACACAAGATCATTAGTAATCATAACTTCATGAGTTGATCATCATCAAAACTAGGGTGATAGGCCTTTGGGCCAACAATCTCCCCCTTTTTGATGATGACAAAACTCATGACGTTATATATGCATGGATTAAAGTAAAGCTTCAAAGAAGCTCCCCTTAACTCATGCATACAAAATAAATAATAAATATGATCATGAAGCACATGAATATGGATGCAAATATGGAGATGCAACAAGCATAAATCAAAATCTTTTTACTCCTATTTGCATAAATCAAAACACATATGCATAAATACAAATCTTAATTCCCCTTAAGTAAGAAGGACAAATACTTCTCCCCTTAAGCAAGGAAATCATGCATATATATCAAAACAAAAACACAAATACTTCTCCCCTTTTGTCAATCATCAACAAAGGGTTCAAAGTAAAATCAAATCAACAAATTTTCTCCCCCTTTATGTCAAAAATAAAGAAGTCAAGGAGGGGCAATACAAATCAAAAATTTTGAATTTTTCTCATCAAAACAAAATCATTAATTCTATTTTATCAAAACAAATTTTGAATTTTCTCTTATAGACTTGAGCAATCCACCAACTATTCTATCCTTTACATTTTATCTAAAATAAATCTTATAAAAACAAACCTAGACTCAAGTCTTCATCTTCTTGAAGTCTTCACTTGAAGTCTTCTCATCTTCTTGACTTGGTCCACATGCAATCCACCGAGCTCATCTCTAGATGTGATCTTGATGCATAGGCTCGTGAATCAACCGGTGCTAGCTTTCAACTTGACTTTAAATCCTTTGTTGAAGCTCCACACCTACTAAGATCTTGATAAGGAATCTGTCACTAATTAAACACAAGATCATTAGTAATCATAACTTCATGAGTTGATCATCATCAAAACTAGGGTGATAGGCCTTTGGGCCAACAATCTCCCCTTTTTGATGATGACAAAACTCATGACGTTATATATGCATGGATTAAAGTAAAGCTTCAAAGAAGCTCCCCTTAACTCATGCATACAAAATAAATAATAAATATGATCATGAAGCACATGAATATGGATGCAAATATGGAGATGCAACAAGCATAAATCAAAATCTTTTTACTCCTATTTGCATAAATCAAAACACATATGCATAAATACAAATCTTAATTCCCCTTAAGTAAGAAGGACAAATACTTCTCCCCCTTAAGCAAGGAAATCATGCATATATATCAAAACAAAAACACAAATACTTCTCCCCCTTTTTGTCAATCATCAACAAAGGGTTCAAAGTAAAATCAAATCAACAAATTTTCTCCCCCTTTATGTCAAAAATAAAGAAGTCAAGGAGGGGCAATACAAATCAAAAATTTTGAATTTTTCTCATCAAAACAAAATCATTAATTCTATTTTATCAAAACAAATTTTGAATTTTCTCTTATAGACTTGAGCAATCCACCAACTATTCTATCCTTTACATTTTATCTAAAATAAATCTTATAAAAACAAACCTAGACTCAAGTCTTCATCTTCTTGAAGTCTTCACTTGAAGTCTTCTCATCTTCTTGACTTGGTCCACATGCAATCCACCGAGCTCATCTCTAGATGTGATCTTGATGCATAGGCTCGTGAATCAACCGGTGCTAGCTTTCAACTTGACTTTAAATCCTTTGTTGAAGCTCCACACCTACTAAGATCTTGATAAGGAATCTGTCACTAATTAAACACAAGATCATTAGTAATCATAACTTCATGAGTTGATCATCATCAAAACTAGGGTGATAGGCCTTTGGGCCAACAATCTCCCCCTTTTTGATGATGACAAAACTCATGACGTTATATATGCATGGATTAAAGTAAAGCTTCAAAGAAGCTCCCCTTAACTCATGCATACAAAATAAATAATAAATATGATCATGAAGCACATGAATATGGATGCAAATATGGAGATGCAACAAGCATAAATCAAAATCTTTTTACTCCTATTTGCATAAATCAAAACACATATGCATAAATACAAATCTTAATTCCCCTTAAGTAAGAAGGACAAATACTTCTCCCCCTTAAGCAAGGAAATCATGCATATATATCAAAACAAAAACACAAATACTTCTCCCCTTTTTGTCAATCATCAACAAAGGGTTCAAAGTAAAATCAAATCAACAAATTTTCTCCCCCTTTATGTCAAAAAATAAAGAAGTCAAGGAGGGGCAATACAAATCAAAAATTTTGAATTTTTCTCATCAAAACAAAATCATTAATTCTATTTTATCAAAACAAATTTTGAATTTTCTCTTATAGACTTGAGCAATCCACCAACTATTCTATCCTTTACATTTTATCTAAAATAAATCTTATAAAAATAAACCTAGACTCAAGTCTTCATCTTCTTGAAGTCTTCACTTGAAGTCTTCTCATCTTCTTGACTTGGTCCACATGCAATCCACCGAGCTCATCTCTAGATGTGATCTTGATGCATAGGCTCGTGAATCAACCGGTGCTAGCTTTCAACTTGACTTTAAATCCTTTGTTGAAGCTCCACACCTACTAAGATCTTGATAAGGAATCTGTCACTAATTAAACACAAGATCATTAGTAATCATAACTTCATGAGTTGATCATCATCAGAACTAGGGTGATAGGCCTTTGGGCCAACAATCTCCCACTTTTTGATGATGACAAAACTCATGACGTTATATATGCATGGATTAAAGTAAAGCTTCAAAGAAGCTCCCCCTTAACTCATGCATACAAAATAAATAATAAATATGATCATGAAGCACATGAATATGGATGCAAATATGGAGATGCAACAAGCATAAATCAAAATCTTTTTACTCCTATTTGCATAAATCAAAACACATATGCATAAATACAAATCTTAATTCCCTTAAGTAAGAAGGACAAATACTTCTCCCCCTTAAGCAAGGAAATCATGCATATATATCAAAACAAAAACACAAATACTTCTCCCCCTTTTTGTCAATCATCAACAAAGGGTTCAAAGTAAAATCAAATCAACAAATTTTCTCCCCCTTTATGTCAAAAATAAAGAAGTCAAGGAGGGGCAATACAAATCAAAATTTTGAATTTTTCTCATCAAAACAAAATCATTAATTCTATTTTATCAAAACAAATTTGAATTTTCTCTTATAGACTTGAGCAATCCACCAACTATTCTATCCTTTACATTTTATCTAAAATAAATCTTATAAAAACAAACCTAGACTCAAGTCTTCATCTTCTTGAAGTCTTCACTTGAAGTCTTCTCATCTTCTTGACTTGGTCCACATGCAATCCACCGAGCTCATCTCTAGATGTGATCTTGATGCATAGGCTCGTGAATCAACCGGTGCTAGCTTTCAACTTGACTTTAAATCCTTTGTTGAAGCTCCACACCTACTAAGATCTTGATAAGGAATCTGTCACTAATTAAACACAAGATCATTAGTAATCATAACTTCATGAGTTGATCATCATCAAAACTAGGGTGATAGGCCTTTGGGCCAACAATCTCCCCCTTTTTGATGATGACAAAACTCATGACGTTTTATATGCATGGATTAAAGTAAAGCTTCAAAGAAGCTCCCCCTTAACTCATGCATACAAAATAAATAATAAATATGATCATGAAGCACATGAATATGGATGCAAATATGGAGATGCAACAAGCATAAATCAAAATCTTTTTACTCCTATTTGCATAAATCAAAACACATATGCATAAATACAAATCTTAATTCCCTTAAGTAAGAAGGACAAATACTTCTCCCCCTTAAGCAAGGAAATCATGCATATATATCAAAACAAAAACACAAATACTTCTCCCCCTTTTTGTCAATCATCAATAAAGGGTTCAAAGTAAAATCAAATCAACAAATTTTCTCCCCCTTTATGTCAAAAATAAAGAAGTCAAGGAGGGGCAATACAAATCAAAAATTTTGAATTTTTCTCATCAAAACAAAATCATTAATTCTATTTTATCAAAACAAATTTTGAATTTTCTCTTTGATATCAAATAAAAAATATTGATACCATTTTAAAATCTAATGCATAAGCTTGAAAAATAAGATTTGAATTAAGCTTAGCATTAACAACACATGAAGAATTCGAACTAGTTAAATGAGAGTGTTTAACAACTAGTACGAAATCCTTCTATCAAGGAATAAATCTAAGGATTTTCATGAAATAGCAATGAAACACAAAACACTCAAACACTCTAATCTATAAAGTCCAAATAGTTTCAAAAGAAGTGAGTGTACTAATGTTATGTGAAACATGACATCATGAAAATGGCAATAAGGTACAATATTCCTTAGAAAATCATAAACATCAAAATCATCTCACATTTTTTTTTTTTATTAAATCATTGAAAACAAAATCTATATGTCAAGATATATGTATGTTTTGACAATACATGAAATATACATACATATCTCTTAAACTCAAGTGAGTCTATATGAATGGATTTGCATTGAAGGCAAAAGACTCAAGAGTTATACATGTATATTTTAAGGTTTGGCAAAACACATATATACATGAAATAAAAGGCACATGATCATAAATCAAATCCAAAAGGTGAACATAAGTTTAAATATGTATGAATCATCAAAACTAAGCAATACAAGTACATTTCAAGGGTTCAAATAAGCATTTAAGCACACTTACTAATAGATCTTTTTGAGGCCCATGATATGTTCAAGTATAAATCCTAGTGTTGACAAAAACTAACATATAAACTAATATTCAAATCATGAAGCATTCAATTTTAAGAAAAATTGAATCATGTGACAATCTCAAAAACTATTTGAAGAATACATAACTAGTATAAATTGTTTTTGAAAACTAGTTAAAGATCCTTCAAATATGTCAAATCATATGTTTTTCATGAATGAGACTAAGTACATAAAAATCCAAGCACTCATAGTCCATAAAGCTCATAAATATATTTTTGAATAAAAGATGAGTGTTCAAAGGTTATGTAAATGGTATTTTCATGAAAATCGAAAGTGAAGCATGAATCTCATGAAAATCTTATTTTTCATCTTAAAACAAATCATATATTTTTCATAAAGCATTGCTAAATACATAAAGATTTAATCACTCATGGTCTATAAAGCTCAAAATATTTTGTATCATAAAGATGAGTGTTCAAAAGATCATGTAAATAGTATTTTTATGAAAGTAGTCATTCAAGCTCAAAAAGATCATAAATCACATTTTGTTTTACACATGTTTTAATCTTTAATACAAATCAAAAACATGAAAAATCATCAATTTTTTTTTATTATTTATTTAAAATACTAATCTTCATGGTATATGTATGATTTATCCAATTCTAACAATATGCATACATATCCCAAATATGAAAAGAGTCCAATATATATTGCATGAAGGCAAATGACTCAAGGGTATACATGTATATTTATTAGATTTGAATTAAACACACATATACATGAAGTAAGATCAAAGATAGGCATAACAGGTATAAATGACGGAATCATCAAAACTAGCCTATACACATGCATATAGTGAATACAAATGAGCATGAAGTTCAAATATATATGAGTCAATTGTAGTTCACTATTCATATATGTATAAATGCAAGTTTTGACATATTCTACATTTAAGCATGTAAATGCCACAAGAAGCACCAAAAAAATATGAACATGCTATATGATACATGAAATTAAAAGGCATGTACATAAATGAAATAGGAGTTTAGAAATTGTTACCAACTTCAAAGCTCCTAGCATGGTGGTTGACCGACCAAAATTCCTTGATAGCGGTGCTCCAAGTATGTGTCATTTTAGTTCAATTGCACCCACCATCAAGGCACCAAATCTCTCACGTTTTGAGAGATTCCTCACCTACATCAAATACACAAGGTGGGGATTTGGTACCCATATTTTCTTGGGTCCTATGGGGTTAGTCTTGTAAGGAACCCAAGCATTTTTATTTTTATCAAAAATAAGAATATTTAACCTTTCATAACAAAATTTTCTTAGATGGCCTTTGCGGCCACAATGTGTACATGTGTACACCTTAGCATACTTATGAGTGGGAGTGTGAGCATGATGTGCATCATAAGCATGGTCATGATGATGATGTGCATAAGTATGAGGAACTTGTTTCTTTTGAAACAAGGATTCCAATCTAGTATGATTGAATGCACATGAGCTCAAATTAGAGCTCAAATTATCAATTTTATTTTTCAAATTTTTAATCTCATTTTGATCAATGTGAGCATGAGAAGCATGATGAGATATATGATCATTTTTCTTTTTCTTTTGTGAAACAAAATCCTTTTCTTTTTCACAAATTTTTCTTTTTAAAGATTTATTTTCTTGAAAAATAACTTCTTTTTGTTTTTCCACCAAATCAATCTTATTTTTCAAAATCATATTTCCTTCACATAAAACATTCAATTTAGACATTAAGGAAATATTCTCATTTTTCAAATCTTCATTCTCTTTTTCTAAACATGCAAGTTTATTTCTAAAAGAATCATTTTCTACATGCATGCAATCAATGTTCTTTTTCAAATTCTTGTTATCTTTTTCCAAGCATGCAATGTTACCTCTAAAAGAGTCATGTTCTACATGCATGCAAGCAATATCCTTTTTCAAATTTTTATTTTCCTTTTTAATTATGTCATATCTCTCAAGCAATAATTGGCAAAATGAATTTAGCTCATCATATGACATAGTAGCATCCTCATCCTCGGATTCGGAAGTTACCTCAAGGGGGTTATCCCCTTGGACCATGTAGCACTTGTTGGAGGTGTCGCTTCCAACATCCGAATCGCTCCCGGCATAATATAGATCCTTTTCGCCAAGGGAGGTGATGATGTTCCAAGCTACAAAAGCCGATTCAATGTTAGAAACCCTAGATAAATAATCATCATTTAGGGTACATTTAAGAGCATGAAGGGCTTTTGCATTAGCCTCAATGTACTTGCTATTTGAACAATAATCATTATTAGTAGTAGCAAGATAAGCATGAATTCCTAAGGCCTTGAGGTACAATGACATCTTAACCTTCCAAGTTTGGATGTTAAGAATATCAAAGGTGGGTGGTGACATGAAGTCCATAGTGTGTGTACAAATCTTGTGATTAGCCTAAAAGAGGATCTTTAACTCTTAGGTTGTTAGACCCAATATCAAGAGCACTAGCTCTGATACCAATTGAAAGATCACCTAGAGGGGGGGTGAATAGGTGATGGCTAATCTAATGGTCACTTATGAACAAATAATGCGGAATTAAAACTAAGTTGACCAAATTAAACTTCTTTTAATTAAACACTTATGTATAACACAAGAGTGTTGCCGAATTCCCCTTGCGAGGCTCTGGACAAAATCCTCTAGATTCCCCTTGAATGGGTTGAGGTGCCGCGTTGGCTCTCTTGGTTGAATACTAGTGTTAACAACAATCCCAAGCAAGTATGTATATCAATTATGAGCACAAGGGAATATATCATGCATATATAAGATGAACACAATAAATTGAATGCAAGATATAAAATAGAGACAAAAAGAGAAAGAGAGCAAGAGTGAGCAATCGCAAACACAAAGGGTTTGTTTCGAGGTTCGAGCACACTTGCTCTACATCCCCGCCTTCGACACACGAAGAATTTCCACTATGCAAGATCCCACCGGATCTCTCCTCGGTGCCACAACACCTACAAGCCCTCGGACTCTCTAGTCCCTTACACACGCAAGTCCACCGACTCGCCGAGGCCGCACCTCAAACCAAAGAGTTCACAACCGAACTCAACCACCAACGAGCACACTTGCCCGTATCCTCAAAGAACAAAGAAAAATCTCTTTGATGATCACAACACTTGATCACCTAAAGAGCACTCTCACTACAACACACCTATAGGAATATCTAGCAATGGATAGCTCAAGTGTGGTGTGAGAAAAGCAAGGAAAGACTATGGTGAAAATCTCAAAGAATTACTAAAACACTCTCTTGATAAAAACTCCCTTTAAGATGGGAAGTATTTGCACTCAATTTTGTGGAGAAAACTCTTCTAAAAGTATCAGAAAAACTGGCTCAAGAGTCTCTAAAATCTTCTCTCAAAAACAGTTGACAAGACCCCCTTTTATAGGCTGACAGAAAATAGAGCCGTTGGGGTTCTGTCAGAGCTACCGGTCGACCGGTCCGGTCGACCGGCAACGGTCAAAAATCCGACCGTTGCAGCCTCCGGTCGACCGGCCCGGTCGACCGCGCAACTGGAGAAGAGAGAAAACTCTCTGTCGGTCGACCGGCCCGGTCGACCGATAATTCCCGAGAGCAAAGCTCTCTTAAGCGGTCGACCGGTCCGGTCGACCGTCCTCCAGTGCACACAGGCGTGCACGCTGTGCACGTCCGGTCGACCGACCCGGTCGACCGGCCACTGCCAGTTCTGAAAAATCAGAACTGCCAGAACCTGAAAATTTGGGATTAAGGATAGGTCTTTTTGGCTTAATAAAAATCCCATAAATACTTAGAAATTCTACAAAAATAGTTTTATGATATAGAAACATGCTTGCACAAAATCAAGGCATGTTATTGAAGATTTGACTATTTTTGTAACTTGGAAATATTGGCTCATAATAAAAACTATTTTTCTAAAACAACATGTTTTTCCAAATTTCCATCAAATACAAAAACAAGATACACTTTAAAGCATAGTGTGTGTGGATATGATCCACTACACAATCAAGATGACATATCTAGTTTTTGACATAAAGCACTAAACTTGGTTTTGAAATATGTTTTTCCAAACTTTCATCAAATACAAAAACAAGATATACTCTAAAAGCATAGTGTGTATGGATATGATCCACTACACAATCAAGATGAAATATCTAGTTTTTGACAATAGGCTCTAAGCATGGTTTTGGATATAAGATATGTAAACTATGAAATACCAAAAACCAAATTGTATTTTATCACAAATAAAAATCTTTTCTTAACTAGGAAAATCTTTTATGAAAATCATTCTATCAAGAGTTCTATCAAGAGTGTGTGTGTGATATAGACTTGAGCAATCCACCAACTATTCTATCCTTTACATTTTATCTAAAATAAATCTTATAAAAAACAAACCTAGACTCAAGTCTTCATCTTCTTGAAGTCTTCACTTGAAGTCTTCTCATCTTCTTGACTTGGTCCACATGCAATCCACCGAGCTCATCTCTAGATGTGATCTTGATGCATAGGCTCGTGAATCAACCGGTGCTAGCTTTCAACTTGACTTTAAATCCTTTGTTGAAGCTCCACACCTACTAAGATCTTGATAAGGAATCTGTCACTAATTAAACACAAGATCATTAGTAATCATAACTTCATGAGTTGATCATCATCAAAACTAGGGTGATAGGCCTTTGGGCCAACAGGTTTAAGTGTAGCTTACACTTGTTTTGTTGAGTTTGGATGTGAAAGTTAACATTTGAGTCATGCTTTAAAATTCTCTTGAACCAAGGACTATTAATGGCCAAGGATACATGTGAGGCAACTATCACTAAGAGGTTAGCATGGTTAGTGGAGCTATTAGTAGTTAGTAGCCATGAGTTTTCTTGCTTTTTCACTTTGTTTTAGAAATACTATCCAAAAATCACAAATACATTCTTTTCTATGTTTTCACTTCTTTGTGTTTCACCGTACTTCTCTTTTCATTCTTTATTTCTTTTCTTTTCATTCTTTCAAATATTGATGAATTAATAACACACACGTGAATTAACTGGTAAAGCTTCTATCGCTTCCTATCCCTGTGGATTCAACACGTTTAACCTCTATGCTATAACGGAAGTATCGAGGAAGCCAAAGCACACACATTTTAACTCTTAATTTTAAAACATTCATTTTTCATGCACGATTTTCCCCGATCAGCCAACAGACCCGGGTTCGAACCCGACCCAATTATTAAAAAAAAAGAGAAAGAAAAAAAGAGAAAAAATAAAATAAATAAAATATAAAAATATTACTGTAGTAATATTAGGTCAGGTCTGGTCAGGCCAGGCCAGCGAGACTGGCCAACAGACCCGAGTTCTGGTCTGTTTTACAGACCAGGGTTCGGGTCCGTTATCGAACCCGCCCCAATTATTAAAAAAAGAAAAAGAAAAGAAAACGAGAAAAAGAAAATAAATAAAATACAAAAATATTATTGTAATAATATTACTGTAGCAGACCAGATCCAAACCCAACACTGTAGCAGACCAGACTCAGACCCGTTGCTGCAGCAAACAGACCTGTTAAGCTTTTTATTGTTTTTTAGGCTTATTTTAATTCAGAAAAATTTGAAATAAACTCAGAAAATTTTAGAAAATTTAAAGAAAATCACAAACTGAATTTGGGACTTATAAAATTATTTTGGGTGTAATATTACTTTGAATAACATGAAATTAAATATTCTTTGTAATTATTATTTAATGATCATTTATTTAAAAATTGCCAATAAATTTTTAAATATCACAAAAAAATAAAATTCATAATTCAATAAAATATAAATTTTATACATTAATTTATTAGTTTATGCATGTATTTTATAATGAAATTATATTTTTAATGGTTGCTAAAATTTAGAAATTGAATTATTTGGAAATATTAACCAACCAAAATTATAATAAATAGTAAAAAATTATATTCTCATCACTGAATGAATAACATGTCATGTCCCTAATTAATTCACGCAACATTTTGGCTGTAAATCTTACTCAGAGCCGGTTGTAGTTAGAGGAAATTAGATTTCAATGACATCAGGCAAATGTACACGATTCCCTCTCCTTGATTTTCCTGTTGAGTTAATATTGTCTGTTAGTTATTAATTTCTCTATGTCATCGTGTTCCTGATTATTGTTAATATTATGTTATCATGATTACTAGTGCACACACACTGCATTATTCTGCTTGTACCGTTAATTACTATATTGTTCATTTTTACCTTTGATTCTTGATATTATCATCGATCCCACATCATGATTGTGTTACTTTATCTTACATATCATGTTTGCATCTCGTAACTGTTCATGCATGCATCCAACCAAAGTTAATATTACTGCCTGTATGTGTTAGATCCTGGCACATAAACTAATATTGATTAATGGATGAGATTATTTATCGATTGATATTGTGATCTGGATTGTTCTAGGATAATTGAGTATTGGATGTAATAAGTATCTTGATCGTATAGGATTTTCAGAAATTATTGAATTTTAATATTGAGGAAATCGAGATTATTATATTGGATTAACTTATGATATTTGAATGGTTTTGCATGTATATTATATGAAATGAAAGAATTTGTGTAACCAAAATTACTGAAAAAAATATTGTTGCTATGTATACATGGATACGCACACTGATATTGAGAATCCAGTTATTAGGTAGCACTGATAATTAAATACTCTCACTAGGTGGGAAAATCGATAGAAGAGACGGTATCGACATTTTAGGTGGACCTAAGATATAGGTTGCGCAGCCGAAATAAGGGTTCCACTGTAGGGTTCCCGTGGATGACTGACATCCATCTAATATTATTACTATTACTGTTACTGAGTACCTAATGGTACGAGCCTGATTCAACGCCAGGCATCTGGGGCCGTGGTCTCGGGTATGTACGGGACCCACTTAAAGCACAGAACCTATTTCTATTTATCAAATTAAATTAACAACAATTCAATAATATATTTTTGATGATAAATTACAGTATATAAAGTATTGTAGGCATGTAAATGTTAAACTGTTAACATATGTCACACCATGCATGCACGGTCTTCTTGTACATGATCTATCGTCTCAATTTTTCTTGTTCTTGTTATTACTTCCAGTTCCCAATACTGCCAATCATATTGTTTTATTTCAATGCCTTACTTGCACTTTTACTGTATCTTCCTACTCTCTCTTTTATTATTCTTCTTTCGTGCACTCTTACTGGTCCGCTTCTGATAGATCTTTATTATTTTTCAGTATCTAGATCAGAAAGCCGATATAGAGAGCTGATTGTAGAACATAGTTCAGTTGTTCTCTGATGAGTTTAGTTTCGTTTCTTGACTTGTCTTATTCAGATATGGTGAATGATATTGACTATGATTTGTATTGCATATATGTGATTTTATCCTTGCTCTTGGTTGTATATGCATATATGTACGCTATCCTGCTCGTATTTAACAGCTTAAGGTACTCATGGAAGAGATTTCACTCTTCGTGAGTATCTGCTGGCTATCGTCACGTACCAGTATTATGTGTTTTGGGAAGTGGAGCGTGACAATATTGTTGAACTGATTGCACTAGCAGGGACATACACTTTGTATGTGAGAGAACGCGGCCCTCATAGATGCGATTGTCATGCAGACGCGAGCTTCAATGAAGTTGAGACGTGACTCTCAATTGTTGTAAAAATGCGATTCTCAATTTCTATAGAGACGTTGCTCTCAATTGATGTTGAGACGCGACTTTCAATTTCTGTGGACACGCAGCTTTTAGTTTAAAATGCGAAGTTCGCGTTGGATGCTTCCAGACCGGGACACGGGTGCCACGTTGGACACGTGTCTGGCTTAGATTGAGCTCAAGATACGCAACGCATATCTCGACTACTGAAGGGCCTATAAAAGACCTGGGTCTTTCAATAGTCAATTCACTTTGACTGTTCATATCTTCGATCAGACCCGCGTCTGAAGATCAGAAGAGCTTTTAAGCTTTCTCAGAACCCATAAAGCTTCGAGATTTTTTTCAATCTTTTGAAAAATTTCACCATTGAGATGGCAAAACCCAAGCAAATTGTTGCTTCTTGGCGCTGCGCTGCGCCAACCAATGTGAGTGGTTCTTCTTCTCAGGAAGCCCCATTTCTGATAAGTTAAATGGCTTTCACCATTAGAACACGAAGAGACATCATCTCTAACTTCTTTTTGAAGTTTCAAAACTTCTATTGAAGTTGAACAGTCAACGCGGATCTTACTAGTCTGCATTTGATTTATAAATGCAGTTCTCGCGTTGATGAGCAGAAAGCGGTTCTTCGTGATCCTGGCATTTTTCTGCTTTATCAAAGCAACATTCGTGTTTGCAAATTGAACGCAAGTCCAAGGAAGTCTACATCTTGAGACTTCTGAATGCAGGTCTCATTTGTGAAACTCACATTTGAGTCTCACGACTTAGAAATTTTCTCTAAGTGTGGAGTCCAGACGCAGGCTTCATGCGAGCTTTGTGTTTTAATTCAAAATGCGGGTCTCATATGTAGAGCCCGTGTTTGAACTCCAACATGTAATTTCACTATTCTCAAAGTGCTAACTTTGTATTCTCTTCTTCGCAGTGACGTATTCTGCAAATCTTTTGACCAAGAGAAACCATTTTGGACATATTGGTGGTGTCAATCCCAACATTCTCTTCAGTCTGCGGAAGATTGTCCCTGCATTTACTGGCACAAATGAGGAGCACGAAGCCCATTTAACAAAGGGTACTACCTTCACTTTGCGAGAACTTATCTCAGACAGGATATTTGAGTCTACTGACCGTCATCTGCTCAGGAAACCAGTATTCCTTTTTGGAGATGCTATTGAAGAGAATGAAGAGATTTTATTCAATGGGAACTACAAGTGGCTCTGTCAAATTGGGGGGCACTGTTTCTTCCTTCCTAACATGGAACGAATGTTTCCATAGTCATATATGCAGTCCGTATCTCTTCCCCAGTATATGGACTGGGATTTGGTCAGGGCGCAGTGAGGCATCGCAATCGGGAGGATCTCTAATCGTGCTGCTTTTCTCGCCGGTCACAGTAGAGAAATTCTTACACTATTCGTAGGTTTGATGAAACAAGAGTTTCCAATAGGCGAGACTCTTAAGCAAGTAGCAACTTTCATCAGCCGATTTAGGAAAGTGAAGGGGTAAATTCTCTCAATCTGATTTCCGAGTACCTAGATGGATGTACTCGACAATAATCTCTTGGTGGGTGAAAATGGTCTCCTTCATCCTCAGAGAATTGGAGGAACCACTGCTCCAGTGCGGGTTATATCTTGCAGTCAGGGCTGTATGCTACAAAATTGTTCCTAGCCACTATAACTTCTTTATAATCCTTGAGAAGTATAACCCAAACATTTGAACATTCTTTACTCCAGTTGGGGAATTAGGATACGCCCTGCATAAGATGTTTGAAGTTTTAGAGCTATCTATGGGAGATTCGCCATATGAGGTATACATTCCTTGTACTGAAGAATTACACTTGTTGAAGAAGAATGCTCCTCAGGTGTACAAGACCTACTGGGAGGTCTTGTGCCATTTCCATATTTGCACTCACGTGACCGGATGGAGGTCTAGAGGATTTAAGCAAATGTCCTAGGTCAACTACATCTTCGATAGTCCAGAGGAAAAATCGAGCTTAGTATTTTGATTGGCAGCCGACACTGATGCTACAGGAAGGATTTTTTAATCTGTGACCTCGTATATGACAGATCGAACGAGAACACTTTCAAGCTGTATACTATTTTTGACAGTTTCCATCATCAAGTCAAAATTCCCATTTCAGATAGAGCCTTATTAGAGGGGATCATGATGCTATGGCCAAAGCGGTGCATTGTGCCCACCCTACCATACTAGGTCATTATTGCTGACGTGATCTATCCGACAATTCTTCTTGCTTATGGTCGGCCTCTCGATTTGCTCCATGCTATAGTAGGGTGCCTTCAAAGTGGGCTTCGGATTCTGTGTCGAAGTTTTTGCAACATAGTAGTTGAAGAGGACAGAGAAGGCAATATGGTTGTCAGTTCGGATGGTGAGCCCCGGATGAAGACACTGAATCCTCACGTAGAGTTGCCTTAGACGTACCTTTTGGTATGGTACGTTATGCATTGCCTATCCCTGGTGTCAGCGTGCAGTCCTCTGAGGACTCTATACCCTTTGTTCAATGACTGGAGCGCTCAAATTGGAATGGCTGGTACATGTTGATGATATGACAAATCCTTCAAAATAGCACGAACTATCAATTAGTGAGGTGCTACCCTGATTTTTAAGGAACTTCATATGGGGAGCGATATTTTGACTGACCCGGTGCAGATGGGTTCACCGTCCTCTCATCCGGGGTTTTCTAGTGGTTGATCAACATTCGACCTGGATATTTGGTCAAGGGAAATGTTTGCATAATTGAGCCATACTTGCCTAGTCGATTTCCTCGCCAATTCGGGTACGACAAACTATATGTAGGTAACCTAAACATAGGCCTTCATTTCAGTGGCAATCTGTATGAAGGGGCGAGGGCATGGTATTTCAACGTAAGCTGGAGGAACGGAGGTAAGATTCAACCTTCCATAGAAAGTACCGAACTTGTATGCCAGCTTCGAGTTTTGTGCATGCATGGTACGTGATAACAGATTCAGTCCCCGGATATAATATAAATAGTATCCGCATCAAGCAGATCAAGGCCACGTTCCAAGCCATGGAAGGCTCTAAAACTACCCGTTTGAGAGGGACGGGTGAACTTCTTTAGGCTGAGCTCGAGGTCGATCCGATAGGGGCTGCTAGACATGGAGCAAGTCTGGCTGAAGAGTCTTAACAACAACGCTCGCACAGAGTCACGAAGCATACTCGATCTTACTTTATCGAGGCTGGTTCGAGTAAGAAGAAGACTCAGGAAGAACCCATGACTGAAGCTCCTTCCCAGGGAACTTCTTCATTGGCCATAGACCTTGAGCTTGTTCATGTAGGTTCCGAAGAGGATGAAGACCCTGAGGTTCCTCTACTTTCGCGAAGTCGTCAAACAAAAGGTCCTGCAGTGGTCATGACTGAGGTATCAATGAGGGAAGTTATAGAAAGGCAAACTACTAGTGGTGACTTCTTGTCAGCCCCAGTGTCTATTAAAGTTGTTTCTTCAAGCTCCTTACGGTGTCAGAAAATAATTGTTGATCTACCTAACATTCAAGTGGGCTCCTCAGTGGAGGTTTCAGAGCAAAGTCTCACTGCTGGGCTTGTTGAGGTTGAACTTCCCACTACAAGAGTTCTACGTACTATTGTGTCCTCCTCATCTTCGAGCGAGAGGTTGGATTACTCGGGAGATGATGATGTTGACTGGGATAATGTGTACTTTGCTCCTGACACCAGCAAATCTCTCACTTGGCTGAAGAGGAGATCAATGTCAAGGAGACTCCAGCGAATACATCAGATGTGACAGGAAGATCCTCACATTTTGAAGATTTTCCATTTCCCACCCCTTGAATTGGTTATATCTCAACATGTCTTGATATTCCTATACTTTTAGTGCCACTATTAACATTGTTAAGTTAAAATGACTGCAGGAGACACTGTACTCATCCAGGCAGAGGAGTCTACCCTAGAGGTTGCCACCAATAAGCCATTACAATTTTAACTTCTAAAATTCTTATGGTGACCATACAAATGAGAGAAAGATGGTCCAACTTACACCTATACTCTTAAGATAGACGAATGCACCACCTCCTCCTTATGAGAGCAGAATTACCACCACTGTGGAGATTGGTGTTGGCCCAAAGGTTACAATCCCCAGTTTTGTGTTTCAATGATAATAAAGCATATAAAGTTATTTGATACTAGTCAAGTTCAAGAGTGTGTTCAGAGTTCAAAAATATCTAACATGTTTCTTCCTCTAAAGGAAGGTAATGATGGCTTGAGGGTAATCAATTATAGGATTGTAGCTCAAAGCACTCAACGTTTCTATCAGAGAAGCTCACTTGAAGATTCTTATAGTCGATTAAAACCTTGTAAGAATCTAGTTTGTTGAAGAGTAGAATATAGATTTGAGGCTCAAACATATACACACACAAAAATTCATGTTTTTGAAAGTATGGTTTCTTTTGTTTTTGACATGTTTGATTTTGATAATTGTTCCACATTATCTTAAAAATAAATTTAACTCAGATTAGAACTTTTATCTCATTGGTATACATGTCTTCTCTCTTCCAAAATTCATACAAAAATTATTTAAAAATTTTCTTAATTTTCAAATCTGACATTGACTCTGTTTTTGGCCTAGGTCGGTCGATCGGGCGGTTGACCGAGCCTATTATAGGATAGAACGGTCTGCCACACGGTCGACCGAACTCTGCCGAAGGGGTATGCATGTCATGCACATTCCCGGTCGACCGACCAGTTGATCAATCCCCTTTTATGATCGACCGGTGGGTCGACCGACTGTAACTAGGTTGTCCTCGGTTAGACACGGTCGACCGACCGATCGACCACCAGCCAACGGTCAAAATTTTTAAATGGCCGATCGAGCGGGCGGTCGACTGATAGACTATCAGATTGGCAGTAACGGCCAAAATTTGAAGTCTGTATTTTAACATATTTTTAAAAACATGGAAATTTGAATTCTAGGGCTAATTTCTTCCCTTTCAAACCCGGTAAACAATGATAAAAGTGTTTTTAAAACCTATATAAAGGGGGTCATTGGGATAGAATATTTACAAAAATAAATTCTATTGAAAAATCTAGTTTTTGCTTTCCAAAAGAAAAAGTTTCAAAGTTTTCTATTGTGCTCTCAGTTTCAAAGTTTTAATTGAGTTTTTTCAGCTCTTAAGATCTCTCTTTTCGTATTTTCACTCTCACATACTTTCTTGAGCTTCAAATTTATATTTTACTCTATAGGGTTTGTAAGATAGTCGTATGAGAGTATTTGTGGTGCTTGTTATTTCAATTGGCTTTGTGTTGCCTCTGGTGTAGAGAATTGAGTTGTGGAGTTGTGCACTACGAGTGGTTGTAATTCCTTATTATAAGGTCCCTTTATGGAAGATCAATAGTGGATAGTGAAATCCTTCACGGTGGTGAAGGAGGGGATGTAGAGCGGTAGCTTGAACCTCGAAATAAATCTTTTTTTTTTGTGATTGCCCTATTGTTTCTATTTACTTGTTTATCATTCATTCATTTCTGTCGATCAATATTCATCTCAATAAGATAGCAATTGAACACCTCAACTCTTATCTAGAGGAATCATGAGGAAAAGTTCAGAGCCCTTTATGAGGAATCCGGTGTCAAGTCTTGTTTTGAGTGGTCGACTACATAATTCATCTTAAATTAATTAAAAGTTGCATTTGATTAGCTTTACACCTATCACCGCCCTCTAGGTGTAATTTCAATTGGTATCAGAGCTTTGGTCTCTAATGTTTGGCTTAACCTCCTTAGAGAGATCCAATTTTGCTAATCATTTCATTAACATCTTCATTCTCATCCAGTGTAGTAAAAATGGCTAAAGGTATTAAGACCCCTCCCAAGTTTGATGGCCTTAACTTTTTCATATGGAAGATTAAGATGATCGTATTTTTGCAATCCCTAGGAAGCTGGGTTGCAAAGATGGTAACTAAACCCTTTAGTATACTCGCTGGAGATGAGGACACTTGGTCCAACATTGCCACCAAGGAATTTGATGCCAATGCAAAGGCACACTATGTATTGCTTCAAGCTTTGAACGATGACGACATAGCTAGGATCATTCATTACAAATCTGCCTACGAGATTTGGTCACACCTAGTGGTCACTCATGAGGAAACTTCACAAGTCAAGAGGATTAAAATCGATCTCTTGCATTCCCAATATAAGAACTTCACTATGCATGAACATGAGCCCATTGATGATATGGGTACAAAATTTACTATAATAACTAAAGGTTTTGTTTCTTTAGGTGATGTCGTTGACAATGATCAAAAAATACAGAAGGTCATTCGTGCACTTTTCCACCCTCATGGGAAGTCAAGGCTACTATATTGAAGGAGCTAAACGACAAAGAAGAGATGGAGCTCATCGGTCTCATCGGCAACCTTAAGACCCACGAGATGACGAGGAAAGCTAGAGAAGAGATAGCGCCACAAGAAAATGACGATTTCCTTCAAGTCTGCTCCCACCATCTCCGACGATGAAGAAGAAGAAGATGATGACTAAGATCTTTCCCTTCTTGTGAGAAATGTAAGAAAGATGTACAATAAGGCAAAGATCAGCAATAGAAGATGACGGTAAGGAAAAGAGAAAAAGAAAATCATTTGTTTCAATTGTCAGAAACCCAGACATATCATTGCCGAATGTCAAAAATTCAAAAACAAGCCATTTTCCTCAAACAAGCCATCTACCTCAAAGAAGCCATTTAAGAAGAAAGCTCTCAAAGCTACATGGGATTTAGAAAGTGAATCCGAAGAGGAGGTGGACACGGCAAATCTATATTTCATGGCAAATGATAACACACTTAAGGTAACTTCTGAACTATTCGTTGATGATTGTGATTTAACTATGGATGAATTAGGAGATGCATTTGTAGAACTTACAAATAATTATGATTTTCTAAAGAAGAAATATCTATAAACTGTTGACACTCCAAAAAGACAAGCTCCTGGTCATCATTTCAATTGGCCTGAACGACGTCTGCACTTGGCGACATTTAAAAAAGACAAGTCACAATAAGCTGATGACCAGTTTCTGTCCATCCCCGAGGGACAAAGCAGCGATTTAGATTCTACTGATCCAGTGAAGTGACAGTAAAGCAAGGTTGCTTTTGAAAAGACCTAAGTAAGCCTAAGATGCTAAGTTAGCTTAACACTTAGCCTCGCATGAGCCCAAGGGGATAGCCTAGCCTGAGAGGCTAAGTTTGTCTAAACTTCACCTTGAAAATCTTTAGAGCTCCATAAAGAGCTAACTTTCAGCTTCGCCTGAAGCTAATTCTAGCTTCTCCAAAGGCTAATTATAGCTTCGACTAAAGCTTTCTTACCAATTTCGCTGGAAGTTTAGGCCAGCTCCACTCTGAGCTAACTTTTTGGCTCTGCCTAAAGCCTCACCTAGCTCATCAATTGAGCTAACTTTTAGCCTCGTTTGAGGCCCTGAACATAGCTTCGCCTGAGGCTTTTTACTTCGCATGAAGCTCCTGTCTAGCTCCGCTGCGATCTTTTCAGGTCATCTAACAATTCCCAAACCCCCTAAGGGGGATTAGCGGTTATAACTTCACTTCTAATTGTGGAGTTAATTGCTTTAGTGGGCGGTTATACCTGTCCACTTGGTCCCACAATAATTGGAGACATGTAGGTGGGTTCCAACACCCTAGCTTCGCTAGAGGCTCACTTTTAGCTTCGCTACCAGGCTATATCAACCCTGGCGTGAAGCTAATAAGCTGATTCTGCCTTGCTAAACTCAAGGGGTGGTTACACCCCTGTTTGGCTATAAATAGCTCTTTGCAAGAGAGAAGAAAGGCTAGAAATTTTTGGAGATCTAAGAGACTTTTATCCCAAAAGTGTTCTCTTACTTTTAAGCTTCCAAAGCTCTAAAGACTCAACTCCCTTTCATCGAGGGTCCCAACACTCTAAGTAGTCTATCTTCAGAGAATTTTCAAAACCAGGCGAGAAGGAAATTCCCTTGAGAAGGCTTGAACATCCATCGATTGCATCGTCAATGGGATAAACTGATCGCGCGCTGATCAAATTCCCATCGGCATACCTTCCCAGAAATCTAAGAGGAGATCTACTTGAAATTTTCTTTTTCTTTCTTTAAAAGAATTATTTGTAATCTCGCTTCTCAATCCTTTTGTTAGTTTTCCCGCATAATTAATAAAAAATAAGATGGCAACTCAGCCAGGGATTAACGTCTTCTTCTGTAACAAGAAGATGATGTCGCAATGCAACAATTAGAGTTCTGAGCCCATCACCATCGAAAAATTTAGTCATCCACTTTGACCAGGAGAAGTTCGAGGAACTCCTCTCTAGGGGTGATCCAACACCCCATGCACGAAATCACAAGGGGGTCTCCGTAGCCAAAGCTCCATCGGCTACTGATTAAAAAGTAGCCCGACTGTGGCCAAGTCCAAGCCTATGCCAGCCACGTACTCGGTTAAGCGAACCTTGCTCCAATTCCCTTTTGCCTCAACCGAAGCTAAGTTGACATCATGTCAACGTGGTGGCCTATGCAAAGCCAAGCAGGTTTCACGCGAACCTAGAACTGCTCAGAGTAAGCGAATTTGGAGGGCCGAAGCCAAGAGCCCCTCTGCACAAGGCTTTAGGAGAAGTTGAAGCTCAACCTCGCCTTTCACATGAACAAAAAGGCAAAGCGCCCCTAAGTGTTGATGGTGTTGCTTACGCAGCTTCGACAAGGGATGCTCAAAGACCCCTTAGCCGCAAGGCTGAATTGGGTGCACAATGCAAAGTTAGAGCGAAGCCTCGCGCTTGTTTCCAGCTCTAACTTTGCTCCTTCGAGCGAAGTTAAGGGCGTACCCCCAAGTACTGATAGCGTTGCTTATGCAGCTTCAGCATCTAACCGTATTAATAAAGTCCCTAGCCGCAAGGCTAGAACTAAAGCACTGTGTAGTGCTAATCACCTTGGCCGTAACACAAAGATCAAAGTGCCACTGTGCGCAAAAAGCGAAGCTACCACAGCTTCGCTTCCAGCGCTTTCTAGCACTAAGCTTGCACTTAGGAGGATAGCTAAAAGATTAGCTTCGTCGAGTGAAGCTAATGCTATAGATGGAGTTGTTTTAACTTCACCTGTAAAGAGAAGCTTCACTAGAGCTCCCCAACTTGAATAGCCTAGTACGCGACCTCTTCGAGTCTCTGTACTAGGCCATTTAAGCTCAGTTAATCCTGATTTGTGAGAGTTTTTAATTAACAAACAGAAGTTCTATTGTGAAGAATAAAGCCATACTTCTCCCTCCCACTGTGAACAAACAGGGTGCCAGTTGGTGATGATCTACTCAATCCATTGCCGACTAGGGCCAGTCCCCGCCACTCCAGCCCGACAGTCAGTTTTCAATCGACTATCAATTCAAGCCCCTGTGAAACCTCAGAAAAAGAACAAAGCATGAAACATGTCAGATCTTCCCTCAGCATCCGTCAACATAATAGGAAGGGGACGCGAACCGCTCAGGCTAGACGAGGGACATGTGATACTAACTCTTCTTCGTTCAGTGCTCTAGATTCAGACTAAAGTCCCTTTGGGCCAAGTCTTAGTAGGATAAGAGGGTGCATTCTGAGACACAAGATCCAGGGTAGCAATACCCTATAACTATGAACAACCGTCCTCTTCAACTGGGGAGATGTCACCATAACTACTAAAAAGTTTCTTCCAATGGTCTGATGATAAGGGAGAAGCTAGTGGATATGCCTCTTTAGCAATAGTCAGCTTTGTGCAGGCAGACAGAGTGTCGACTAACATGGCCGACAATAACAATAATGATCTTTGCCAACGGATGGAGGCTCAAGAACAAACTTCCAAGGTACAACAAGAAGCTTTGGGCAATACTCAACAGATGCTAGCTCAGCTCCTGACCAACCGGAATAACAATGATACCGGAGCAATCATAATGAGGAGGAACATAATGATGATGAACGTCCTAAGGCTGAGAAGTTAAAAAGTTCTTCAATTGTTGTTGAGGTCATTAAAGGCATCCTGGCTCAGATTGCATCCCTAACCCAGGGGGATGAGCTAAAGAAGGTAAGTATGACTCACCCTTATCCATTTGAATGGGATTCAGGGCCATACCCGCCGAAATTCAAGCCAGCTGTGTTACATACGTATGATTGTAAGAGTTCACCGAACCAACATCTCTATTTCTTCCGGTCCCAGACTGGTAATATAATAGATAATGATGCCATCATGGCCAGATTGTTAATTAGTACTCTCAAAGGAGTTGCCTTCGACTGGCTCAGAAGCCTTCCACCGGGTTCTTTCAATTCTTAGATCAATTTGGAGACTCGATTCCTTTTTCGCTTCTATGAGGATGGCACCGAGGTAACCATGGATAAACGCCTTTCCACAGTACAAAAGAAGGGAGAATCGGTCCGTGAGTACATTGAAAGATTCAGGAATCTATCTCTGATGTGTCTAGCAGGGATGCCTTTGCCTATGTTATTGCAAACATGTAGGCACAACTTTCTGTACCAAATAAAGATTCGCATGGGGGCTGTTAAGGCCCACACTTAGAAAGAGCTTGTTGAGCAAGCTGAAATAGTCGAGAAATCAGATAAAATGTTTGAGCCTTCCATGCCTAAAGGAAAATAAGGTGTGAAAAACAAAGGACATGACAAAATAACACAGTCTTCCTAATTAAAAGCGAAAGAAAACATGTCTGTGGAGTTGTCAGGAGAAACTCCTCCAAAATAAAAAAGATTGGCGCCGGTAATTAAGAGTTCAAGTTTCCTCCGAAAGAGTACTCATTTAAAGATGAGCAAGTGGTTACCATTTTTCAATTACTCCAAAAAGGCAGTAAGTTGAAGCTTCTAGAGGTTCGACACGCTAATGAAGTGGGACGTATGAATGATCCCAATTATTGCCTCATCCATAGGATGGTTCATCATCTTACTAACAAATGCTTGTCCTCAAGGACTAAGTTCAGGCTCTAATCGAAGCTTGAGTTCTGACTTTAAAGCCAGAACAAAAGAAAATCACTGCAAACAGGTGACTCTTGAGTTTGGCACTTTCCCAAAGGTTACTATCCCCGATAGACATGCCCTAGCCCCAGACGCACGACTGGAGGTAAGTAATCCTTCAGCAAAAAGAAAAGAAAAGAGTTTTAATACAAAAGAAAATTTTAAAAAGTTTCTAAAATGAAGTGTAAAAGAAAGAAAATGTAAAACTAACTATGTTAGTAAATCCTCCCCCATACTTATCTCATTCATTATCTCAATGCATCGTGAATGCGTATATACATGAAACAAATAGGAAGAAAAGAAAATTTACCTCATGGTGGTGGCTCCGGTGGTAGTTTGATTGCGCCAAGCGTTAGTACCCAGTTAAAAAATCGTGGATCTTGTAGAAACCCACCAGTGACCTTTCTAATATGACCCAGTAAAAGAATAATTGAGTGAATGGTCTTATTTAAAAAATTATCCTCATCTAATTTTCAATTTTCAAAAAAAATTACTGAGTTATTGTCTTTAATATCCTTGTCCAACAATGAAGTGTGATTTTGGAAGATGATTGATTTGAACTTAAATAGAATAGGAATAAAAATCAATACTGACTCGGGAATTTGGCTCAGATCAAGTCGAGATTCAAAAGGGGGAGTCGAAATTTGTTCAAAAATGGAGTCCAGACCAAAGAATTGATGTTCACACACTTTCTCCATCAATGAAGTATGATCATAAGATATTGGTGATTCAATTTCACGGTGTACTGGTACAAGATTCAACGTTGACTCCAGAATATAGAAAAAATCTGATAAAGATACTGGAGTCATTATTGAATCAAAAAGTGAAATGAAATTACCAACTTAAGATTCAGGATGACTTTCAAGCTCAAGTTTAATTTCAGAAAAGGATAAACTTGCCAAATTGGCAAGGTGCTTCTAAAATTTTGGGCAAGTTCAAATGGACGTAATGAAATTGAATCTTAATTTTCATCTACAGAAGG